>JAJEJO010004657.1:0-83603 GCA_020662805.1 Glaucomys volans
TGACAGAATTCAGGATGTAGGCTTAAGTCTCTACTTCCTTGCTGGCTGTCTGCTGAATATATGAATATAATTCTCAGCATATAGAAACTCCTCATATTTCTGTTTACTTGACTCTCTTCATCTTCAAGCAGGCAATAGTGGATTGTATTCTTCATATACTTTGCTCTTTTTTTTTTTTTTTTGTGGCATCAGTGGTTGAACCCAGGGGTGCTCTACCACTGATCTACATCCCATAGCTCTTTTTATATTATTTTGAAACAAGATCTGAGTTGCTGATACTGGCCTCAAACTCGTAATCCTCCTGCTTGCATCAGTGAGATTATAGGCATGTGCCACCATGCTCGACTTGAATCTGACTTCCTCTTGTGTCAGCTGAAGAAAATATTGCTTTCAAATGACTCATAGCACAATAGCCTGCCCTGCATTATCTTCCTATCAGCTGATCACAGCAGTATCTAGATTATAGTTTGAATAACCAGGGGTTGGAAATCATGGATGGCCATCTTAGAATTCTGCCTATCACGTTGACTTTTTAACTCATAGCTGCCCATACAGAACTCAGATATAGAATAAAGTAGCCACATTGCTTGGTCATGTCTATTATCTGACAGGAACCTTCTGCCCTTTGGCACAAGCTCTGGAAGTGGTACTGTTGGTCAATTCAGAGTGGCAGGTCTAGGCCAGACAGGTCATTCCAAATAGTAGAGAAGATATGTACTCCTATCTACAAACCTGATAGTGTATGGTGGGGAACCAGCCCTCCATCTGGCGTACCTGCTTCTGGAATTGGAACATTGGGTGGAGGTGGTGATGGTATTGCTTTGAAGAGGAAAAATTTAATATTTTTAAAATATCTTCCTCCCATCCCCTATTCTGATTCTCAAGAGAAGCAGTACTGTTCCTCAGGCAGAAGTTACCCTTTGCTGATTGCTGGTACATCTTGGAAACTATTCAATTCCTACATCTCTTCTGTGTTCCCTGCTTTGCTCCTCATTGGCCTAGTTACTGACCTGGAGTAGTTTGATGAAAGAGATTCCAGCATTTGGAGGTTTGGTTTTCTGTCTTGGCCTGTCTGCCCCTCTCTGCTGACTGAGACAGTACTCTGAGTTATGGCAGTAGTTGTTCAATGGGACCAGTAAGTTTTGTAGACAAATATAACCTGTGAATTTGTTCAACGTCAATGACAGAATCATTGTGTTTGTCCTCTGTCATTTATAGGCCCTGACTTTTGTCTTTCAAAAGAAACAACAATCTCCTTCCATCGTATCATGATGATTTTACCATACTTATCAAAATCTTTGGAAAGAGGAGGAAGGAAGCTAGGGTACTGCACCATAACATGCTGATTGGGAAAGAACGACAGGAGGACCTGCTGAAATTCAAATTAGGGCAACTAAACCTCAGTGGTTTTGTTTTTTTATTTTACAAAATATTTTATGATAAAAGTGGTAAAGGTTGTCTAATCACAAATGCAACTTAAAAAAAAAGTTACAGCATGGTGCCTGTGCTTTCTCCCTGCTTGGCAGCCGTTTCTGTCTTGCGCTTCAGGTTGGGAGGCTCCCAGATGAGGCCAGCACTGACAGTTAGTTCTGTGGTCACCAGGCAAAAGAGTTGAGTGTTCTAAAGAAGGGAAAAGGTAGTAGGGCAGGATGGAGTCCAGAAGATTTGAAGCAATTGATAAAATCAAAGGTAGGTGGAGAAACTGAAGCACCAGGGAAACAGAATTTTCAGTTTTGGCAGTACCTGAGGTGGGGAACAAGATAGGCTGAAGAAGTAGATTTATTGTGTGAGGAGAGAATGTAGGATTCCATTGCTTTTTGGTTGGTGCTGTTGGAAACCTGTGGATGTACATGTGGGTGGGGTAAGCCAGGCCATGGTGAATGGGCATGCAGCACCCCAGGTCCATCCTGTATCTCCATTGTTCCTTACCTGCTTCAGAGCTACGGGAAGTAACTGGAGCTTACTCAGAGTTTCCCTGTTCTGATAACCCTGTCTTGTTCTTTAGAAGTGACTAATAGTTAATGGGATTGTCAATAGGCAAGCTAAGCTTTTTTGTACTTTTGTCCACCACATCTAAGAAGCCATTTGAGTAGAAGAATTTATCAGTGTTTGACATTTAACAGAGGCCAAGTAATGTCACTGCTTTGCTCAAACAAGCAGATGCTGTCATTTTCTTGGGCTGCCTGGGTGTAGGACTGCTTTAATTCTTTGTTATATCTGACCCATATCTGGCAGGTAGCCTGACCCTAGCCCTGAGCATAGGCCTTGGGTCAGCACCTGTTTCAGAACATTCTAGGTGTTCTGACATTTGAGTTTCTGATGGCTCAGGCCAACCCTCTAAAGAACCTTGCATCCACAAATGTTCAGATTCATTAATTTTTTTAATAATTTCTCTAGTACAGTTTGGGAAATGATAGATTCAAATGATGAAGGCAGATAAATTTATAGAAATCAAAGGCCAAGTTAAGATGAAAGCTAATGAACTAGACCAGCAATGATGGTGATTTCATGAGAGCCTTGTCATCATGGCTAAGAGAAAATGGTAGGCTGATGTTGGACTGATGGGTTACCATCTAGGCAGCTGGTCTTCATCCTGGGAGCAAATGATGCTCCAAAAGAGAACAATGGGCACAGCTGCATCAGGGAATGATGGGACATCCTGGTTATCCTGAAGTTCTTTGTAGTTTTCAAGGCAGAATGTTAGTAGAGGCCATATATTTTGAAATGGTGCCTGGCTAGCTGCAAGAAGGAATCCAACTTAATTTGTGTCAGCCAAGCTCAGGCTGTTCTAAGCGTACTTGTGTCCTGGGCCTCCCACATTCTCCTTTGTCAGTCTTAAGGTCTATTTTGACCATTCTGCTATTTTATCCATGAGGCAATTAAAGGTCTGGTACTTAGTATCTGTTAGCTTTGAAGGACCTTTGAAAATATTTGCAAGAGACATGGGGAAAAACACTGGTTGCAAATTAGGCAAAGAAAAGAGCCAAAATAAATATCTACACAATGAAATAAATGCTCTCCAGTTAATTGTTAAAATATTGAGAACACTATAGGTGAGGGTTTTTTCCCCCACAAGTATTTCTACATACACAGTGATACAAAAGGAACCAGCTAATTCTATTTTAATTGAGTTGCTGACCACCAAGCAATTTAAAAGGAAAATTATAAAAGGAGATTTGGGATACACATATTTTACATGTGGTTTAATAACATTGTCATAAAAGGCCTAGAAAGTTCAACTCTCCGAACCCTCCCATTGTCTCTCAGCCACCTCCTCAACTTTAAAGCCTCAGGAGGGCCTCAGCAGTTCCTGAGGGTTCTACCCAGCCTCCACAATGTACCCCCTGCTACCTGTTATATATCCCTGCACTCCGCGACTGTCACTCACCATACTGTTAGTTGTTTAATTTTCCCTGGTAAAGCTGTAATAGTAGGGACTGGGTCCATCCTTTAAGGTCTGGTGTGGCTATGATGTTAAAGTTCTTTTTAAAAAAATCTTTTGTTTAAAAAAGTCAATTATTTGTGAGGAAAGATTTGGTTTCCTGAATTTCAGAAGAGTATCATGGAAATACCACAGGCTTGGGAGTTAAACCTGTGATTGAATCCTAGCTGCATCTGTAGGATTGGGCTGTCCCTCCATCCTTCTGACCCTCTGTCCCTTCATCTGAAAATGGGAAATATCTACTCATACCACACCAGAATTGAGATGAGTTCTTGAACACAGTGGTTGTGATTAGGGTCCTTTGAGTTCGCTTTTTGGGGACAGTTCCAAGCAGACTTCCACCTCACAGTGTGGTGAATGTCAGCGTGAGTCACAGGGCTTATCTCTACATCTAGTACTCAGACGTGCTCAGAAGAACAGATATAAGCTATGGCACCTGCGTATGGGTTGAGGTCACATTGCCCCATGACAAACGTGACAGAGTTAAAAAGAAAGCCCACAGGCATCTCAGTGAAGTTCGTTGTGTTCTAGCACGGACGCCAGCATCCATCCAGTAAGGGCAGAATGGCAAGCCTGGCTGAACTTAGGACTGTCCGATCTTACCAAGTGTACACCAAACAGCTGCAAGGAAGTACACCCTTTCCCACCAAGAAAGAAAACTATCCTTCTCTAGTTGCCAGTCCTGAAATTTTGTATTAGTCTACCTTTCTCAGCCTTTCTGGTACTGCAAGTAACTGGAACATCATGTAACAGAAAAAGTCAGACATACCTAAGGCTCTGGTGTTAGGTTTTCCACCTACCTTTGAGCAAGTTATTTGGTTTTTAGGCTTCAGTTTCCTCATTAGGATATGAACAAAACGTGCAGAAGACTATAAAATTAAGCATGCATATTGCACAGACCCTGGCACATAGTAGGCAGTAATAATCTTTGAGTTGCCTTCTTGATGGATGATAGAGTAAAAGATTAGGGTTTTTGAGCTCTGAGATTAAGACAGGGGTATGGAAGTCAGTTTAACTTAGGTAAGTCCTAAGGCTTTGAAATTGGGGAGAATTGTTACAAATGAGAAACCGAACAAATTGACTCAAATAAAAGAACTTATAGGCTCTTGTAATGAAGATCAGTAGTTTATTTGGCTTTACATATAGCTGGATCCAGGGATTCAGACAGTATCAGAATTCACCTCTGTCCCATCACTCAGCTCTGCTTTCTTCAGTGATTTTTTTCCAGCAGCATTGTCTTTAGTTTTCTGTTCTCTAGATAACTAGTGGACCGAGAGAGAGCTTCTCTACCCATACTTCAAAAAAATTTTCCTTTTTTTTTTTTAATCCCCCAGAATTGCATCTTCCTCTGCTGAATATAGAGTACACTCTGACCAGAACTGGGGCTTATTTTCCTCTCTGGAGTGGTAATGGTGTCAGCCTCACCCAAATTGTGTGAACTGAGAGGGAAGGAAGAGGTGACTCTCAAAGGAAAATCTAAACGCTTTTACAATGAAGAAAGTGGGTATTGGGCAAGCAGAAACTAGCTGTCCACTTTGGACTGCATTGCTGAATTCCTTAGATAATCTCAGAAAGGTGTCCACTGCCTGCCTACCACTATCTTTCATCATCCAGAATCTTCCACTATTATAGTAAAGAGAATTGAGTAGACAAAGATGAATTCAATTTAACAATCCATGCCTGACAAAGGCAAGATCTTTGTATTCAGAAGATCAAAGCTAACATGGAAGCTTGCCAAATGGTCACCATTTTAACCAGTGGTATTCTTGGCCTAGGAAAAGAAGCACTACCCTGGATGATAACCCAGAGGGAGAAGTAATGGCCAATCCTGGGTGTGGAAGCAATATGTGGGGAGTGGCCATACCTGGAGGAGAGATAGGGGCCTAGCAAAGGGAAGGAGTCCCCAGGTAGGTTCAGTTGAGGCTGCCCATTGTGGGTCTACCTTTTGCATCCTCTGGAAAGGGACATGGGCTCCTGCTTGTTGCCTCTCCTCCAGTGCTGACAGCGGGATTTTGAATTAGAACACTGTGCTCTGCCCTCCAAATTAGGGTCTCTAGGTTCAGCATAGTTCTTTACAGAGATCATGTGCAATAGAACATTAGCATCATAGTGTGCTTTGCCTGGAATGGGTTAACAGAGTTTTAGAAAATGCCACAGTCCCCATCCCAGGCTTGGAGAGTCACTATATGTTAACATTGTAAAAGTTCCCATAAGTCCTGCAGTTAAAACTGTCTATTGATCTACCACTTTTCAAACTCACTTCACCAGGGAACTCTCCCCACCCTGGGGGGAACAAAAGTATTCACATCACATAGTGCTGTTATTTTTCAGATGCTATGCTGGGGATTCCCGAGTTAGTAGGATTTTTAGAAAAATAGAATATATAAACTTGAATGTTTTTGATTGGGCTATTTGTGAGAAGCCAAGCAGTTATAGGGAACTGAGGTGGAAAATCCAGGCTTATGTTTAACCCTTGCCCAGTCCTACAGTATTGACCTGCCCTACATGAGTTTCCAGTCAATAACTGTCACCCCACTCTGACCCAAACCACCTTCTAGGAATTTGAGGGGTCAAATTCCTTTGTGTAATAGGATGGGACATTTATCTCCACATGTGATTATTAAAATTTTCTGGTTTTATTGAGAGTCATACTAACTGCTCTTTTCTTAATGGCTCAGAGGCTCAACATAGCTGTAGAGTCCATTTTGGACCCTCAGCAAGAAAAGGTCAGAAGAGTTTAGGGAGAAACCCTTGTGGGGTGGGGGAGGGAACTATGAAGAAATGTAAATTTCCTCAAAGTCCTGTGGTTGACCATACTTAAGCATGATCCTCAAAACACCTACTTTTGTGGAGAAGTCTGACTAGGGCTCCTTCTGGCAGCAGCTATCACTCAGATGAAAAGATGTGGTTTTGGAGGCAATGCACCCAGTTGGGAATGCGAAAGGGCTTGCACCTTGTAAGTGGGCTTTTGAAAAGATACTCTTATACATACAAGTCTTGAATCTCCACCATCCCTGCTCCTCTGTTGATGGGCTCTCCGGAAAAGAGCCTGGCCAATACTCTGAGTTTCTTTTGAAAGGTAGAGTTTACATCATGGGTGTATTTAAGAGCTGTTGATCCTGTATGCCAATGATACACTTTTGCAGCTCTTCTCTTGACAACCTGAAGGAATTCTATTCACAGTCCCAAATTTTGTCTTTCAGGAGTACAGCTCGTGAAGGACCAGTCAAAGTTCAGTCAGAGCCTTGAATACAGCCCAGGTTATGAAAACAAAAATAAACAAACCCCACAAGACCTTGAACTTCCTGTCCACTTACCTGAAAGGAAGAAGATCAAAGGAGTATGTGGCATAACCTTTGTTAATAATAAAGGGGGCTGCAGGGAAAATAGGAATGGGTCAGCTATCCCAGTCCCTCTGGGACTGTCGTACTTGTCTGATCTGTTTGCCAGGAATACGTGTGTCCCACGAGGACTGTCTGATGACTGAACATATCATACACCTCATACTTCTTGTAGGACCGGCTTTCCAAATGTTTAAACTGTGGCTATGGTGAATAGTATATAAACCCATTTAAAAGCCTTACTGAATCATACTATTTCTGAATCAACAGTACTTTCTTAAGTGATTCTTTCATATAGAAACAGGTCTGTGGAAATTTTAGGTGTTTGAAAGAAATTTTCATGCTTTTTTTTTTTTTTTTTGAAACGGAATGACTATTATATTGTAAAATTATTTTCTCTTCAAGTAGTAATTTCCAATTGATTACCTGTCTTGGTAATGAGAATAATCTGGAAGGTACTGGGAATTTTGAACTTCATGGCACTAACATTGACTATCTGCCTATGTTGGGGAGGGCTTGGAGAAGGAAGGGGTAATACTGCAGGTCAGCTCAGTGTTTAAGCCATTCTCAATTATCAAAGGGAGGGAGTTCCAATTGGCATCATTGATCTGACAGTAAAATGTCCAAATCTGCTTTGAGATAAGTGCTGCTTCCTCTACTCAATGGTGTTTTTTCTTCTAAGCAGCTGATTTCCAAAGTGGCATGTTTTCCTATCTGCTTTGACTCACATGTACCTCTCACTGCCTTATGGATTTTAAAATACTTCCATAAACATGATCTTATATCATTTGCACAGACACTGCTAAGTTCAGGCTTAAAAAAGGTATGAGACTTAAGGTTGTGCAATTATTGGGGAAACTGCAGCATGATCATTAAATTTTGGGTTCTGATAGCTCTGAACCATTGCATATGAATGTAACTAGCAGGTCATACCTTGGTGACCTTTCAAATGAGTATCCTTTAAAAGTCTGTTCAATAACTATTTAGAGATGGAAAAATGAACACTGAGAAAAGGGTAAAAGGGCAGCACCCTAATTTTTCATGGTTTTTTTGGGAAAACTAAAGATCTATAGTTGACCAATGCATGTTGACTGAAATATTCCCCCTGAAAATTAGCATTTTTAAAAAATGTGACTGTTAAGAACTCAAACAGGCATAAACAAAAATAGGCATTTGTATAATGGCATCCTCTGTAGCCATTCAATATTGTGATGAACAAAATAATTTAAGAATATGCAGGGGACATCTTGGACCAGGTGACATCTTTGCTGGATCCCCATGGTACCCTGGTCACAACTCACTCAGAGCGTAACTGCATTTATTCCTCAATGTTTTACTTCTTGTTTCTTACCTGCTAGATTATAAGGTCCTGAAAGGGTCCATACTGTCTTTGTCTCTTTACCCCCAGGGCCTACAGCAGTGTTGGCACATGGTATGGTGTGGGAAAGGGATGCCCGCAAGAATAATTCTCGCTTCAATATTTGACACACTCACACGGCAAAACCAAAAGCGTTTTCCTTTCACCCTCCCAAAAGAATCCAAGACCCAGAATTTCATTTCTCCCCTACCTCCATGGCAGTCTGGATGAAAGAACCATCTCTGGTAGCCTTGGAGATAAAAACTTTCTGAAACTAGTTGTGTTAGTCATTTTTCATCACTGTGACAGATACCTGAGAGAAACAACTTAGAGGAGGAAAGATTTATTTTGACTCATGATTTTGGAGATTTCACTCTGTGATCAGCTAGCCAAGGCAGAAACATCATGGCAGAAGGAAACCTGCTAAACTCATGGAAGCTGGAAAGCAGAGAGAGAGAGAGAGGTAGGGGCCCAGGACCACATATAGTCCCCAGGGGCATGCCCCCAACCTGCTTCCTCCAGCCATGCTCCATCTGTCCCCAGTTTCTACCACCTTCCAGTAGTACATTCAGCCATCAATGGATTTATCCACTGATGAGGTCAGAGCCCTCATGATCTAATCACTACCCCAAACCCTCCCCATTCCGAACTTTGCTGCACTCGGTCCAAGCCTTTAATACATGAGACTTTGGAGGACATCCCAGATTAAAGTCATGACACTGATGAAGAGCTTGGTGCAGTGTGATCCTGTCTCACAGCCCCCTCATCTTCCCACACCCAGATTTCCAAAAGCGGAGAACTTGGGAGGGCTGTTAAGTGGGTGAGGATAAAAGCAGGGGCTGGACTGGGCTCTGAGGCATGAGCAGGGCATGGTGAGGTGGGGTGAGGGCACAGAGATGAGCTTGCGTTTTTCTGATTGCCTGAATGCTGCTTATACCATACAGAGAAGCCTGACCCTGATCCACTAACACCTGTGGGATCTTGGTCACCAATACCTGTCTGTCCTAAAGAGCCAGCACAGTTTGCTCCACTCCTTGGTGCTGACCTCACTTGATCATTAAATCAAATCCCAGTTAAATGGAGCTGTTGCTGGGAAACCAATGAGTAATAAGTATCTGGCATCCCCAAGGAGGAGCTTGTTTTTCCCAAACTACAGGATGTTCCTTGTGCCCTTTAGGTTATCCTTTTCAGTAGGATAGTGGCTTCCACTCCCTCCTGTCCACACATGCTCCCTTTGATGAGGCTTGAAAATGCACTCAGCTTAGCAGTTGCTTCTATAATGAGCCCGTACTGTCCAGTTTGGCAGGTTCTCCCTACAGATGGAGTGAGGTGTTTGTGAAGGAGGAGATTAGGTCTTTTCAGAAGGAAGACTCAGAGGAACAATGCTTGAGTAACAATTGCCAGCTCATCTTCTGAATCTCACTTGTAGCTCATTGAGACTGTTTCTGGCTGAACCAGGCAGCCCTCAGCATGGGTGCCTTTTGTCTTGTACTGGCCTTATGCCACATCATATCTGGTTTCTAATTAGCTTGCAAAAAGGTTAGGCACTTGGACTAGGAGTTTCTTTCCTGTACATCTCTTCTAGGGACAGAGATGCAGGTTTTGTGCTTGTTTCACTCTTTGTTCAGCCTTCCACTCCCCTCCTTTTCCATGCTCCAGGCTGCCTCTCCCCGAGGTTGTGTTGAGGGTTGGCACTGGCTCTTGGGGAAAAGAGAAGGACAATTCCCACATTCTTCAACACAGCTGCCACACACACTGCCCAAATGGGACCTTGAATGCCAGCTGGTGGGTATCTGCCTTGCTACCAGTTGTATTGAAGCATGTGGTTCTCATTGTCTTCTTTTTCTCTCCTTGCTGCCAGTAATGAATGCCATCTTCCTCAGATGTCTAAGTCCCTTGGAAACCAGTCTGTGAACTCAATTCCACTGGGGTTGACCATGGGCTACTCTATCAGAATTTCCATCAAGGCCTCCAGTTTCCCTAGAGCCAAAGAAAAGCAAATTATGAAAGGGGAGTAGTGTAGTAGGGAGGTAGTCTAAGAATAGCTGTTCTAACCTAAATAAAACTACAACCCTTATGGGAGGTATCAAGCGCAACAGCTTCTATACCTAGAACCATCACCTGATGGTACTGTGTGGTTGGGAACTATGTTTCCTAGGGCTGCCATAACAGGAACTATATACTGGACAGCTTAAAAGAACAGAAGTTTGCTGTCTCACAGCTCTGGAATTTAGAAGGTCAAAATCAAGGTATCAGCAAGATGTAGTGTCTTTTTAGAGCTCTGAGGAAGCATCTTTTCTGTTCCACATTTCTCTCGTAGCTTCTGATAATTTCAAGTATTCCTTGGTTTGTAGATATGCGTAGATGTCACTTGAATTGTAGGAGTAGCCTTCCTTGGGGCTCTTTCTTCAATGGATGTCTTCTTATAGAGATGCTTATATTGGATTAGGCCTAGCGCCTCACTCCAGTATGATTTCTTATCTACTTACAACTTAGTGGGCTCTAATTCCAAGTAAGGTCACATTTTGAAATGGGTTAGGACTTCAAATACGTTTGTTAAGAGGATACACAATTCAACCCATGATAGAACCAGAGACTAAAGTGAGTGAATCTGAAAGGAGTTATGTAACTCAGGAGCCCTTGCTGGAACAGTGGTCTTATTAATTCCACAGGGAAAATTGTTCAAATTCCAAGAATTCATAAAACTCTTTAAGGTTTTGGTGGTAAGTAATAGAAATTAACTGATATTAATCAGGTATGTTTAGGTTTCAAGTAATGGAAACCCAATTCTAGTTGGTTTAAACAAAACAACAATGAAATAAATTAATTAGCTTATATAACCAGAAAAGTCTAGTAATGGAACTGGTTTTAGGCAGGGCAGAATCTAAGGTACAAATGTTGTTGTCAGAGCTCTCTCTCACCATCTTTTGGGTTGGCTTGTCCCTGCTTCATTTCATTCTGCAGATAGGGTTTCTTCACAAATCAGGTAAAATGGTGGCTAAGGATTCCAGAAATATCATCTCAATTGCACCCAGCAGAAAGAGAACTTCTTTTTCTAACTCATCCATCTTAGGGAAGACATTGATTAACCTTGCTTGGGTCATATGCCCATACACAAAACAATCATTGTGGCCAGTGGGGATAGTGTGCCCCTAATTGGCCAGGATAGATTTTGTGCTTATCCTTGAAGGCAGTGTTGATGATGGTTTGTCCTACTTAGGTAGGACCCCATGAAAATTGGGGGGAGAATTCCCTAGGTAAACCAAAAGGAGTCTGTAGGGGAACACATCGTTAGACAAACACTACAATCCACTATGTAATTCAAACTAGCTTAAAGAAAAAGGGGAGTTTATTGTTAAAGATATAAGGGAGTCTTCTGGAACACAAGCAGAAGCATACATTTAAGGCTTAGATAAGAACTTGAAAGCTGTCAGGACTCTGGCAGCTTCTGCTCATATGCTTCATTCGAAATAAAGTGATGTCACAACAACTTCCCAGTTTTTAATTTCATTTGTTCAGAGGACTAGCCTAATTTAAAATTTCCAGAGAAGAAAACCAGCTTGAATCAGATTCACACTCCCAAATCAATCATGTTCAGAGCGGTGGGGGGTATAAATCAGAAACATGGTATATGCAGAGAAGGGAGATCCAGTAAATATGTCAACATATGTCAGACCATCTCCTAGTAGTGTAAGAGAGCCTCAGAATCACCCTAATCATCATTTTATCCTAACACCCTCATTTTTAGGATAAAGAAATGGAAGGCCCCAAAAGTTAGACTGAGATCTCTTATGTGTGTGTGGAGGCCAGATAAGGACTCTGCTAGAACAAGTGTCCAGGCCCCAGGATTTCCATTCCAGTTTCTTTTACAAGTTCATGTTTAGGCTTAATAATTCCCAAGTGTGTTAGTCAGCTTTCAGTCACTGTGACCAAAATACCTGACAAGGACAACTTAAGGGAGGGAAACGTTTATTTTGGCTCATGGTTTCAGAAGTTTAGTTCATGTTTGGCTGACTCCTTTGTTCTGGGTTCATGGTGCGTCAGCACATCATAGTGAAAAGGTATGGCAGAGAAGCTGCTGCATACATGGTGGCCAGGAAGCAGAGAGAGAAAGGATAAGACCGTAGGAAAGATGAACCCTTCTAGGGCATGCCCCTAGTCATCTACCTCCTCCAGCCATTCCTCACCTGCCTCTAGTTACCACCCACTCAGACTATTCAAACTAGGGTGGACTGATTAGGCTATAACTCTCATAATCTAATAATTTCAGTTCTGAATATTCATGCATTAACATGGGAACTTTTCAGGAACACCTCATTTCTAAACCATAACATCGAGGTTCTGGACTATGGAGAAAAGTAAAAAGAAACAAATATAACCACGCATATACACCATGCAAACAGGAAACCTGCCCTGCTCCTTCATAGTCCTTTCTCTTGCTGCTCTCTCTGCTTAAAATGGGCCTCTCACCTCTCATATCCAAACCCTGACTTAGGTAATGTCTACTCATCTTTCAAAGTTCAGCTCAACTGTGACTTGCTCCAGGCAACTCTCCTGACCTCCAGGCCAGGTTGGTCTTTACCCCTAGTTGGTCTTTTCATAGTATTTCCATTCTTCCCCTTCTTTTGTCATTAAATTATTAAGTGAAAATTTGCACTATAACAGCTGGAATACAAAAGGTCCAAGGTCCAAGACTGTGTGTTACCCCCAGTGTTTTAGCATGCTTCTTTGAACATCGTAGGTACTCCGCAAACGTTTGTCAGAAAAACCAATGAACCATAAGAGAACAGCATGAAAAGAGAAACTTAACCTTCACCTTTTCTGTAGGAGGAAAATTTTCTTCTTAATCTTATGAATTCTAAGAGATAAGGAAAAAAGCTTCTGAGATGGAAGTTATTTTAGAATTTAATTTTAGCCTCCTCAACAATGGTTAACATTTTTGAGCAGTGGCCATCTGCCAGGCTCAGGACTTAGTGTGCTGTCCTTAATCCTCACACAAACTTTTTAGAATCAGTTCTGTAGGCACTTAGCCTGTCTCTGCAAAACATTAAACATCCTGTCAAATTCTTGGTTTCTTAAAATAGTACTGTCTCTCATTCTTCTTTGTGCCTGCCTAGAGAGCACCCAGAACCTGGACATGCTCAGTAATGGTAGACATAGGTGTGAGGCTTTTAGGGGGAATAACAACCATACTCATTTCCTCTGGTTCCGGAGCAGGAGTGTGGGATTTGTAGAAAAGCACTATTTGGTGTTTCCACAGGAGACTGCACTACCTTTAGAAAGGCAAAAGTAATTTTCTGGCATGCTTCAAGCAGAAATAAGAACTGATTTTTGCTTTGGGACAAAAAATTGGGTGATGGAAACTGCTTCAGTTTCCTTGTAAATGGAAAAAAAAAAACCCTTTGAAATGCATGATCACATGAAAGACTTAGTTTATCAGAATTTTCTACATCTGTTCCTTAGTGGGTACTTTGATAATAATGCATGCCACCAGAAACCAATCATGTTTTAACAAATCCATTGGTGTCTAACTTAGTGTTACATGATCATAACAAAATACCACAAATTGGATGGCTTGTAATAACAGAAATTTATTTCTTATAGTTCTGGAGGCTGAAAGTGAGTTCATTTGTCAGCATGGTCTGTTCTTGTGAGGGCCCTCTTCTGGGTGATGATTTCTCACTGTATCCTCACATGGCAGGAAAAAAGCTAGCTAGATCTCTGACTGTTATTATGCACCAGTATCAATCATGTGAGAGATCTACTCTCATGACCTAATTACTTCCCAAAGGCCCTTTCTTCAAATGCAGTCACATTAGGACTAGGGGTTCAATGTATGAATTTTATGGGATATAAATATTCAGAATACAGCCTAATATGAATGTGAGGGGAAGGATAGTGTGAGATAAGATCTGAATGCCAGGTAGAGAACAGACCACAAGGGTATTATTAGCTGAGGTTTTAAAGGTTTTACATTTTAATTTCAATGATAATGGGAGTCATTGAGAAGAAGTGATATACTCTGATTTACAAGCTTAGAAAACCACTATGCCTGCTGTATGGAGACTGGTGTGTTCACACACAGTATGATATCCTTGGTCATCAGTCCCTGGTCCAAAAGACTGCATCTAAGTAACATCTTTAACTTCATCAGATAGCAATGCCATAAATCCATATGAACTTAGGTAGGAAAGAATGAGTGTGGTTGCCATTTTTTAGTGTGTTTTGCAACAGGCTCCTAAGTTTTTATACCTTGGCCAGTAATAATCTCCATAATTTTACCCCCAAATCCGAATAGTATAGTAGATTCCTAACTTACTGAGCATCTCCTCTATTGCAAATCCCTTTTTCCTTTCTTAGCTGTAGGATCTCATGCAAGCCTCACAGTCACCCTTGAACTTGGTTCTGGCATCACTCTATTAGGTCTCGGGTGGGGCTCAGTATCAGGGTTCAGTGCAGGAAATGGAAACCATTCCAGCTATTTGAACCAGAAGGAATTTAGAACAAGGAGTAAGGTGTTTAGAAAGCCTCAGAAGGACTGGAGGAGACAAAACCCCTGGACTCTTGGCCTCAAGGTCATTTCCCCACAGTTGCGATCCAGGGGTTTACTTACCACTGATGTTCAGTCACTGTTTGTTGTCTGTCAAGCTCTCACTGTTGTCACTGCACCCACCCTACAGCAGTGTGGAGTCTGGCCACTAACAGTACTATCATTTGTCAGAGTCTATTTGTTGTCAAAGCTCCATGGAAATGGCAAGGTGATGTTGCTTTCTTTCCACTTTCCAAGTCTTGCACAGATATATCTAATTGGCAAAACCAATTCAGATCCAGAGCCTGACTGCAAGGAAGAATATTCTCAGGTTTGCAGCTTCTCCACAGTGGAGATGAAATAGTTTGAAGGAACCAACTTAACCATCATACTGGGCACAACCAACTCTTCATGCTTTTTGTAATCTCTTTTTAAAATTGAGATATGATTTTCGTATAGAATGCAGAATTTTAAGCATGCAATCTGCACCCCATTCAACATGTAGAACATTTTCATGATGCCCCTTTCCAGGCATTCCTTCCCATCTCTCACTCAGAAGCATTGTTCTGTTTTCATCAATTTGTTATGCCCCATGAAAAAATGTTCATCATCTCTAGAAATCAGAAAAATACAAATCAAAATTACACTAAGATTCCATCTCATTCTAGTCAGAATGGCAATGATCAAGCATATAAACAATACATGCTGGCAAAGTTGTGGGCACAAAGGAACAATTGTACATTGTTGGTGGGACTGCAGACTACCACTCTGGAAAGCAGTATAGAGAATCCTCAAAAAACTAGGGATGGAACCACCTTATGACCCAACTATCCTACTCCTGGATATTTTCCCAAAAGATCACAAATCAGCATTACAGTGACACAGCCACATCAATATTTATAGCAGCAGAATCCAAAAGAACTAAATTATATCAATCCAGATACCTGTCAATAGATGAATGGATTAAGAAATTGTGGTATATATACAATGAAGTTCTACTCAGCCATTAAAAATGATGAAATTATGGCATTTGCCAGTTAATGAATGGAAGTAGAGAATATCATTAACCAAACTCAGAAACTCAAAGGTTGAATGTCTTCTCTCAAAAATTTTTAAAAATTAAAAATGAAAATAAAACAAAATAAAACTCAAATATACTAATCAAACATCCTAGTTCACAAAATACTAATCCATGTAAAATAACTGACTTCAAAAATGCTTGAGATAAGAAGAAAAATAAATAAGAAACTATATTAATGTCCATGTACCACTAAGGTCATAATTAAAAAATGAAAAAGAATTTAAATAAAAAGAAAAATAATCTTGATGAAAAGTTAAAGAATTCTTTCCTTTTGAGTTCAAAATATTCTCAGCTTCTTCTCTCATCACTTTTAGGTACAGTCTTCTGAAGTGTGATGCTCCACCCTCTGGATTGCTGGAGTGAGAGTTATCCCATAGGCAGAATTCCTGGAGGCAGGCTTTAGGTTTAGGCAGGGTCCAGGTTCTTTGCTGAATGCCATTTGGTCTGGAGATTTTAAATCAGCACACCCGGTGCCCAGTATTTGCTGGTCCATGCTGGGAGACTGCACCCCACACATGTGATGAGGAAACCAATTCTTTGTCTCCTCCGTCACCTGCAGACCCCACATCTCCTGGTCTTGGATTCATTGTCCATACAATTTCTCCTACCCCCGCCCTTCCGAGTTCTGGTCAGATGCATCTCTCCCAGCTCATCCTACAAGCAGATTAGAGGGGTTGGGGTAGTGCTGGGTGGGTTCTGTGACCACTTGTCCCCCATGTAAACCTCTCTCCATTTTTTATTTTCTTCTGGTCACTTAAGCACACTCTGTGTCATGCAGTGTGTGTTTACTGGGCCTGATGTGTCTTGGGTTTGCCAGGAATCAGCTTTCTCCATTGCCGGCCCCCATGCTGCAGCTGCAAAATGGTTCCTTCCTTTGTCCTCTACATGTTGCCTGGAGAGATGGCCCCTTCTTTTCCCACACATGGATATTGTGCAGCAAATCTTTCAGGTTTGTTGTACAATGTCCTTGGTCTCTAAACACTCCATACCCAGACATGTCTCAGCCCTCCCAAAAAATGCAGATTCCTTTAATTCCCTTATCCTTCTACTATGCTCATAGGGGGACCTCTCTAGCTGGAACTTCCGGTTCAGCTTGTTTTATTATATCCAACTTCCTGTGTCCTGGGTCTGCTTTGAATGTTCAGTTTTAAGCTCCTACCTTTTTTTTTTTGGTTCACCCATCCTGTGGAGAAGCTGCCTGTCTGCTTTCTTGGTTTCATGCCACAGAGCAGCCAGGAATGTGACCTCCTCTATTCTGCCATCTTGGATCTCCCATAGTAGACATTTAACAAATATTAAATTCAATTAATTAGTGAGTACACCACAGTAAAGGGGTTGAAGTGAGGGTTGAATGAGATAATCTACAGTAAGTGGTGCAATGATGCCTGACTTTTTTCTTATTGTCTTCTTTTGGTTTCCAATCCCAGGAGGGTTAAATGCCTCTATTTCCTTCTCTGTAACTGCTCAATCTATTTCAGTCAAACTTTAATTTCCATAATGTCACTGTTACAATTCTCATCAAGATCACCAGTGATTTTCCTTTCATTAAACTCATTGAATATCTTTTAGTCTTTATCTTGTTTAACTTCACAGGAACATTTGGCATTGTTGACTTTAACCTCTTGGAAGCTCGTTCTTCCTTTTGCACCTGGAATATTCTGATTGTCTTTTCACTTTTATGACTTACTTTTTCAAATTTCCTTTGCTGGCCTCTCTTTCACTTTCTGACCCTAAATGCTGGCATTCCCTTGGTCAATTTACACACTCTCCTGTGGGCTGAATTGTGTCCCCTCCCCAAATTCATATGTTGAAATCCTAATACCCTGAACTTCAAAATATGACTGTATTTGTGGATAGGGTCTTTAAGGAACTAATTAAGCTAAAATGAGGTTATTAGGGGTAGGCTCTGATGTAAAATGACTGATGTCCTTATAAGATGAAGAGATTTGGGTACAGAGGGAAGACAATGTGAACACTCAGAAAGTGACCATCTACAAGCCAAGATATTATGGTTTGGATATGAGGTGCCCTCCAAAAGCTCCTGTGTTAATGCAGGGGGTAAAATGATTAAATTATGAGAGCTGTAACCTAATCAAAGTCCCAGTGGACTAACTGGATGGTAACTATAGGCAGGTAGGACCTGACTGGTGGTGGTGGGTAATTAGGGGTGTGCCCTAGAAGGGTTCATCTTTTCAGTGACCACCCCACCCATTGCTTCCTGGCTGCCATGAACAGGAGCAGCAATCCTCCATCATGCCCTTTTGCCATAATGTTCTTCCTCACCTTGGACCTGGAGCTGGGAAGTCAGGTCACCATGGATTAACCTCCTGAAACCATGCACCAAAATCAACTTTGTTGATACCTTGATCTCAGACTTTTAGCCTCCAGAATTATAAGAAAATAAATTTTTGTTTAAACCACCTATATTCTGTGGTTCTTTACTGTGGTTGCCCTGGAAAATTAAGGTAATCTCCTTTTCTTCTCACTTTATTCTTCAGTAACTTCACCTACTCCAGTGGCTTTATCTGCCATCTATATGCTGATTCCTCAAAATCTTTTTATCTCTAGTTCAAGTCTCTTTCCTGAGCTTCAAATGTACATATTCAGCTAACCACCCATTTGACATCTTTGCTTAGGGCAGACTCCCAGCAGCCCTACTGAGACTAGTATTTAATAGAGGATTCAGCTACCATTCAGGAGAAGCAGAGTTTAGACAATTTGTTCAGCCAAATCACTTACTGAATAAAACAAGTAAATAAACAGAAAAATCAACCCTTTTCAGGGAAATATAACAATCAAGAGCCACTGTAATGTGTCATTCACAATGTCTACATAGAATCCAACATTTCTAAGCATAAAAAATTGAAAATGTGATTCTGTAATCAAAGGGAGGGAGGCAGTCAATGTAGACTAACCTTAAGGTGTCTTAGATAGTAAATTTAGTAGATAAAGATTTTAGTGAATAAGGATTTCATAGGTATTTTAACAATTTATGAAGGTGCACATACTAAAAGAAAAAATGATAACTCTTAACAGAAAAATAGAAATAATAAATAGAAAAAATAGAAATTCTAGAACTATAAAATATAGTATTTCAAATAAAAATTTACTGAAGAACTTAATAGTTAAAAAACATAGGAGTCAGTGAACTTGAAATAAAGCAATCAAAATTTTCCAATTTGAAGAAAAGAAAGGAAAAAGATTTTTTAAATGAGCACACTACCAGACACTTCTACAATAATACCAAAAGGTCTAAAATACATGTAATTGAGTTCTGGAAGGAGAATAAAGAGAAAATAAGGCATAAAGTTTCTTTAATGAAACACTGGAATCAACCCAGTAAATAATGATATTCATATAAGTGGATGTCTAGCAGTAGTACTGATTTCTGTAACAGTGAAATCAACTCATTTCTTTTCATTTGTTTTAACTCTTCCCTTGTATGTTTTATTTGTCTTCAGTCTGGTTTCCCTCATGATTTCCATATGGATGTCAGTAGCCACTGCAGCTTCTTTTCATATACATCAGGTAAGAGACATTGGCTTCTCATTATTCTCACTCAAAGCCAAGAAAACTTTCCTAGAAATTCTTCAACAACCATCTCCTCGTATCCTATTGGTTATAGTTGAGTTGTATGTTCATTCTTAAACCAATCACTGCTTGGCTCATACTAATCAGTATAATAAGCTTATGTTAATCAGCTGGTCATATCTGGGATCAGTTCCCTTCAGTCACAAGTGCTGCATGAGGAAGGAGTGGATTCCTGGACGAAACTGAGACTGTTAGGAAGGATGAAGGGGAGGATGGATTCTGGGAATACAACAAATAATATTCACCTCTGTGTATTATTCTTCAACAGTAGCTTCTGAGAAATTGCTTTACTTTTTTTTCTTACAGATATTTGACATTTTATAAGTGAGATTATGTTTAACTCTGCATTGATAGTTGAAAGCTCAGAGATATCTGTGTACCATTTTTAGAAAATGCACAGAATTTGGTGGTAAGTATTTTTAGATTAGCTTTATTCTTACTTCCTATTTGTACTTTTTTCTTTTGCTTCATTTTTATTGTCCATTTCTAATTTATTCTTTTATATGTTTCATTAAACTATATTTAAAAATTAAGTATAAGCAAATAAAATAAATATTTTGCTTTTTGTATGTTTCCTCCCTTCCCTGTTGCTTTGTTAAGTCTCTGGAAGCATAGATTATTTATATCACCTTCCTGCCATCAATAAACAGGAGTTACTTGGTACAACCAACATGTCATTGTTTTTCTTATTTTATTTCCAATGAATGGCCTTTTTGGAATATTATTTCCCTAATATGTTGAGAAGGCAAAATAATTTTTGTGTAATTTTTTTATGACGGAAACCAAGAAGAACCAAGAGAATACACCAATTTCATAGCGTTTGAGAAAAAGCACCCCATATAGAAATTATTTTCATTTTTATATTCATTTGTTCATTTTTATTTTATTTTAGAGGAAGGGGATTGAGGGGAAGGGAGCAAGGACTTGAAAAGGGAGGAACTGCAGAATGAAATTGACCAAATTATTCTATGTAATAGATGAACATACCACAGTGAATTCCACCTTTAAATATCTATAAAGCACCAATTTTAAAAACAATAAGTAAATGCCAGTGGAGTGGAAGAAGGGAAACTTGGAGAGAGAAGAGGGAAAGAGGAAGTACTGGGTACTAAAATGGAGTAAATTATATTCCATGAATGTATGACTATGTCAAAATAAACTCCATTATTATATACAAGTATAATGCGCTAACAAAAACATTTTTAAAAAAGAATATACCAGAATGATGGGGCTGGGGTTGTGACTCAGTGGTAGAATGTTTGCTTGGCATGTGTGAAGCAGCAGAAGCACCACATATAAATAAATAAATAAAATAAAGGTCTATTGACAACTAAACAACTAAGAAAATATTTTAAAAAGAATATACCACAATGAAAAAAGTTAAAATTGATCTGATCTTATTATGAAAGAATTGCCCACTCCTGACTCTTGGGAGGCATTGTATACTTCACCTGATTTTGTTGTTTAAAGTACTATGCCCTGTAGCCAGTTGGAAAACAACAACAACAAAAATAAACAAATTAAAAAAAAAGCTCCCTTCCCTATTTCATATATCCAAATAAATTCCAAGTACATAAAAGATTGAAATGTAAAGCACAAGACATTAAAAGGAAATACGAGTGAATAAGTAATCTTAGGGAGAGATGATACTAAACATAGAAACCATACAAGAAAACATTGGTTATAAATAGTAGCTAACAACTACTAAGGGCTAACAACTACTATTAAGGGATGATTATGTGCTAGGTCATGTATTGAGGACTTGAGTTGTTCCATTTTGTTTTCACTTCAATCCTATGAAGTAGGTATTATTATTATTATATTTTATAAATAAGAAAAATGAGGCACATGGAAGTTAATTATTTTACTTAAGATTACACAGGTAGAAGTGATTAAGATCTAAATACCAGTGGTATGATCCCAAAGTGTGAAAATCAAATGGAACATAATACATAATAGTATTTATTGAATATACCTTCCATTTCTTCCTATAGAGGTGTTGAGAAAGCCTAATGAATCATCTGAATATAAAAGTGCTTGGAAAACCATAAAGGAGCCACCAGTGTTGGTGAGCAGGTTGTTCACCTACTGCTTTGCCAGGCCCTCACCCTTCTTCAACTGTCTTTTTTGGTCCTTCTCATTAAAACTGTTGCTGATCATTTGGCCACCTGGAACCATCTCAGTCGATTTAGGTGCCTCTTCAGTCAGGCCAAACAACCTGACATCTTATTTTTTGGGAAAAAGGGCATAGGTTCCACACCTGAAAGATGGAAGAGAATTGAATTAAAAAACAAACAAACAAACAAAAAATCCCTGTAGCATTCTCAATCACTTGGCAATTGTCTCTTCCTTCCTCTTTCCCACCCTTTTCCCAGCAGGTAAACAAAGAAGGTTAACCTTTGCAGCTTGTATACAGTTGTGCAAGATGTTTAGATAACTGCAAATTTAAGCCAATTTTTAGTTTAAAATTTATGGGAAGAAAATACATTTGTAAATACAGTATTGCTATTGCCAAAGAGTTCATGGAATAGCACATTCAGTGATAGAATACTGGAAGCTCTTTACTCCTCTACAATTATCTATACATAGTAATTCTCTAAATGTTTGTTTTGGTTTATTACAACTAAAAATGTGAAAAAGGACCCTTCTTGTTTCTCAGAGCAGTGGTAAATGTAAATTACTGTCATTGACAATACTTGGCATGGTAAAGAGGTGGAATTTCCAAATCTATTGCATTCTAATGGATTCATGAATAATCAGGAGTTATGAGTGGCTCCTCCAATGAGAAGAAAATTGTTTAGAATACTGGCCACAGAAAGGAAAATTTCAAAATTTCCAGTATTTGTTACTTTGGACTTCTTTTCAACTCTGGGAAATCCACTCTTACCAGCACTAAGGGCCATTTCCAAAGATGGGGGGAAAAAAAGAAGATCCAGTTAGGAAGACATCATCTCTGTTCTTCCAGTAGCCACTTGGGGAATGTGCAACAATTTCCTTATTAGGACGTTTGAAGCATCCTGTGTTTCTCCACGCTGACGAGAATTCTTCTGGGAGCTGGACTAAAAACTTACTGCCTCGTAGTACTTTACTCATGTGGGCCCCAAGGTAGAATTGTAGAACCTAGGAATCAGTGAATCCATGGGTATTTCCAACTGATTCTAACTCTACAACAAAGTAGGTAAGTATTAAGTTATAAGCTACTTATTTTCTTATTCTTAACACATTTCTCCACAGTGATTTCATAATATGATGGCATTAATGACATCCATTAATATATAGGATCTTATTGCTGGTTGTTAGGATTAAAACTTATTACTTAATAGATCTGAGTGAATAAAGAAAAATGCAGTTTACAGCATTAGTTAGCAGCATAGGCATAATGTAAACCTTGTCTGAAAAAAAGTCTTTAATTTGAACAATTGTTTGAAAAAGTTGTAACTTAAGAGTGGATTTACTTAACTATTTTAATCTGGAAAACTGAAAGAAGAAATAGTGATTTTCAGGCTCTAAAATTCATATGCCATCTCTGAATGACTGCAAATTTTAAGTAGCTTGATTCTAAGTGAGGAATCAGTATAGATTATTAAAGATCATTTGTCAACTCTAAAAGTTCTAGACTTGGAACTGTGTCTAATTTCCAGGCTGTAGAGGAAGCTGTTGGATTTATTTATTTAATTAAAAAATAACATTTATTCTCCTTACTAATTAAAAAGTAATATATGTTCATTGAGAAGTATTAGAGAATAAACTGAAAAACACATGGGGAAAAGTAAAACTCACCTACACTAGTTAGGGGTAACTCGTGTTAACATTTCACTGTTCACATTTGTTTTCCAATTTTTTTCTGTTTTATTGTTTTTAAAATTACAAAAGAAACATATGCTCATTATGAAAAACTGTGATAATATAGAACAAAGTGTGGAAGTCACTCTGTTATGGGCTCAATCATATCCCCTTAAAACTTATGTGTTAAAGATATAACTCCTAGAACCTCAGGATTTAATTAAGTTAAAATGAGACCCTTAGAGTAGACCCAGTCTACTCTTACTAGTGTCTTTATAAAAAGGAGAAATTTGGGTATTCAAAGAGGTACTAGGCATGTGTACTCAGGAAAGAGCATGTGAGGACACTGTGAAAAGGCAGCCATTTGCAAGCTAAGAAGAGAGGCTTTGTAAAAAATCAAAGCTATGGATATCTTGATCTTGAACTCCCACCTCCAGACTGAGAAAATAAATTTTTGTCATTTAAGCCACCTAGCCGATTATATCTTTTATGGCAGCTCTAGCAAACTATACCCTTTGTCTTCTATCCCACTTTCCCAGGGGTAACCATAACCAACTCTGTCCTTCGAGACTTACCTCTTATAATTTTGTGCACATAGTCAAATGTAGGGAGTTACTTTGTTAATACAGGTGGGATCATACTATAAATATTGCTAAATGACTTGCTTTTTTCATTTAACAGTTATCATGGATTTCCCCTTCAGTGCCTATAAAAGTGGAACAAAATACCTATTTCATTCTTAATGAAGATTGCATAGGTTTCCATGGTATGAATGGAGTAATGAGCATTTACAGTGTTTTCATTTTTTTTATATGACCAATGATGCTATAATAAGGATCTTTGTACATTTGTGGTTGGGCTCATATACTAACATATCTGTAAGAATTATCACGAAAGTGGAATTTATGGGTCCGAAAGCACTTAGGTTTAAAATGTGAAAGCCATTGTTTTAGTCATTTTTTTTGCTGCTGTGACCAAAAGACCTGACAAGAACACAGCCACATCCTACCTGCCTATAGTTTTCACCCAGTTAATTCCTATCAGGGGATTAATGCACTGATTAGGTCAAAATTCTCAAAATTCAAACATTTCACCTCTAAACTTACCTTCATTGTCTCACACGTAAACTTTTGGGGGACACTGAATATCTAAACTATAACAGCCATTGTCAATCTGCCTTCTATAAAGCCTTAAAGCAATGTATAGTCCTACTGCTATATGTGAGGCTTCCCCATTAGTCATTCCGGCTTTTGTGCTTTTTCTTTTCTTGTTTATAGGTCTGAGTGTATATAAGTGTATACACAGATACATAAGTAGATTTTTTAAATAGTGGAATTATTTTGGAAATTTTTAGTCATAACCATGAATTTTATCCCTTGAAAAGATGATTTAGTCCTACTTTTCAGTCTTTTATATGGAATTCATTCTTCTCTTGAGGGAGCCTTTTCTTATTTAAACCACTTTTAGTGCCAACGTTGGGTATTGGTACTTGTGAATTTGGAACAACCTAGCCATAGCTCTGAAGGGTTTGTCTCCCTGATGAGGGCAAAAATCAGAAGTCTCTTTCTCTGGAAACTAGTGAGCACATGCTTTGAAACAGTGTGCTAAGGCGTTCCTCTGAAAGTCAACTTCCAGTTTGCTTTTAGAACTAGGTAAAATTATCAAAATAATATTCAAACCCAGTAAGTTCAGTGAATGCTTATTCAGTTGCATTGGTGTGTGTGTGTGTGTGTGTGTGTGTGTGTGTGTTGTTGTTGTTGTCGAACCAGGATTAGTTCTAGTAGGATTTTTTTTCTAGATGGACCTGATGGTATTTGGGGAGTAGTCTCTATGAAGTGAGGACAGATGACTGATCTGGTTGGGTTTATGCTTCCTTTTCATTATCTCATTTGGGGTTCTAGTCTATATAACTGCAAGGTAATAAAAACATGAAGTGACACCTGTGTTGTTCCTCACTTATTAATAGATGTGAAAAATTTAATCTGAACACAATCCAACAGATATTTGTTGATCTCTTACCATGTGTAAGGTACCATTAATATACTGGGAGCAATAGAAAGAGGCTAACATGGTGGTGACCTTCAAATTGCTTTAGTTCAATGTTCACCAAACCTGGCATCAGAATCTACAGGGAATCAGTTTTTAAAGATGGATTTGACATGACCACTGAGAAAACCTATTTGGCAGTATTTACTAAAACTAATCATTCACCTATACTTTGACACAGCAATTTTATTCCTAGATACGTACGCAGTAGTCAGGCATATATATGTGAACAAAAGACATGAACAAAGTGAACATAGGAATGTTAATTACAGCACTATTTGTAAAGCCCCTAATTGGAAATAACTTAAATGTTCATCAACTGACCAGCAGTGAGAATGAATAAAGTTCACATAACATAAATTTCATGAACATAATACTGAGCAAAGAAAACAAAGTATATGTTGTATGATTCTATTTATATGAAGTTTGACAAAAGCAATGCTAGTCTGTACTATGAACAGTCAAGATATTGAGTAACTTTGAATAAAGAGGATCTGGAAAAAGAATATGAAAGGAATTTTGGGGTGCTCACACTGTTTCTTAGTTTTCTCGGTCTGATTACTTGTGGAAATTCTTCATGTAAGCTAATAATGTTTCATTTTTCTCTATGTATGCTATCATTAAAATTAGCATTAAGAGTATATGATTTTAGACCTGTTCTAACAAATTAGAATATCTACCTGATGTAAGAATTTACATAAGAGGCTCAGGATTCTGTTTTACAAGCTTCCTAAAGGAGTCTGGTGCATTTGGACACAAGTTTTGGGGGACTACTCTTTGGGGAAAGCAACATTTTATCTTTCCTTCCTAAGAGCTCACCTCTGCCTTTCCACTGGAGAGGAATCTTTGTAGAGATCAGTAATGCATTATCCATTCATTATAGTGTTATTTAAAGAAAGTCATTGGCAGCCTACCCCTTGATTTCCATGGCCTCTCTTCTTAGGACACTGGTCTGGTACTTGCTCCAAAAGAGGTAGAGTTTTTCCTCAGAGCAACATAAAGAGATGGATGAGTCAAGAGGTAGATGTGGCAGTTTACTTAGGATGCTCGATTGTCATTAGGTTTTTAAACAAAATTGTCATATTGGAGCAAGAAAATAAGAAAAGTGGAGCTGTGAAATAAATAGATTCAGATTAAGAGACATATACAAAGTATTATATGAAGATTTTTGCCCAAATAATACAAATTATGACATGTAGAGCTGATATCGTGAGATTATACATTATGTTGGTTTTCTTATCATACATGGAATCAAGCTGAGCATAGAAAGGAATCTAGTCACTTTTTGGTATGTATTAAAAGAGCATTTGACAATACTCAAGAATCAAAGATAAAAACATGTTCTGAGAAACTGTGATAAGGAAGGGTGCATCTGTTATTAAGACAATCTAATGATAAGGAGGAAAAAGAAGGAAGGGAAGGAGGGAAAACAAGTAGATGATCACTTTTCTCCAATTTTGGACGAAGGCAAAAATAGTCTAGGTAGGAATTAAAGTAAGTCTAGTTCTGCAAACCTCCTTTTCAGAAGTCAGTGATGATGTCCTACTCTTTTCATGTGATCACTGCACCTGGTAAACATGCTGGCCTTCTTCATATGTGGCATTGCCCACAATGCCCCAGAGATGGAATCTGCAGCATTGCAGATCCTCCTCCTCACAGAATGACAGCACTGTATTGGATTCCTTGTAAATATTACTTCAGAGTTCTCACCACTTCCTGGGAAGTAGGTTTTATTTTCCCATTTTACAGACAAGGTGGTAAGGCTAAATAACCCTCTAAGAACAGAACTGGTCAAATTCAACAGAATTCAAACCCCAGAACGAAGTCCCCTGAAGGATAGTGAGTCTTAGATGCCTGCTGTTCATATCTGTAGAGTGGAGATGACTATAGTGCCTACCTCACGGCATTGTGTGATCATATGAGACAAGGCATGTGAAGCAAGCAGCACAATCCTTGGCACATTGAAATTGCTCATAAAATGCTCCTTTGTATGTTCCTCCATATTCCCAGGATTTTATCCCTTTGGGAACTGAATTGTTTTCAAATCGCTATATTCTATTTCTAAAATCCCTTAAGCAGGTTATTTCCCATTTATTGCAGCTTGATTTCTGACTCTGGGCACATAAGATGCTAAAATAAAAAAATTTTTGAGAAAAGAAAAGCTGCATGTAAAAAATTAATTTTTGTAGACTTAACATGTCTTTTCTCTTGTGCTGATCACTTTAAATAGTCTTTTGGTCATAAGACTTCCCTCCTCCCTTAATTGGGTACTGACAGGGGAAATACCAATTCGCTCCAAGAAGACTTTTTATATTTTCAGCAGGCTTATGGTCACATTGGTTCATCATTTATGACCACTCACCTGGTAGTTACATTCCCAGTGTTGGTTGGTTGAGGTAACAGCACTTAGCTGGGTCAAACCTGGGCTTAGGTGATTCTGATGACACAGGCACTGATTTGCAAGGTGGTCAAGGAGACTCCCGGAATAGGAGATTCAGATCCTGACTACCCCTGGGTTCAGGCAGCATGCCTGTCATTTTTCAAAGTATTTTTGGGTGACCGAATGTCCATCATTGACAGGATGTTGTAACCCCAGTGTGTTCTGTCAGCATATAAACTGCTTAATAAGGGGCAAATGAAAGAACTATCTGGACTAGCCACTTAACACTTCGAGGCTCGAACAACTTTTCTACCCAAGTGGGTTCAGCAGCTCTTTTATGTGGACATTTGTAGGCACCTTTGCAGGTTCCAGGAAACAGCTTTGGAGGAGATATTCTGAAAACTTGGACTTCCTATGGTCAAGCAAAGTGGGAGGCTTGGACTTGGTGAAATTTGAGTGTTAATGTTAATGTCATTTATCTTAAGACCGAGCTATTTTGGGTTGCTTTTTCAAGTCTCAACAGTAGAGTACTTATAAAAGTGAATGCTGATTCCTTTAAGAAAATTACAGATTAAACACTCCTCAAGGTCAGGCATTGTGTCCTGTGCTTTTTTAAGTAGTACCACAAAACCTGAACTAGTGCTACTACGTAGTGGGTATTCAAAGAAAAATTGAGAATAAAATTTGTCGCTGATTCCACTCTCTTGTACATATAGGTTTAGAATGGTTATTAGTGGACTGTGGTTTCTTCTTGCAAAGCATCAAATTCTCTGCTATGACTCATACTAACAGGAAGACTGATGAAATATCTTTTCAGTGGTAACTGGAATGTGTTCTTTATTACTTAAAAGTGCAGTAAATTCATTAACACTGAAATCAGATACAGCCAAGGCTGAATAACACATAGAAGGAAGTGAAGCATGTTCTTAGAGTACTGTGGTGAAACTTGTCGTTTTTGAATCTTTTTTAAAAAGTCAGAAATGATTATATGTTTAGCAATACTTATGGACATGACTGGGATTCTGAAAAAATGAGTCTCCCTGCTTTGAAGGTACTTTGAAAGTGAGTTATAATTCATTAATTATCACCTGGAATAAATTGTCAGCAATAGGCATTTATTTATTTATTTTTTTTGGAACCAGGGATTGAACTCAGGGACACTCGGCCACTGAGTCACATCCCCAGTCCTATTTTGTATTTTGTTTAGAGACAGGGTCTCACTGAGTTGCTTAGGGCCTCGCTAAGTTGCTGAGGTTGGCTTTGAACTCGCGGTCCTCCTGACTCAGCCTCCCAAGTCGCTTGGATTACAGGCGTGCGCCACCACTCCCGGCTTTAATTTTTTATATATAATAGATATGAAATATTCAAAAAATTGACCAGTTAGATGAAGTTCTTCCCTCCCCCTCTTCCATAGTATCCCCATGAGTTTTGGGGGGTTGTTGTTCACTTAAGAAACACAAGAGCTTCTTTTAACTTTTGAGAACTTGGAAGTATATTGATATTGGGTTGGGCAAGAGGGGAAACTACATCATGATTTTTGCCTGTTGTGAACAGCCAGTGAGTAATCTGGGTGTATCTGTTTCACTGGAGTTTTGGTCTCAGAACATTTTCCCTGAACATTTTTCTCTTGTGAAATTTCTTATTCAAATTCAGTGTTATTGCATAGATAATTTTTCTGCAATAAATTATAAAGTTAGGCCTATGAAAGAAAAGCTAATGTCAATGTCCTTGATTTTAATCTGCTAGCTAAATTGGGTATTAAGATTTAAATTACAGTATAGTATTGCTTTGCCCATAAACCCTTCCCAAGCTTCTCTTTCCTCTCTATGATTTTAGGCCAAAAGGGAGGAAAATAGTAGAGAAAACTGGAGTAAGCCTTTCTACTTTCTTGCTTTTCAAACATAGTTCCCTAATGAATGTTGTTTGCTGAGTGCCTACTTTGAATTAGGCATTGTGCAAGCAATATCTTATTTAATCTATGCAGTAATGCACTACAATAGTTGTAGCTGCTGTTATTGTCCTCATCTTCCTGATGAGAGAGCATCAAGGCATGCAACTTGTAAGTGTGGAGCCTCACTTACCCAGTTCTATTTAATTCCCAAATGTTTACTCTTTACATACATGGAAGGCACTCGGTACATGTTCGAACACCTGTACCTCTCAGTCTCACACTACAGAGGACAATGGCTGAGTGAGACACAAAACCCAGCAAAGGTTTAACTGAAGAGAAGGGAAAACCTTCTAGTTTTAGGAGTGAAAGAAGGAAGGAGGGGAAAAAACAGAAGAGAAAAAAAAAATAGAAATGAGGCTACGGAAAGAGAAATGGGTATTTGGGAGAATTTATGGAAGAAGGAGTAGAAAGAATAAAGTCCTACAAAAAAAAAAAAATCAGGAAGACCCACCACAGTTAAGTTGTTTTATATGGGGGATATTTCTAGTCTTTTCACTGGAAGTTCTCAAAATATTTAATATTCTACTGGGGATGTAGCTCAGTTGGTAGAGTGCTTGCCTCACATGCACAAGGCCCTGGGTTCAATCCCTAGCACCACAAAAACAAAAACAAAACAAAACAAAAACCTTAATATTCTTCTCTAGAATTTTTACCACTTTGAAATTAAAGATATTCATATGAGAATTTACTCATGGAAAGACTAAGAGAGACTGTTACTAACTTGTCTCCTTCAGTCTTTTCTGATACCTGATTGTTTCCCTCTTTATTCTCTTTGATAATCACTGTGTACGTACTGTGGGATAAATTATAAAGAGGAGGTTACTTATATTATGGAGGAATATAAAAAGAGCTCAAAAAATTTAATATTAAAAAAACAACCCAACAGGCCGGGCGTGGTGGCGCACGCCTGTGATCCAAGCGACTTGGGAGTCAGGAGGACCGCGAGTTCAAAGCCAACCTCAGCAACTTAGCGAGGCCCTAAGCAACTCAGTGAGACCCTGTCTCTAAATAAAATACAAAATAGGGCTGGGGATGTGACTCAGTGGCCGAGTGTCCCTGAGTTCAATCCCTGGTTCAAAAAAAAAACCAATCTAAATGGGTAATGAACTAAACTGATATTTCTCAGAAGAAGAAATAAAAATAGCCAACAATTATATGAAAAAGTGTTTCACATCTTTATCAATTAGGGAAATGCAAATTAAAACTACACTGAGATTTCATCTCACTCCAGTAAGAATGGCAGTCATTAAAGATGGTGGAATGAGACAGACATCATTACCCTATGTACATGTATGATTACATGAATGGTATGAATCTACATCATGCACAACCATAAAAACGAAAAGTTGTGCCCATTTGTGTACAAAGAACCAAAATGCAGTCTGTAAAATGAAAAACAAATAAATTAAAAAAATAAACCTACCCACAAAAAAAAAAGAATATAAATGACAATAAATTCTGGAGAAGATAAGGGAAAAAATAATTTTACTGATTATACTGTTATATTGTTAGCATGCATGAATATGTATGTAACAATGAATCTCACTTATGTATAAATTGTAATGCGCCAACAAAAAATAAAAAATGATATACAAGGGTAAGCTTTCAGAATGTCAAAGTAGTGTTTCTCAAATTTTAATGTGCATAAGTATAACATGGTTGGTTTATTTTAAAATATAAATTCTGAGACCTTGATTTCCAGAAATTGCAATGTCATAGGCATGGTGTGGAATGCAGGAAGGTGTAGTTTTAACAAATACCAGTCTTGATGTGGGTGGTACTGTGAACACAGTTTGAGAAACACTGTCCTAGAGAATAAAAAGAAACAAAGAAAAGTCAACCAATTCAACTTAACAAATGGGAGGAAAGAAAATATTTTTTTTAAATGAGAAAGCAAAACAAGATGCTAGGATCAGGAGGAAACATATCAATAATCAGAAGGAGTGTAAATCGGTTAGATTTTCTGTCTAAAGACTAATTGGTTTTGATTTAAAACTAAATCCAGCTATAGACTATTTATAAGACTTTAAAAGAAAATGACACAGAAAGCCAGGTGTAGTCCCAGCTACTCAGGAAGCTGAGGTGAGAAGATCACCCTAGCTCAGTAGTTAGAGGTCAGCCTTGGCAACATACCAACACCTTGCCTCAAAACAAAACAAGGCACAATGCTCTGGGTTTGATTCCCAGTGCACGTGCACATGCGTGCGCGCACACACACACACACACACACACACACTAATAATAAATAAAATTATATATATCCATATGTATATGCATCTGGTAGTAATAGAAGAAGAGTGGCAAAATTAATAGAATGAAATGAATAGAATTCAAGGCAAAAATCTTTAAATGAGAAAAGGGATGCATCATACTGAGAAACTCATTTACTAATAAAAGTTTTATGTACCTTTATACATGGAATTAAAATAAATAACTTTAAAACTATCAGCGAAATATAATCACAATTATCATACTAACAGTAAACATGACCTTTTTAATAAGTGTGTTTAAATTATTCATTTATGTGAAGTTTAAAATCTATTTTTTCTTTTCAATTCAAATTATATCTGTGATCTGATAAGATATGAGGAATTACATAAATTTCTTTTTTGTATTTGCTAAGAATTGTTTGTGGCCAAAAATATCTTCTATTTTGAATAAGGTACCATGAGCAGCTGAGAAGAAAGTGAATTTGGCTGTTGTTGGATGGAAAGTTCTGTATTTGTTGGTTCATTGATTTATAATATTTTTTAGGTCTGAAGATTCTTCACTATTTCTGGGTGATCTGTCTATTGGTGAAAAAAAAGGGTTGAAGTCATCCAGTTTTATTGTGTTGTGTTCTGAATCTTGAAGTCTAGTAGTGTCTGTTATGTAGTTAGGTACACTGATATTTGGGGCATAAATCTTTACTATTTTTATATATTCTTGGCGACTGTTCCCTTTACCTATATGAAGTGACTTTCTTTGTCTCTTCTGATTAATTTTGGCTTAAAGTCTGCTTTGTCAGATACGAGAGGATCTGCTCAGTTGTTTTGGGGCTCCATTTGTGTGAAATACCATTTTCCATCCTTTCTCTTTCAGCCAGTGGCAGTATTTGTCTGCAAGATCAGTTTCTTGGAAATAGCATATACTTCAGTTTCATTTTTTAATCCATCTTGCCAGTCTGTCTTTTAATTGGAGAGTTGAGACCTTTTGTATTCAGTGTTATTATAAAGATGTTTATTAATTCCTGCCATTTTGATTTACTTATAGGGTTTAATTCAGTTATATTTCTCATTTGCTTAGTTACTCTTCAAATGAGCTAAGTCCATTTGCAAGTTCTGGGTTTTTTGGGGTTTGTTTGTTTGTTTTGTTTTGGAACTGGGGATTGAACTCAGGGGCACTCGGCCACTGAGCCACATCCTCAGCCCTATTTTGTATTTTATTTAGAGACAGGGTCTCACTGAGTTGCTTAGGGCCTCACTAAGTTCTGAGGCTGGCTTTGAACTCGTGATCCTCCTGCCTCAACCTCCCAAGTGCTGGGATTACAGGCGTGTGCCTCCGCACCCAGCTGTTTGTTTTGTTTTTAAAATTTCTTCCATGTGTAGCATGTCTTTAAGTATCTTATGTAGTGCTGGCTTAGCTTAATAGTCATTTTTTTTTTAAGTTTCTACTTATCCTGGAAGGTTTTCATTTCTCCTTCTTCTGAAGAATAGATTTGGTGGATATTGCCCTTTTAGTTGACAGTTATTTATGTTCCAAGCCCTCCTGGATTTTAGAGTTTGTGCTGAAAAATAAGAAATCATTCTGATTGGAACTTGGGTGGAATCTTATCCAGGGAATTAGATCAATACATCCTTAGGGCCAGGTAGAGGAAGAGCTTTGCTAGACTGAGTCCCGGGGAACTCTCAAGAATTCTACTCATTGGGTGGGGTAACCCTCCCTCCACAGGTCTCACATACTCTACCACCCATGATTATGACTTTTCCAGGATCAGCGCCCAAGTGTAATCACCTACCCTGCTCAGAAGCAGCACTCATTTCTTGAATCCTGAGGCACAGGGCAATTTTAAAGTGCACCCTTCCTCTAATCCACCTCTAATCCTGTTTCCCTTTATATTTCTCAAACAAAACAAAACAAAACAATAGCAAAAAAAAGCTTTACCAGATAGTGGTGTTTCAGATTGATTATGAGAATTAATTAGTATCGACTTCTTCTCCCTCATGAAGATTAGATGCTTTACTCTTCCCTCTTCCTTGCCTCTCCCTCCTACTCCTGCTTCTGCCTATATTTTGTTAACTTTATTTAAAACATTAGCTATCTGTTTTCTTTATTATTATTATTATTATTATTATTATTATTAATTATGATTGTGTGTGTTGGTTACTGGGAATTGAACCCAGGGGCAATTTACCACTGAGCCACATCTCCAACCCTTTTTTATTTTTTTATTTTGAGATAGGGCCTTAGTTTCTATTTTCTTGAAATCATAATTTTTCCAGTTTTTGTTGCTGTTTCGGTTCTTCAGGAAGGAGTCTCTGAGTCAAAAAGGAATTTTATTAGGAAGTGTTTTGGGGATTCATAAAGGGGAAGGGAAGGAAAAGAAATTTCTTTGTGATGCCTTCCTGAGGGATTTCAGTCTACATTGTCAGGAATTCTGAATGTGGATGCCTTTTCAGAGGTAAGTTGTTCTAAAAAAATGACTGGACTTTCATATCCTTAGGTAGATCAATCTTGAATGAGAGCCATCCCAGGTAGGGGATGTGACCCAGATCTCTTGGCTGAGGTGGTCCCTAATTACCTGACTGTTGAGAGCTGCCAGCAAAGGGTACTCCCATCAGGCAAAACAATGTCTGTTTTCCCCAAGGGGCAACCACATCAGACTTCACAAGTATGTTAGCAACAGTTACACGTAACTAGAGCTTTATTTCACTAAGTGTAATGTTTTCATTGTTAATCCATGTTGTAGCATGTGTCCACATTTCTTTCGTTTTGAAAGCTGGGTAATATTTCATTTTACATATATACATTTTATTTCTTCATTCATCTGTTGATGGACAGTTGGGGTGGTTCTACCTTTTGGTTGTTATAGATAATGCTACAATAAACATTGATGTGAAAATATTTGCTCAAGTCCCTGCTTTCCTTTCTTCTAGCTGAGTATCCAGAATTGGAACTTTGGGATCATATGGTAATTCTGTTTAATTTTTTTGAGGAACTGTCATACTGTTTTCTACAGTGACTACACAATTTCACAGCCCTCCCATCAATTCAGCATGGTTTTGATTTCTCTACATTCTCATCATTACTTATTTTCTGTTAAAAAGTGGTATTTTATTATGGTTTTGATTCACATTCCTTAATGACTATGATGTTTAATACTTTTCCCTGTGTTTTATTGGCCATTTGTATATCATCTTTAGAGAAATATCTATTCATTTCCATTGTCCAGTTTTGGATTGGGTTGTTTTGTTATGGATGTCATTGAGTTGTAGAAGTCCGTTGTATACTCTGGGTATCAGTCTCTTATCAGATGTATGATTTGTGAATACTTTCTCCAGCCCCACTGGTTTTGGAAGTAGAATAGGAACATCTGAAGGGGAATCCTTTTGGAGTATGCAGACCTTCTTCTCTGGGTTCAGAAGTACAAGACAGATTTGCTGGGGCACTGTACCATTTCTCAGGAAGTAATATCTTCTTTGGTAGTCACTTCTCAGAAGCTCTACCCCAAGTCTAATTTTAGAGCAAAATCCATAATCACTCAGAGAGAAAAGAATTAGGTGTTCCCACTTGTATCAGGATGCTTTCAGCTACAAGTCTCAGAACACCCAAGTGAAACTGGTTTACACAATAAGGAACTATCTTGGCTCACTAAGAGCAAACTCAAAAGAAAGGAGGGTCCTTAGGACTGACTGGTTGATGAAGAAGTTTAACAACGTGGCATGAATCTGGCTCTGTCCTAGGACAGGAGTTGATGACACTCCTGAGTGGCCTATACTTCAGCTCTAACTGCTGTGACTGGGCCAGACTGTAAGCTTAGTGTCTGCCTGGCACAGGCCCCCTGAAGTGCCCTAGTGGGGGTGGCCTCTACTCCTCAGGGACACTGAGTGGCTCCTCCAGGATGAGGTAGTGGCTATGGGGAGGAAGATGGGAGCTAACCAGTTAGTAGTGCTCGACATGTAGCACATGCACTGGACAAATGAATAACACCTTGTCTATTGGAATTGGAAATTTTTCATTCAGGAATTGAAGTTTGCGGCAGAGAATTTGCTTATGGTGGCCATTCTTTTTCTTTTTCTGCAATATTTGAAATTTCTCCAAGAAATTCTGAACTAGGAGAAAATTTTAAAGATCTTTTGTTCTAGGGAGCAGTGACTTCCTAGAAGATAATACAAAAAAAAAAAAAACTGGGAAAGGAATATAAAGGCAATGCATATCATTTGATGCATAAAAACTGCAATCACTTTTCTTTAGCTTTATCAGATATTCTTTGTGAGAAAGAGATTCCTCACTGGATCAATCGACTTGTCTACTTTGGCTCCTGTATACACTTCTACAGAGTTGCATCCTGAAGGAGTGGTTCACTGCTGCAGTCCTGCTGTCTAGTGTCAGCTCCAGGATGAACTGGAAGAAGTAGAGGATGTCACACATCTGCTGCCTTGTTATATTACCATTACCTGCTTAAGAATTGTCTTTTAGATTTGTATTTGTTTTGTTAACATTTTTGACACCAGGATTCAGAGAACCAAACTGGCCTGATATGAAGGAGCACACACAGTCCCCAGGGCTCACGACCCTTGGTCAGTTCTTTTTACATCCCTCGTACTCTGAGTAGCACATCTCCCCAGGTACCCAGGGAGCAATTGGTTTCATTCCAGATATCCATTCTCCTAGGCAGGATGGTGTTCTTATATCTGTCTGGCTGTAATGCCTCTAATCTATAATTAAGATTATTTTTGTTGAAGACAGTCTTCTTGTAACTGGTAAGTGTTTTTGCATGTGCTGGGGGAGGGGCTTCATTTTTATTTTAATACATAATAATTCATCCCCACACAGAATTTTATTGATGGGGTAGGAATATCCTGAAGTGGTAACAGTATGAGTTGACATTCAACTGCTTTTAACTATTCAGGCTACCTTTTATACTAAACCTTGAAAGCTAGAGCCTAAGAAACACACCTCAAAAAGGTAATTCTTTGGTATTTCATACTGTTTTTATATACCATATCAGAAAGGGTATGTCAGAGTTGTTAGTTTGTTATGGGATAATAATAGAATGCCTATTCTCATTGACTGTTATGGAAATCATATTTGCATGTCTTAAATTCATCTTTCTATGTTCTTGCAAATGTATGTTTCTTACCTCACATGCCCTAAGAGTGAAATTGTCACCACAGATAAATCCTTATTAGCAAGGAAACTGTCTGCTCACGTCTACTTCCAGTTTGACTTTTGGCTGTAAGAAGCAAGTCATTATGTCAGTTTCAATTTTTCTACCTTAAGAATGATCCAAGGCAGTGACTTCAGCTTTATATCTTTTGTTAGTTTTAAAGTTATTTACATTCATTTAAACTTTTAGATTCCATTGTTTGCTGTTGCTCTATGTGAGGATACATATCTTTCAGTAAACTACATTTTTAACGTTTCCACTAACACAACAAAACAAAACAGAAGTTCAACAATGTTATCAAGGCTTGGGTTCTGTTGATTTCTTAAGTTTTTTCATCTGTGGTGTTGGTTTCATGCTAAGGCTGACTCCGTTCTGTGGTAGGTTGGCTATTTTTGACGCTATTTTGACAAGTTCTATATACTTTCTTATTTCCATCTAGCAAATACCTTATCTCATAGACCAGTTCTGAGTCACATATCCATTCTTGAATAAATCAAGGTACATAATTTTACTTAGATCAGTGATTCCCACCCTTGAAACTGAGAGAGTTGGTCTCCCCAGAGCTGTATAATTTGTTTGGGTAAGGAGTAGAGCAAAATTGGGGTACCATTAGGAAGAAGAGACAAATGAATGTCAGTAGGTTATCCATATGTTGACTACACCACTATTAACACATTACCAAGCTGATAGCTCAAAGCCCACTTTTTCTGTCACATATTGTTTTTTCCAATCTTGAGGCCTTCTAGAAATCTCCTGGTGTTTTAGTTAGCTTTTTGTCACTGTGACCAAAATATCTAATAAGAATAGCTTAGAGGATGGAAAGTTTATTTGGGGCTATGGTTTCAAAGGTCTCAATCCACAGCGTGCTGACTCCATTGCTCTGGGCCCAAGGTGGGCATCATGTGGGGAGAGTCTAGCAGAGGAAAGCTGCTCAGCTTCTGCTGGGGTCAGGAAGCAGGGAAGTGCCAGGCAGGAAGAGGCCACAGAAAGATGCACCCTTCCAGGTCATCCAGTGACCCACCTCCTCCAGCTATGCCCCACCTGCCTACAGTTACCATCTAGACAGTCCATTTAAACTCAGATGGACTGATTAAGTTATGGCTCTTATAATCTTATAATCTAAGCATATCACCTCTGAATATTCCTGCATTAACAGGAGCTTGTTGGGGACAACTCACATCCAAACCATAACATTTGAGAAACTCATTTGTATCTGTGGATGTGTTTCCTTCCTTTTGTGTTTTAGGCTTAGTAGGTTTCACTGTCAATCTGTGTTATATCTTCCAATTGTTTCTCAATCTTTAGGGGATGTGGAAGTACTCTCTTTTCCGTGTTTGCCTTTAAGTTATTTTTGTGTTTAGATTTTTTTCTTTCATTCTAATGGGATATGAGGAATGAGAAAGAAACACATGTTTGGTTAGCCATATAGAACTGGAGGTCAACATGCTTCTAATTTACTATTTTCCTATCTTCTGTGCCTGAACTAATTTGGCTTGAAAACCCTCCATAGCAGTGTTCATTCAAATTTTGGTCTACAGATAGGTGCTGGTCTGTGAACTTTTTGTTACTAATCCACAACAAGGTAAGTATAGAAAATTCAAGTGAGAATTTAGAAATAATGTTTCAAACGCGACATTTCTAGAACATCATGGACATGATCAGTGTGCTCTTCCTATTGGGTAGAGTAGAGACAACTTGAGGAGTTGTAGAATTTGCAAGTTGCATATGGCATGTCTGGGTCCTAGTCATGTGCAGCAGGACTATGTAAAGGTTCATAACTGACTGGGAAAACACAGCAACAAAGAAATAAGCAAAATCTGACACTTTTTCACAGAAAATTTGAGAAGTGTATCTATTTACAATGTGACTATCTTCAAGTTTGGTAGATAAATCTACTTATATGTACCAACATAGCTATATTTTCTATATATAGAAACAATATTTTCTATATGTAGAAATATATATAGAAAGATATATAGAGACTAAATAATCCTTATTCCATGAATTATTTTAGCCATTTCCCCTTACCTGTAAATGTTTCTAGACCAATTATGTCAACCTTAATGGAATGAAATGTCTTATTGTAAAAATTGTTAGAGCCTCAGATCTATTGGAGTTTGGTGCCTTCTACAGTGGTTAAGTGTCATGTTTTTTTTTTCTACAACCGAATGCCACAGACTGGGTAATTTATAATGGATATAAATGTGTTTACTATGGTTCTGGGGCAGCACCTGATGAGGGGACTTCTGCTATTGTAACACGGTGAAAGGCATCACATGGGAGAGGGAGAAGGAGAAGAGGAGTGAAGACTAAACTTACTTTTATAACAAATCTACTCTCATAATGTCATTAATTCATTCATGAACTCTTACATGTCTTAAAGGTTCATCTTCTCAACACTGTTGAATTTAGGATTAAATCCCCAACACATAAACTTTAGGGGACACATTCAAAGCATAGCAGAAGGTGGGCCTCCTCAGCTGAAGTTTCTCCTCCTTCAGAGAATCTTAATTCACCTCCTCCTAAATTTCTCGGTCCTACCTTGACTTGGACTTTTACACAATGATATTCCTATTGCCTTAGTTTTTATTCTTAGTTTCCAATTTGGTCTTTTGCCCATACATTTCTGGAATCACATTTTCCCTTTTTTTTTTAACCAGGGATCGAACTCAGGGACACTCAACCTCTGAGCCACATCCTTAGGCCTTTTTTGTATTTTATTTAATATAGACAGGGTCTCCTAAGTTGCTCAGGGCCTCGCTCGCTAAGTTGCGGAGGCTGGGTTTGAACTCATGATCCTCCTGCCTCAGCCTCCTGAGTGCTGAGATTATAGGCATGCATCACCACGCCAGGCTTCTCCTTTCCAATCTCTTTCCAAAGTTTTCTGGACGTGAATGGCCCAGGTTTTTCAGTTGTTTGGTCTCTTTACTTGGAGTCTTCAACTAATTTCTTTATCTCTTTGGGCACATTTCTTCATTGTCTTATTCATGCAAATATACTTCCTTGTTCTTTCACTTAGTTCTTGACAGCTCTAAAATAATCTTTGTTAATGTCTGTTGCAAATTTCCTATGTGAAAAGCTTTATGTTAGTTGTTTGACACATGTTATCTCACTGAAAAGAGGCTTCTTATTACCTTCATGGGATTATATAGGGTCATACAGCCTGTAAGAGGTAGAGCCAGGATTTGAACCTAATTAGCTGGATTTAAGTGCAGATAGCCTTAGAGTCCATCTACAAAGTCACTTCATTTCAGGTTTTGGAAAATGCATCATGTTTTTGTGAAAGAGTAAAGTTATGTTTCCTATTATATTTTAAATACTTTTACGAAAACGTCTAATAGTTTTGTTTTTTTTTTTAACATCATTCGTTTTGGCCTCTGAAGATAGCTACAAATCTTCAGCTGAATTTTTTAAGAATCAAAGGGGCAGGTTGTATGTGTGTGTGTGTGTGTGTGTGTGTGTGTGTGAAGTTTTAATGGCTATCTTTGAGACTACTGCTTTTTAAGTATACTTTGGGTCTTGGCTTTAGAAGTATTTTCTATAGTTTATCCCTATCCAATTAGCACTTTATCACCTGGAAGAGTTATATGTAACTAGTACATAAAATATTAAGTAACCAGTCTTGTTACTGGCCACTAAATTATATCAAGTATTAAGTGTCCCCCTCTCTACAAGAACTATTTAGACTGTACTTCATGTTTGTCCATTCTTTATCCTTGATATAACCTGCTTGAAAATCCTAAGTGCTGTTTTTTAAAAAATGGCTTTTCTGTAACTCCTATCAAAAGCTTATAGCAACATAAATATTGGTTTCTTTAATTTGCATTCTTATGAGCATGATGACTTTCTTATGTTGCTTTGGGAGACAATCAGGTTTCTATCCCTGTTTAATCATTCCTGTGAATTGCCAGAACTTTATTATCTCTTCTATCACACCTCATCATCCTTTACATATATTTTAAATAATACAAAGGTATAAGTCTAGGGAAGAAAATACTGATGAAAAAGCACGTATGTTCTTGGCTAATTTTCCACTAAATTATCATTGGATTGTATTTGTTCTCTGCCTATGTAAATTCCCTGTTGGAAAAGAAAGAATCAAGGTAATTTTAGTTTCCAGTTAGCCAAAGAATTAGCTATATTCTAATAAGAATATGACCCAGACCTCTGAATTATTTTTTGCACCAATTTGGTAACTCAGAGAACACTGTTTAGCACCTAAGTTTATAGGTGAAGGCAAACCTTAATGGACCAGTAAGGTAGCTGGAAATACTTCAGTCTGGGAAGTACAATTATTTCCAAATGAACTTGATCTTGAGGAATTAAATTAGGAGAAATAAAATGATATTCAGATATGTCATCTTAAAAAGCCTAACTATTTGGAATCCTTTAACTAAAGCTGTTTTCTTAATGGAAAGTACAAAAGATAGGTATGTCTAACTTAGAGTCATGTCTAGAACCAACCTGAGTAGGTATGGGGGTGACAGATAAATGCAATCCTATGGTAGTTAACTCTTATAATTTGTGGTAGTTTTATAATGTTGCTGTGAACATTGAATAACCAATACTGGACCATTGCTCTTAGGGGAAATACATGACTGAGTAGGTGTGAGTCTGCTCACAGTGTTGTTGTCAACTGATCAATACGTAACTTTGTTTTATGTGTGTTTCTGTTTTGTTTTGTGGTGCTGGGGATTGAACACAAGACCTCAAACACTAGGCAAGTGCTCTACCAATGAGCTACATCCTCAGTCCTGTCTTCTCTTAAAAACATCTTAATTCATCATGTATTGATTCATTAACATTGGCCCACTTGCCAACAGCACCTTAACTGCTGCATGATCAATACCCTAACACTTGTGTTTTCTCCATAAAACATATCACAGCCTCCTGTGAGCACTAGGCAGCACTTCAGCTCTACTTGGGGGCCGTTTTAAATATCAAAATCACCAACAAAAATGTGAAAATCATGGTTTTAATTAACTATGAAAAGAATACTTATTTACAGTATAAAAACTAAAACAAGAAGGCAGAACTTCTCTTTGTTTTCCTCACCTTGGAATGTGTGTATCAGATAATTAAAAATTTTCTCCATTCTGTGCATATCTGCAAATGACTGCGAAAGCTCTTTCAGTATGATTTTGGGGTTAAATACAAATTTCATCAATTAGGTAAATTCACAATGAATGTTCTAATAATGACAATTGACTTTATTTCAGGCCAATGGAAACATACACTTTCCCTTTAAATATACATTGACTCAAAACAGCTATTTGGCTTATCACAACACCAAAAAAGTAAGTTTAGGTTGGAAAGTTGGGACTGAATGAAGAAGGTATAACTTTAAAATGAAGGGAGAGACACTCTAGTTCCAAACATACATAAACTTCTGAAGTCTTAAATGTTTTATAACACTTTTATGACTCTCATTTGCTGTTGCTTTTGGTTATTTGTGATAGATGTTTCCTTGCAAGTCACATAAAAACACTGTTTTCTTACTGCTGTACGTCTAAAGGACTATCCTACCTCTTGGTTGAAAAAGTTACTATGAAACAAAAATACAAATAATCAACAACCAAACAGGCAAAGTTCCTGAGAGGGAATTTTAAGGGGAAATTTGGTTTAATTTATATGTAATGGTGTTTAGTTTGAATTTCCTTAAGTGCAACACAAATTATTTTAGGTTACCAGTGGTCTTAGAGTTAGCCATTCTATTGTTCTCAGCTAGAGTCTGTTCAATTTGTGCTGTATGGTACCCCAGGGACTAAAGTACATCTTGAGGAATGCAAAATGGCTCCAGGAGAAGACAAAAACTATCCAAACTGCTTAAATTTTTGTTCTAAATGAATTCCAATCCTGCTAAGTCATTTAACTCTCTCAGCTTTGTTCTCACAGAATGATTCAAAGAGTATTTTATAACCTCTTAGTAAATTATAGTTCTACATCTCTTCCAAATTACAGAGTCATCGATTTGCATTGTCCTTTAAAATCTGTCTTGCCAGGTCTTGTCTCAGAGTGCTCACAGATAGTCTTCAATATCGTATACCTTTTAGGTATAACTAATCCACTGTCAAGCATGATTGTATTCTGCCTACTCTCAAGAAAAACCCAATATCTTTCACAACATTAACTCATTTATCATCAACCAATATTAATCATTGACTGTATCCCAGGTACTATGTTAGGCCAAAGATCACAGTTGTCTTTTTCACCTTAAGGGGAAGAATCAAAATTCAAACATGGACACAAAGCTTTTGCAGTTTATAATTCACCAGGTTTGTCATATGTGAAGGCAAGTGACAATAATACATTGGCATTAACTATATATGGAATAAAAAATTGGCTTAAAAGAAAGTTGATTTGATTCTGTTTACAGAATTTCCCAAATTTTAGGTCACTAAAAAAAAAATCTCCTCTGAGAAATATGCATACTTTACATTTGTTCAGATCCTTACCTAAATGTAATTTTAATATATTATCAGTTTATATAATTTTATTTCTATGGTATTTTGTTTGTTGTTTTGTTTTGCTTTTTATAGACTGCCATGTGCAATTAAAATTCCTGCTTCTGTTAAAATTTTAATATATTTTAAATGATAATAGATAAAACAAACACAAAAACCTAAACAAACAAAAAAATGGATGCAGAACCAATCTGCTTATATTTTCTCTAAAGAGGTTCCAGCTCTGAGGTCAACTATACCTTCTTGGGTCAGGCACTTACTCTCTTTGGGTCTCTATTTGTTAAATGCAGGTGTTGAGTTAGAGAAACTACATTAAGATTTTATTCTTTTTTAGGGACCTTTATATTAAATTAAGTATATCTCGAAACTGGCAAATAGAGATATTGTTAGGCAAAAGGACCACACCAAAAACCACGTTTCAGCCAGGGGATTTTATTCGGAGTGACATAGTGGCCGCTCTGGGTGATGAAGGCAGCAGCAGAAGGAAAAAAGGGAAAATGGCCCTGAGATTAAGTACCTTCTTAGGGGTGGGTGTTGAACTGGAATTGACTGCATTGGCAACTTTAAATTCATTGGCTGGGGTGCTCCCTAAGGGGATTGTGTGTCTGGGGAATTGGCTAGTATATTTGGGGTTAGGGTTAGGGTTAGGGCCAGTGGGAAAGATTTGAGTTGCTATTGGCTGAAGGCAAACTGGAAAGGCCTGGGCTGGCTGAGAAAGTGCATTCAGCAACTGGTCATGTGGAGCTTCCCTGGGAAAAGGAGACTGATCAGCCCATCCAACAGATATGCCAAAGACCAATGGTCATCAAGAGTTTAGGATTTAAGGAGCCAAGGGTGGTGGCTGAGGCAGGAGTATCCCAAGTTCAAGCCCAGTTTTGGCAACTTGGCAAGAGCCTGTCTCAAAAAAGTTAAACGACTAGAGGGATATAGTACAAAAAAAAAAAAAATTTAGGACTTTAACAAACTCAATAGATGTTTGAAAGACTTCATTACAAAGTTCTTAGATAAAGAGATTTTTAAAATGCTTAGTATCCACCCCATATTATTCCTAAGGAATTGAGTTGTGTTATTATCATCTCCCCCCACACACCTTTTTAAGTAATGGAAAGCAACACCTGAAGAGATTAGGTAATTTTCCCAAGGTCACACAGCTACTGGTTGCCCGAGTTAGTATTTAACCTGGGGCTAGTGGATTCCAAAGCCTAAATTCTTCCTCTGCATTCTAACCTGTATTCTGAAGAAAATATTAAAGTCTAATGTATTTGTCCTCTGAGGATATTTGTACTCAAGAGCCAAGGAAACTTTTGAAGATACAGTGATTTTTTAAGATCGATGAAGTTATCACACTGGTGGATTTTTCTTGTTCCTAAAATTCCACTAACTTTCATTATCTTCCTTTTTGTTGTTGTTTTTTTTTACTCTTCTCTACTTTGCAAGTTTTCTGTACTGAGTATGTATTATTTTAAAATGGGAAAATATGATAAATATATTTTGAGATACAATTGTTGTACCCAAAGAAAATAAAATCATCCAAGCCGATCACGTAAAGCCAAAAGAAGCCTTTATTTTAGCTGGCCAGCAATGATGGCCCTTACACCTGGTGGAAAATCGTGGGATACTTCTTTTGTTGCCAGTATTTATAGGGTGGGGAAAGGGATTAGGGCGGGCTATAAGGCACGGGAGGGATTAGGGTTGGGCTGACTCTCTCCTGATGGCACTGGAGAATCTTTTTGGGAAGTATCACACAATAAATCAAAATGCAATTTGTAAAAATAAAAAACTGTATATATTTTTAGAAAAAAATTACACTATTTCAGATAGCCATTCTTCTCTTTATAAGATAGGCACTGCTCTGACTTTGCCAAAGACAGAGAGGCAACAAACTAGAACAGTTTGAACCTTGGTAAAGCTTCTCTGAAAGAAGTTTGGAATATGTTGTTGAAAGAAGGAAAGCCAGAGGGCAAATCAAGCCTGCTGGTAAAGATAAGGAGTGTGTAATCAAAGATGACTTTAGAAGACCTACTTTTAGAAACATTCATAATTCTTAAAACTGAGTGAATGGTATTTTACTGAGAATAATAACAAAACCAGCATGACAGGAGACGGGAGAGACTTCTGGAACCTTGAGACCTTTCAGAAAACTAGATGGTATACCCGGAGCATAAGGTAACTGTAGCAGTTATAATTTACGACACACTGGCAATTGCAACGCCATATCTTGGGCTCCCTCACAAGGTTGCAAGTGTCCAGGGACTGTTTATACCTTAATAGGGTGCTTCATCTTATGTGCAGTAGGGTTTAGCCAGGAAAAAGGAGAAAGAAGTCTAAATGTTCCTCCACACTCCTTCCAGGCCCTTCCTGGAAACTAGAAGTGACCTCAGTTCTCCATGTGACCAGAATCCTTATTAGTTTCTAGTACCAGTTTCCAGTTCAGTAGATCACATTTTTGACCATTGCCAGTTCTCTGGTTATCTTTTCTGTACTCAGATTCTTTTTCAGCCCTAGTCTTGTCTTGCTCCTTATACTCCCTTCTTCTGACTTACAGGGGTTGTGGGGCCAAGCTGCCACCTCTGACTTTATCTTATCACCCTCAGGGGCTCAGAAAAAAGTAGAAGTATCAGTTGATGTTTACAGGTGCCCTCTACTGGTTGTTGTTGGCTCAACCTCAAAATTAAAGCCTGGAAATAAGAGTTTTCTGTTGATTTAATAAGAGTTAGGGCGGAGACACTAGCAGACAGAAAAAAAACAAAACATGTTTCATTCAGAGTCTACTGAATTGTGTTTGGCTTATAGTGAAGCAGTGGGTTTGAGCGGGGCAGGGAATGGATGGTCGCCTCCCAAGGGATATGTGGCAATATTCAGAGATATTTTTGGTTAACTAATAACTGGGGCTGGCATGGGGGGATTATTGCTAGCACCTGGTGGGTGGAGGCAAGGGATGCTGCTTAACATCCTGCAGTGCGTGAGAGTCTTCCACCCTCCAGAAACAAATATCCAGCTCCAGTATAGTGAGCCTGACTTAAATAACCTGCTATAGCTGAAATTAGACTAACAAAACTCTGAAGTTTTAGCCAGCCCTGGTGGCCTACATTTTAGCCCCAGTTACGAGGCAAGCTGAGGCAGGAGAATTGTTTGAGCCCAGGAGTTCAAGGCCAAGCTGGGCAACAGAGCGAGACCTCACTTTTTCTTTTTCTTTTCTTCTTTTTGAAGGGGGGTGGTGGTATCCAGGAATTGAACCCAGAGGTGCCTAACCACTGAGCCACATCCCCAGCCCTATTTTGTATCTTATTTAGAGAAAGGGTCTCACTGAGTTGCTTGGCACCTTGCTTTTGCTGAGGCTAGCTTTGAACTCTTGATCCTCCTGCTTCTGCCTCCTGAGCTGCTGGGATTACAAGTGTGTGCCACCACACCCAGCCAGAGACCTCACTCTTAAACAAATAAAATGAGAAGGAGATGAAAATTGGTGTTTGCAGTGATTAGAGATTAGGCCAGTGGTTTTCAACCCTGATTGACTATGGAATCACTTGGAAAACTTTATTATTTCAGTTTCATGTATCAATATTTTATATTAATACTTGGTTGTCATCCCTGTTTTAATTCCTAGTTTGGGGTGTGACCTGGGCATCAAAAATTTTAAGTCTTCCCTCAGAATTAGACCAGAAACGATGCAACTTATAGAGAAAAATGTAGGGTCAACATCCCAGCTTTTAGGCACAGGGAATGACTTTCTCAATAGGACCCCTTAAGCTCAGAAAATAATGCCAAGAGTTAATAAATGGAATGGCATCATATTAAAAAGCTTCTGTGCAGCAAAAGAAACAATTAGTAATGTGAAGAGAAAACCTACAGAATGGGAGAAAATCTTTGCTAGCTACTTTTTTGACAGAGGATTAATATCTATAATATATAAGGAGCTCAAAAACTTTACACCAAGAATCAAATAACCTAATTAATAAATGAGCAAATGAATTATACAGACATTTCTCAAAAGAAGAAATACAAATGGTCAACAAATATATGAAAAAATGTTCAACATCATTTGCATTAGGGAAATGCAAATCAAAACTACATTGAGATTTCATCTCACATCAGTTAAAATGGCAGTCATCAAGAATGCAAATAATAAATGCTGGAGAGGAAGTGGAGATAAGGGAACACTTTTACACTGTTGGTGGGACTGTAAATTAGCACAACCACTATGGAAATCAGTCTTGAGTTTCCTCAAAAGACTAGTCTTGGAACTACTATATGATCCAGCTATCCCATGTCTCAGTATTTATCCTGAAGAATTAAAGTCAGCATACTATAGTGACACATGCATACCCATGTTTATAGCAGCACAGTTGCTATGAATGGATAAAGAAAATGTGGTACATATACACAATGGAATTTTATTTAGTCGTAAAATGAAATTATGTCATTTGCAGGAAAATGGATAGAACTTGAGAACATTATGTTAAACGAAATAAGTCAAGCTCAGGTTAAGGGTCATGCAATTTCTTTCATATGTGGAAGCTAGAGAGGAAAAAGGAAAAGAAAAGGTGGGGATGGATCTCCTAAAAATCAAAGGGAGATCAGTAAAGGAAAGGGACCAAGGAGTAGAAAGATGGGAGGGAGCGGGAAAGTGCTGGGGAGTGATATTAGCCAAATTATATTGTTAAATTGTGTGCACGTATGAATATATAACAACAAATCCCATCATTCTGTACAACTATAATATACCAATAAGAAAAGTGGGAAAAAAAGACTTAAGTCTTCCTAGGTGGCTTTAAGATTCAGGCAAAGTTGAGAACAATTGAGGTGGTCCAAAGCCTCATTTTTCAGTTGCAGAATTGGCCCTGGAGGATGTGGTCTCTCTGTTACAAAGTGGCAGAGCTGGGAGTAACATGTGAGCTGGGGAAGATAGGTGGTTTTTGACTGACAGTGCACCACACTTGGAAACTTACAAAAATATCTTATGACTTTTTTTTGAACTCTAAAGTTCTATGTTCTGTCTTTAAGTATTACTTTCAATATTTTTTCCCTAAAAAATGACACGTTTAGAAAATTCAAGCTGAAACAAATATAAATTAAAATCATGAGATACTACCACATAATTAGTATACCATACCATACATTATACTTTTAGTGTATCTAAAAACAGACAAACAAAAAAGTGATGATGAAGATGCAGAGCAACTAGAAATCTCATAAATTGCTAATAAAAATGGAAAATAGCACAGCCACTGGAAAAAAATTTGTCAATTTCTAACAAAATTAAACATACAACTTACAGTGTGAACTGGCTATCCCACTGCTGGGTATTTATTTATTCAAGAAATATTAAAATGTATATTCACATGAAAACTGATATGCAAATGTTTTAATGTCTTAATTGATAATAAAAAATGAGACCAATGCAAATGTCCTTGAACTGGTGAGTAGATTAACACACTGTGGAAACATCCAAACAATGGAATTCTACTCAGTAATAAAAGTGAATAAGCTATTAATACACATAAGATGAGTGGATCTGGAATGGATTATGCTGAGTGAAAGCAGCCACCTCAAAAGGCTATATACTGTATTATTCCATTTACATGAAATTCTGAGAAAGCAAAAGGATGAGAGAAAATGAGTGGCTTGGCTGATTCGGAGTGAGAACAAAGCAGCAGCATGAGGAAAGTTGATGTGGTGAGGCAACTGGTTTAAGTGTTAATTTTGAAGGTAGTTACATGACTGGAACTGCACAACAAGATGAAGTTTTATTTTGTGTAAATTTTAGAAGTGACTAAAAGAATACATACAAACTCAAAATACATTTGAAAAAACAAGTTGAAAAAAATAGCAACAAATCAACCAAAGTCCCATATCCCAAAATAATGAGTGTGACATTTGTTAAACATATTTCCCAGTATTTTTCTATGCATAAAAACGTGAAAAGGATAAATATAAAGAAATAGACATTATACTTTAAGGCTTAAGTATAAATAGAATTGTGCTATATGTAACAACATGTTTAATTTTAATTGAATTTATTCATAAAATCACACTATAAATAATATTTTAGTATTTAATTTTATTTTAATTTAACTGAAGAGAAACTATAGGGTTAATGAATTTCAAATGTTTTGGGGTTCCCCCCCCCAAGAGATATTTTCTTAAAAATGTCTGCCTAGGGTTAAGAAAATAAATTCAAAAATCAATGAGTTGGAAAATTTCAAAAGAAAATATGCTTAACGTTAGACAGTATGGATTGACTCCCTCTTAGAAAAAAAAAAAAATAAAAGAGGTAACGTGAACTCTTACATTCACTCCTACCTCCCTTTCTATTTACCTTGTGATTTTTGTTGCTCATGTATTTTAACTTTGTCAGAAATTATACTTGCATCCTTTCTTACATTTATTATTCTCCCAGTTTTTTATTTCTAATTCCATATTTAAAAGACTTCAGCGATTTTCATTAATTTTTTTACCATGACTTTTTCAGTTTCTCAGTTGATTTTGATTCAACTTTAGATGGCTGGATTACATAGTTGTTTTGGTTTGGATATGAGATATCGCCCAAACTCCTATGTTCTTATAGGAATATTGGGTGAAATGATGATGAGAATTATGACCTAATCATCTTAGTTTGAATGGACTAACTGGGTGGTAACTATAGGCAGGTGGAGCATGGCTGGAGGAAGTGAGTCACTAGGGGTGTGCCCTAGAAAGGTTCATTTTCCCTGAAGTCCCTTCCTATGCTTTTTCTGTTTCCCAGTGGCCATGAGGTGAGTAATTTTCCTCCCCATGCCCTTCCTCCATCATGTTCTGCCTCACCTATGGCCCAGAGCAATGGTGTGGCTGTCTATACATTAAACCTCTGAATCTGTGAGGCAAAATAAACTTTTCCTGCCCTAAGTTGTTCTTTTCAGGTATCTTGGTCACAGAGGTGAAACTCTAACACAATAGTTGAATAGTTTTTCCAAGAACAATTTCCTGGGTGCTGTAATATCTAAGTTCTCTAAAATTTTGAAAAATATCTTCCTTTTGCCTTTAAGAAACAACTTTGCAGTCCATAATATCACCAGGATATTCTTTTCTTTAAAACCTGATACGCATCACTCTCATGTTATAGTATGAAATGTCGCTAAGGAGTTTCTAAGGTTAACTAGTTAATTCCCCCTTTCAAATATCTTTCTTTTTCAAATTATAACTGTTTCCACTTTCACTGGACTAGATTACCTGACCTCATTCCACCTCTGTTAAGTGCTGCTTTCTATCCACTTTTCTGCAAACCAATAGTATAGATATGGGTCTAGGGAGGAAATGAGCTGGGTGGGATTGAGTTCAGTCTTTAGTTGGATTCTGCTGTGCCTGCTGAGGTGTTTGTGGCACCTTCCACTTCCAAGGGCTTTGACTCATTCCTCCAATTCAGCACAGTATCCTGGAACATGGCAGCTCTTTCTGTCTCCGCAAATCCTGACTTACACTTTTACCTGACTTTGTTTCCCATCTCTCACTTCATTTACAAATTAAGGATACGTAATCAGAGTATCGTCGTTTTACCTTTCCTTGGTGGCATGCTTCTGGGTTTTCCTTCATTAGCAGCCAAGTTTAGAAGTTCATGACATAAGTTCTTTGCCATGTTTGGTTATATAGTTGGTGAACTTTGGAATTTTCTATTTTTGTTTATTTCAATAACATTAAGAGTGAAGATTCTGCATTTCTCTTTTGTAATATCTTTGCCCAGAAGTTTGTCTGCACCACCACTTAATACCTGAGTTCAGTTTTTTCATTTATAAAATATAGGAATAAAACTCTTAATTAAATGATAAATGATTAAATGAGACCTCCTAAGGGAAATTCTGGCTCCCTCTCTGAATTATTGTAGGCCTAGGAATCTAAGAGTGGTTTACTCTACAGAATTCTGTCATTCATTTTTCTGATTTTAAGGGCTTAGAGGTTTGCTGTTAATGGGCAATATATTCCAGATGTTGGCAAACTTTTTCTGCAATGGGCCACATAGTAAAACATTTTAGACTTTGAAAGGCTTACAGTCTCTGTTGTGACTACTTTACTCTGTTGTCATATGACATCATTCACATGTAAATGAATGAGAATAATTGTGTTCCAATAAAACTATAGCCATTGAAATTTCAATTTCATTCAATTTTCACATCACAAAATATTCTTCTTTTGATCTTTTTCAACCATTAAAAAGCAAAACTTCCAGTCGCTCTGTGACTCGAGATTTAAGCAACTGCACTACTTCTTCTCAGGTTAGTGGGTGGAAGAGGGAATTCATAGAAATTCAAAATTGAACAGTCAAGAGAGACTCTTAGAAATTTGGGTGCATTGAACAAAGGTCAAGAAAGAGTACATCAGAGCCAACCTGGTGGTGGCAACAGCAGCAGTGCTGGTTTGCTGTAAAGGGAAGGAATAACACACAGAGAGAAATACAATGCACAAATTTAGCATGGAAAAACCTGTAGAATAGAAAAGCATTCTGAACACAGCCAAACCAGAGGCTGCAGAGTGAGCTGGTATTTAAGAAATGCTGTGTGTTTCTCAACTGGCAAGTGGAGAGCTGAGGCAGGATCCATCTTGAGGAGGCCATGCTGCAGCTTACAGCTGTGAACCTGGGAGATCATAGCAAACATTGCCATACTATCCTGGCAGCTGCCTATCATGTGGCCTAGGGTGTCTCTAGACTATGAATTAAACAGGTACAGAGAAGTTTGTATCCCAGGGCATTCAAGGAAGAGAGAGGAAGGAAGTGCAACTTGCTTTCCCTTTGAGTCTGGTGGCTCATGTGATAACTAAACAGAGTCTGGAAACTGAAAAGTGGGTGTGGTAACACTCAGGGACTGAGCCTGGGGAGGCAACATTCATGGGTGGTGGAGTGTGTGAGACCTGTGGAAGGTCGCCTCCTCTGCCTTACTAGTAGAATTCTTGGAAGGCCCCTGAGATCCAGATGCTCAGCAGAGATCAGCATATGCCTGGCCCTAGGAGTATGTCGATGTAATCTCTCTAGAGCAGATAACACCCCACAAATTCCCAAAGGCCTGATTAGAGCTAAAAGTCCAGCTGCTGGAACTTCCAGTTTAGAACGCTGTAGTCGCCCCAATCTGGGAGCATATCAGTCCATCTGTCTGGACTAAATTTCAATTGACATTACTTCTCTTTTCATCCAACCTTGTACTGGTGAGAAGGCAAAGTGAGAGCTGTTTCAATTAGCTTCAGTTCCAAGCCACCACAGCTGGCAACTCAGTAAGCAACATAATGAAGAGTTTAACAACCCTCAGTCCTTGCTCTCTCGAAGGGGCACATACCCCAAGAAGAGACAGAAAGAAGGGCCGGCTGGCATAGGAAGTGAACATCTGTCCTTGTTGACTGTTTTGATCATCTAAATGGAGGCAACTCTTTTCTTTTTCATTAAGACCTGCCCCCCACCTACACACACACCTTTTTGGGTCTTCATACTGTGCTGATTTATTCTTGGAAATAAGTATACACATACATATATAGTTCCTTTTTTCTCATTTTAAAAATGTTTATTATTTTTCTTTGTTCTGTCTTATGAAAGTTAGGGATTTTTTTGTTATGTTTTGATTTTGTTTGTTTCTTATTTTTCTTTCCTTTTTTCTCCCTTTAATAGTCAACTTTGTGCTCTCTCTCTCTCTTTCTCTCTCTCTCTCTTTCTCTCTCTCTCTCTTTAAGGAAAAAGGAAAAATATTTTTTTTTACTTTGCTAGCACAGGAGAAACACAGGGGACTCCTGTCCCAGAAGCCATGATTCTGGCCATCAGCAGGAACAGGGGGCTTTTAAAACAGTGATTTGATTCAAAGGCTGCATTTCCACGTGTTCTCTGTTGGAGTTGTAATTTGCTTGTTAATTGGGGAACTAGTCATTTTTGAGATCTTCTGGTACTATCCCCAAAGTCTGGATTGTTTGGTTCCTATGGTGGTTGTGTACTCAAGGACAGATAACTCTGCCTAGAATGGGGAAGAAAGGCAATCCCATTTCCCCTGAGATTAGGGAGCGGGGAAGAGATTAGAGGGAAGCAGGGAGAGAGGAAGAGAAAGAAACTTGACCATTTTAAAAATAAGTTACAGTGGCAGAGCAGCAAGTGCTATATTGAAAGCATAAAATGGACCACTGTTACATTTTCTCATTGTCAATTTCTACATTCCTTTTCTATGGAAATATGGGTGACAATATCTCCAAGCTGCTTCCTGCTGAAAGAGGGTAAAATTGGGGGAAGTAACCCAAAATCCTCATTCTCTATTAGGTGGGGCATGAACAGTTAAGGGCATTCAGCATCAGAACAGTCCAGTCTCAATGACCCTCCTCCTCTTTGCAGAATGTGCGCTGGTTGACTCCCTGTTGTCTGGGATTCTCTAGATCTCCCTGATTGGCAGATTGGGTGACTCCCAGAGAGGGATCCTGTAATTCTCTGGGTCCTGACTATTCTTAGAGGGCAAGGGCCAAAATGTTGGTTACTTTTCCCTTGGTCCTTTTACTTCCTTGACTTTGGTCTCCAAGATTTTGGTTTTAAATATCCAGCAAGCCAGTTCCACCAGTCTTAAAGTGGGAGTAATAGGTGATAACATCAATATCTATCATTTTACGGTTACCCCTTTCACTTAATTGGGGTGGGTATTAGTACTGTAAGTTAACATAAACTTTCTGTCCTAGAGGTGATGGCTTATTTTCTCAAATTAACTCAAGTTGTTTTATTAGAAACAGTACCTCTGCAAAACATTAACTGGCAACAGTTACAGAGTTTACAAGGAAAATACAAAATGGAATTAACAGAAGAAAAAATATTCAATTTGTGTAGTAGCAATGAACAAAGAAAAATTATTTTATACTATTAAATCTTTACTCAATTATATAGTATACTCCATTTATTTTGATATCACAGTAATATTTACAACAAAAATTGATCTTTTGAACAACTTTAAATGAACTGAAGTCTAGTCTGTTTTGGGGTGAATCTAACATGGAGTAAGGTGGGAGGCAAAGCCTTATCTCAAGTAAGGTGGGGTTCTTGACGAATAACACAATACAACATTACATCCAAAACATGAATCAAAGAAAGTCTAAGGGGACTGGGGATATAGCTCAGTTGGTAGAGTGCTTGCCTTGCAAGCATAAAGCCCTGAGTTCAAACCCCAGCACCGCCAAAAAACACTCAACAAAGAAAAGCAGTCTACGAACTTTTAACTTGCTTTTTTTGTGGAAAAGTGGGAAAATGTTTCCATGTTTTATATTGTCAACTTTAAACAGATCAGGCTCTTCTTATTACCTGCCAAAACTACATTTAAATTCCTATTCCAGTGTGAAGAGTAACACAAAATTGTATATATAGCTTATTAACAACAGGTTAATTTATCCAGCTATAAAACATCAAATGCCATGAATAAATACCAACCAAATTTGTTACTTCTATGCAAAGCCAAGACTATTGGTACTGATAGTTTTAGTTTGGAGAACAACTTGGCAAATTGCTCTCCTCTGAGCTTTAATTAAGTTTAACTTTTGAAGTACAATTTAGAACCCATAGTGTATGGTAACAATAATCATAGTTCTGCATGTGTTATCAATACTAGCAAAAATCAAATGATAGCCTTAAATCTCTTATACATTTAGGAAATAGTGTTAATGATCAGAAATATACTTAGTCAAAGCAAATTGATATAAGACATGTCTTAAATGACAAGGTGGCCCTTCTATGTCAGATACAATGTGTAAAGGAGAGGACTTATTGGTTACCTTGCCAGTATACTAAAGTTTCATTTTATAAACTTGTACATAACACTTCAACAAGACTCAGATATGGTTCTCAGATGTACACTTATATCTAGTCACATATATTTAGGATGTCAACTATAGTCATAATCTAAAATAATTGTATCTAATGAGTTACAAAGTAATCATTTAAAAGACTTTAAAATAGATGTAAACCCTAATTCCTTTAAGACATTTTCCCTAAGTAATAAAACATAATAGATACAAGAAAAATATACTGATAGATAAGAGCAAATCAATGTTTCAGACTTTGCTTCATATCAGTACCTTAAACTTCAAATAACCTTAACAATAAAAAAAAAAAAGTGCTTCAGGCAGGAGGGCAGTAGAGAGGCCCTGATTTTATGGTAACCACAGTAATTAGGCTAGGTCAGTTCCCTCTCCATTGAGCACTGCAGTTAAGTCCATTTAAAAAAAAAAAGTTCAAGTAACTTTGTGCTAATTACAGCCAATTTAATCACAAACACAGACTTTTTGAGATTTACCTTCCACAAACCTTCTGTGACTTATTTAGAAATTCACAACTTGTTTACCTCCTTAGTTTTGTCCTTTCTTTCTTCTTGGACTTTAGCACAAAGTATTACTTTACTAGACAAAATACTTTCTCATCCAAAAACATTTCTTTTACCTTTTAATTTTCCAGGCTAAAATATATTTCCATATCCATAATTTTATATTTTCTAGTTTTGGACCCTTTCTTAAATTCATATATTGAAACAATCCTTATGAATGTTATCTGTGCATTTGATTTACACAACAAATTTCATCTCAGGAGAGGGTTGGACAATCCAGAGTATACAAAAACTGTGTCTTAATCTTTTTTCTCTCAGGTTGCATTGAAGGGTTGGAGGCACAGGATATTTCTGAGCCTGACGTGTCTCTCTCATCATTTTCACAATGCCATCAACTTTAAGTGAGTTCGCCACTGTTGATTGTACCCAGAGCTCCTCTGGGACTGGTAGAGGCCTCCAACAAGGCCTGGAGACCTGGGCGCCATGTGTTGGTGGGAGCCTTGGATTCAGGAGACCCTTTCTTTTTCTGGGGAGTGAGCTGGTCCTGGGACAGTCCTTCATTTCTCTGGACAATCCCTTTTCTAATGTCCTTCCTGCTTTCTTACAGTAGGCTTACTGGTTTTGCTTTAATGGAGGGTGCCCATTTCTATCCCTTCCTTTGGATTTTCTTAAGGCCCATTTTGCAGGGGTTACCAATAAAACATGTGCTGATTTTTGTTTCTGTTCCTCTTGGGCATTGTATACCTTAAAGGCAATATCAACCAGCTATAAGGGGTTCATACCAGTTGCCCCTTCCACCTGCTGTAGTTTCCTCCTTACGTCTGGCGCACTTTTCCTAATGAAAGTTATTGACCATATGAAGTTTTTCATTGGATCTGCATCTATGTATTTCCTGTTTACCTGATAAACTCACTCTAAGAGTCAAACGAGAAATACAGCCTGGCAGATGCATAAAGCATAACACAGAACTCTAAGAAATATGAAAGCTGGGTATGGTGGCACACATCTATAATCCCAGAAGTTTGGAAGGCTGAGGCAGGAGGATTGCAAGTTCAGAGCCAGCCTCAGCAACTTAGCAAGGCCCTAAGCAACTTGGTGAGACCCTGCCTCAAAACAAAAAGTTTTAAAAAACAAAAGGGCTGGGGATGTTGCTTAGTGGTTAACCACCCATGGGTTCAATCCCTGGTATTGTCCCCTTCAAAAAAAAGGTAACAATGACATCTCCTAAGGTTCAGAATTCACCAGAAACTGATTCCAAAGATATTTAAGTCGGTGAAATACCAGATAAATAATTTTAAAAAGGTAACTGTAAAAATTATCAATAAATTCCAAGAGAATATAGAAAAATACTGAATTAATTAAGGAAGTCAGTAAAAGATGTGAATGAGATATTCAACAAAGAGATACAAATAATAAAAAAGAACCAAACAGAAATTTTGGAAATGAAAGGCACAAGAAGTGAAATAAGACATTCAGTGGCAAGTCTCTCCAATAGAGTGAACAATGTAAACAACTGAATCTCGGAGATAGGAGGACAAAGTGTCTGATCTGGAGCATTCAGGTAGCATTAACAAAAAGAAAATAAGTAACATGGTCAGAAAATACAGGAAATCTGGGACAACATGTTGAGAAGAAATTTAAGAATTATTGGAATTGAAGAAAGTTATGGGATGCAGGCTAATGGCATGGATAACCTATTCAGAGAAATTATAACAGAAAAAATGTCTAAACTTTGAGAATAAGATGGACCAGATACAGGAGTCATTCAGATCCCCAAAAAGACAAGATCAAAATAGAACCTCTATAAGACATGTTAGCAAGGACTGAATTTTAAAAACCTCAAGAGAAAAATATCTGGTCACATTTAGAGGCAAACCAATAAGAATGAATTCTTATATTTCTTTTTTTTTTTGCGGGGGCGGGGGGGGACCAGGGATTGAACTCAGGGGCACTCGGCCACTGAGGCACATCCCCAGCCCTATTTTGTATTTTTTAATTAATTAATTAATTGGAACTGGGGATTGAACTCAGGGTCACTCGGCCACTGAGCCACATCCCCAGCCCTGTTTTGTATTTTATTTAGAGACAGGGTCTCACTGAGTTGCTTAGGGCCTTGCTAAGTTGCTGAGGTTGGCTTTGAACTCGTGATCCTTCTGACTCAGCCTCCCAAGCCTCTGGGATTACAGGCATGTGCCACTGCACCCGACTGACTTCTTATTTCTTAGTAGAAACTCTAAAATCCAAGAGGACTTCGGCTTAGAACACATCATTCTAAATTAACTGACAAGATTGCTACATCCAATGAAACTGTCCTTTAAAATTGAAGAAGAAATAAAAGCCTTCCAAGACAAGCAAAAACTGGAAGAATCCATGAATCCTAAGCTGAAACTACAAAAAGTACTTAAATACTAAACAAACAAATCAAACCAAATACATACTCCAGAATTCACAAATGGACTAATCACATTTGAAGAGAAGCTAAGAAAATGAGAAATAGAACTGAAATAAACATTAGAAATAAATCAAAATGGCAGGAATTAATAAACATCTCTTTATAATAACATTAAATGTAAATGGTCTCAACTATCCAACTAAAAAATAGACTGGAAGAATAGAATAACACCCACCTCCCATTTTTTGTGAAAGACTCATCTTACAGCCAAAGACATATACTGGCTAAAATTGAAAAGACAGAAAATGATATACTATACAAATGGAGCCTCAACAGAAGCAAGAGTAGATTCTCTCATATTCAAAAACCAGACTTCAAACCAAAATTAATCTGAAGAGAGAAGGAAGGTCAATTCATACTGGAAAAGGGAACAATCATTCAACAATAGGAACAATATTTAGGAGCAATAGGAAAATATTTATGTCTCAAACATTGGTGCACTTAATTATATAAAACAGGCATGACTGGACTTAAAGACTCAGGTAAACCCCAGTACAAAATTACTGAGTGATTTTATACTCAGTATGTTTCTCACCAATAGACAGATCACCAGACAGACTCAGTAAAGACTCTTCAGACATAAAAATATTATTTATTAAATGAACTTAACAGAAATTTCTATAGCATATTTCATTAACAACAGCCAAATTCACTTTCTTCTCAACTGTTCATGGTACCTTATTCAAAAGAGAACATATCTTTGGCCACAAAGCAATCCTTAGCAAATACGAAGGAAAAAAAATGGTTTAATTCCTTCCATCTTATCAGATCATAATGGGAAAAAATTAGAAATCAACACCAAGAAAAACTACAGAGACTATATAAATACATGGAGATTGATAATACATTTTTGAACAATGATTGGGTGATAGAAGAAATCAGGTGAAAAATTAAAAATTTCTTAGACTCAGAAGGGTTATACAGTATACCAAAATCTATAGGACAAAATGAAGGCAGTTCTAAGATGAGTTTTTATATATATATGAATGGCTACATAAGAAAACTAGAAAGATTCCATTTAAACCACCCAAATGATATGTCTCAAAGACAAACAAGAGCAAACCAATCCTAAAACTAGTAGAAGAAAGGAAATAATTAAGATCAGAGCCAAAATCAATAAAATAGAGAATAAATAACACAAAGAATCAATGAAATGAAGGGTTGGTTCTGTGAAAAGATAAAGAATATTGATAAACACTAACCCAAACTAAACAAAAGAAATAGAAGTCTCAATAAAATTAGAGATGAAAAGGAGATAGCACCATAGACATCGCAGAAATTCAGAGAGTCATTAGGGACTATTATAAAAACTGGTTCACCAGCCAGGTGTGGTGTGCATCCCAGCTGCACCACCACAGCTGAGACAGGAGAATTGTGAGTTAAAAGCCAGCCTAAGCAATGGTGAGACACTAAGCAACTCAGTGAGATCCATCTCTAAATAAAATACAAAATAGGACTGGACAATTGGCTCAGTGGTTGTGTACCCCTGAGTTCAATCCCCTGTAATAAACAAACAAACAAACAAACAAACAAAAAACCCAAACTGACTCACCAACAAATTGGAGTATCTAAAAAGGAAAAAAAAACAAAACTCTACATTTCTAGATGCATATGGTCTACCAAAATTAACCAAGAAGACACAGAAAATCTAAATGGACCAACAGCAAGCAAGGAGATTCAAGAAGTAATTAAAACTCTTCCAGGTCAAAGTACTGAATCCTTCTGCCCAAACCAGAAGGCTGCATGTTACCCATGCCACTTCCTTCCCTTGCCTTAGTATTCAGTCATTAAGTCCCCTCACCTTTACATGGTTTTAAACTCTTCCACCTTTCCACTTCTCTCATATTTCTCTCATTTGCATCCCCCTCAAATTTCAGGCCCACCATTCTTTCTCACTTCCACAACAGAGTCTAATCCTGTCCTGTCCTTCCTAATCTTTAGTAACTCCGTTACTCAGAGAATTTATTCCTGCACACAGTTAGGGGACCCATCTGTATTTCTGCAACATCCTGAACTTACTCAGGATAGATATCATAAGTATAATTGCCTCTGTCACGAAATTATAAGCTCTTTATTTCTCACCTTCATACTTATATCCCACTGCCAATCACGAGCCTGCCACACAGTAGATGCTTAATAAATATTTGATGAGAAAATGAATGAGCTATTGTTTTAATCAGCTTTCGTGTCACTGTGACCAAAGTACCTGACAAGAACAATTTAGAGGAAAAAGTTCACTTGAGGCTCCTGGTTTCAGAGGTCTCAATCCACAGATGACTCACTCCATTGCTCTGAGTCCAAGCCAAGGCAGCACATTTTGGGAGAAGAGTCCAGTGAAGGAAAGCTGTTCAACTCATGGCTGGGTCAGGAAGCATAGGGGGTTAGGGACCACAGGTAAGATGCACACTTCCAGGATATACCTCCAGTGACTTACCTTCTCCAGGCACATCCTACTTGCCTACATTTATTACATAGTCCATTTAAAATAGGATGGACTGATTAGGTTATGACTCATAATCTTTTCACCTCTGAATATTATTGCATTAACAGGAGAGTTGGAGGTATACCTCATATCCAAATCATATGGTTCCTGGTTCCTAAAAGCATGTGTCCGTCTCACATGCAAAACCAAGATTCCCATGGTTTTAGCATTGCCCAAGTCCAAAGTCTCCTGTGAGACCAAGACAAACTCTTGGATGTGAATCCCCGCAAAAATAAAAGCCAAGTTACATATATCCAATATACAGTGGCACAGAGTAAACACTCCCATTCCTGAAGGGTATAGAAAGAAAGCATTGGTCCAAAGCAAAACTGAAATCCAGTTGGACAAATAGGTCCTCCAACTCTTCCAGTAATTTGGTGTATAGCACCTACTACTCTTTACTGCAAAATGCTCCTTCCAAAGGGTTTGGACAACCTGCCCCATTGACCTCTCAGTGGCACTTGGGCTCTCTTTCAGACTGGCTCTCTCTACAACTCTTTTTTCAGCAATTCATGTTACTGGCATCTCTTAATATCTAGGGTCTTCATTCCAGCTTTGGCTTCACCTTTATAACTTCACATGCATTGCCATCTCAGAGGCAACCTGCCAGGCCTCTGTCCCTACTACACTTTGCCTGATGCCCAGACCTTCCCTCGATATCTTCGTAGAAGCCTTATTAACCTCTAGCTCAAGTATCCTGCATTCTTACAGAACCAGCACATGTGGATGATGCCAAGGTCTGCTGCCAGCTGGTACATGGGCCCCCTGGAAATCAAGGCTGCAGCAACCTCTGAGTGCCTGCTCAGCTCAGCATGGTGAAACAACTTCCTAGGCACTCCCATGCAAGCAGAGCACCCCCACAATCTCTTCTCAAAGGGATTTTCCTTTTTGTATCCTTTAGCCTGCTGAAGGTGTGGTCTTGTGATTTCCTGAGATGCCTTCCAGGCATCTTTCCTATTGTTTCTTTGCAAAGTTATTAGCTATAATCTCTTCAACAAGCACAATTTCCGTGGTCCCAGATTTATATGAACTTTCTGGTCAAACTTCATTTTAAAAATCCTCCAGCTCTGCTTTTGCTCCTGATTCTCACAATAAACCTGGCTAAAAGCTGCCAGGAATAACTATGCCACTGACTGAATGCTCTGAAATTCCCTCCAGGTTAATTAATTTATTGCTTTTAAATTCAGTCTCACACAAGGTTTCAGGACGTGGGTAAAAACTTAGACAAGTTCTTTGCCAGAACTTAACATGAATGACCTCTAGTCCATTTCCCAAAGGTCTTCATTTCCCACTGAAACCTCATGAGCACAGTCCACATTCCTTTTGGCATTCTGGTCTTCTGATCTCCCACCAGAATTGCCGATTAAACTCTGCTTATAACATTCTAAAGCTTTTACAGTCTGTATTAACAAACTTCTAAATTCCTACCACAAACCATTTCCAAAGGCTTCTGTACCACATGGTCAGGTTAGTAACAGCAACGATCCCACTTCTTGGTACCAATTTCCGTTTTAGTCAGCTTTTGCATCATTGTGACCAAACTACCCGGGACGAACAATTTAGGAGAGGAAAGTTTATATAGGGCTTACATTTTCAGAGGTGTCAGTCTGCAGATGGCTAAGTCCATTGCTCTGAACCCAAGTAAGGCAGCATATTATTGGGAAAGGGCCCAGCCGAGAAAAGCTGCTCAGCTGATGGCAGGGTCAAAAAGCAAATAGAGAAGGGGCTGTAGGAAGAAAGACACTTCCAGGGTGAAGGATATGGAATATAACAACCCCCAGGGAGATAAGGAGAACAATGGGCTCTGGACTTTCACAATTTTCCATAGCTACAACTCTTCCCTTGACTCTCTTACTGACACATTCTGCTGTGACTCAGTCTCACTGAACACTGCGAAACTCAGACCCTATTGTAACCAGTTGCCATTTTCCTCTTAAAAATGTGCCCCTCTGCTGCTTAATAAAGCATCACTGATCTGTTGAGGTCTGTCTCCATTTCTTTTTCTTTTGCATTTGCTTTCATTTGGTGCCAAAACCCAGGATGGGGTTTGGGGCTTTTTATCCCTCCCAGTCCTAAAGAAACTCTACCACTTCTTCATATTTCCCTCTAATTTCTCTCTTTCTTTCCATCTTATAGAGGGAGGCCCTTCACACTCTGTGAGTCCACTTCAGCTAAATGGCAGCTGGTACACAACCTGGAACCAACCCCATTCTTGGGCTAGGTTTATGCTGCTCATTGACATGTGGATGGAGCAAGGACCTGTTTCAGGTCCTTTGTTGGAGTAGGAGGCATCCTCCTTTGAATCCTCTCCTCTGTAATTCCTCCCTGCACTTAGACCTCTGGATCAGAGGACACCTTTGCCATTTTGTTTCTGCATGCAACACCAACCTCCTCATTCTTTGGAAAGGTAAGATCCCTTTAGGTTTCCTGCAGAGGTGCCCTGTCCAAGGTCTTTCAACTCATCCAGACCCCAGGCATCCCCCACCACTGAAATTGTAGAGGGGATCACTCTCTCATTTGCTGGTGAAACTCTGTCTGGTATGGTAGACATCAAAGGATGCTTTGATCTCAACTTCCCCCATTGGACATGGGAGCTAACCAGTCCCACAGGACTCCCCCTTAGGTTGTCTCATAAGTAATTTTATTCTTAAAATTATAGGTGTGGTGGTACATGGCTATAATCCCAGAAACTTGGGAGGCTGAGGCAGGATCGTGAGTTCAAAGCCAGACTCAGCAACAGCAAGGTGCTAAGCAACTCAGTGAGACCCTGTCAAAATAAAATACAAAATAGGGGTGGGGATGTGACATAGTAATTGAGTGCCTCTGAGTTCAATCCCCAGTACCAAATTAAAAAACAACAAACAAACAAAAAAAATCAAATAAGCAAACAAAAAACAACCTCCAATTCCAAACTGACTTTAAAATTAGATGCCTCATTAGGCTCAGTACTCAGATCTGGCTGTAATATAAGTTAGACAAACTAAGTCAATGGCTTGAATTTGGAATTTGAAACCTCTGACCCAGAAATCCTTTAAGACTTAGACAATTTCCTCCAACAAAATGGCAATGGCCTGAGGTTCCTTACCTCCAAGCTTTCTTTTACCTTTGCTCAAGGCCCTCATTATGCCAATCTTGCTATGCTCTACAATTAATTCTCACTGACTCCCCACTCCATAAACCCCCTAGATCAGGTCCTGACCCCCAACCCTTTTCTTCACTTACTGTGCCCCAAATAGAAGATAAACCCCCACCCAAATTAAGTAAAGCTGGAGGCTATAAAGGAAAATTTCATGGACAGGAGTGCCTGATAACTATCAAAAGAGATTGTCAGAATTACAAGATTTTTCTGAGATAATTTGAGACCTATCAGTCTTCCTAACCTCATACATAGGCAGGCTTGATCTGTGTTTCTGTGTTTGCTAGTATGATTATCTAGCTCCAATATTTATCCCTCACACTGGTCTAAAATATGTAATGTGGTACAAAAAAGTTCTAACTAACTTTATCAAGAAAACCCAACTGACACAGATAAAGGGATCTCTACTACACAGAGAGGGAATGCCAAAAGAAAAGTATTTTACAAAAAATTAAATGGCATTAGACAGCTTAGCTATAGCTCATGAGGACATATGTGACATTATAAAAGCTAAATGTTGTGTATAATAATGCTATCAAATGGGCCCACTGTGTTGACCCCCACATGCTTTCTTTTCTAAGAAGCAATTTACCTGCAGTCCTGCCTGGCTTTTATGGACAGGATATGTCACATTCCTTAGCATACTACCTGTTTACAAAAGGAGAGCTGTAAGCCCAAAATAATGTTAATAAGAGATAGGTTGGATCCCCCTTCACCTAGGTGTTGGGAATGTCAGTCCTGACTTGCTTCAATTTCATTTGGTAGCCAGGTGCGGTGGTGCACGCCTGCAATCCCAGCGACTCAGGAGGCTGAGGCAGGAGGATCGCAAGTTCAAAGCCAGCCTCAGCAACTTAGCAAGGCTCTAAGCAACTCAGTGAGACCCTGTCTCTAAATAAAATACAAAATAGGGCTGGGGATGTGGCTCAGTGGCTGAGTGTCCCTGAGTTCCATCCCCAGTTCCAAAAAAAAAAAAAAAAAATTTATTTGGTGTGTGGGACAGAGGAAGGCTTGACTCAACTGAAGGGAGATGGCGGGGGCCACACCTCAGTGCTGCATGATGGTCTCATGTCCTCAGTCTGACCCTAACAGCCCTAGGGGTACCAAATATGGACCACTATCTGTCTCTGTTTCTGATTGACTTGGCCCAATGGTGGAGGGCACCCTTGCCCAATGAATCTTGGATCCTGAGATGAAATCTCAGTCTGATCTGAGGTCTTTGGGAAAGAGGTGATCCATTAATCCCCAGAGTGTGGGCCAAGCCATCTCTCCTTCTTCAGCAATGCTTCTACCCCAATTCTGTCCATACTGTCTGCCTCTTAAAGAGGGACCCATTGTGAGAGATTCTCGATTACCAACTAGGGAAATGAAAAATGGTTAAAATGCTCTATGCATGAGATTTTGCTCAAAACAGCACCTTACCTTTCTTCTTAGCTTCTGCCAGATCTCTATCTATATAAGGATTACAGAGCCTGCAGAGTTTGCAGCATTTAAAAGGCTTGCAGAGAACCAATTAAAACCAAAGGAAAAGGAAAGTGTCACTTTTAAATCCAAAGGGCTTGTGGGACCTAAATGGCTGGCTATCTTATCTCCTCTTAGCAGTTTACTGCACTGCTTCCTTAACAAGTTCCTCCCTAAACACTACAGCACAGGGAGGGAAAACAGAATGATCTCATATATATGAGTCTTCTGTACCTTGAAAATCTTTACTTAAGAATTTCAGGGCTCTCATTCTTTTAATATCTGAACTGACTCTAATATGATCCAGAAGTGCCCTCTGATCTGATAAAAATGTTCTGCATGCTCCTTTACTAATTACGGTTGTGTCATTGTTTTTAGAACTTCTGTTTTTAAAAATTTTATATTTTTGAGCTCATGGCTTTATTGTGAATTCACATGTGATCCTGTGCCTAAATAAAAGTATTTTTCTGATCAGTTTCATTTTATCTTCCATAGAGGTTTTTACACTCTGTCTTTGCTCAGAAGCCAAATTTTCAAGGGTTAGCTCTCAAATACATTGGAGAATCTCCTTTTACAAAATCCTAAGAAAAGGACATGGACATGGTGATTTTGGGAATGAATCTGATAGCCATCGGATAGGCTATTAGAGGGCAAGTGACCACCTGAATCTTTGATCTCAGTGTCCACCATGGCTGTTTGACTTTACATCTAGCATTTCCAACTGCATAGGCCTCTGTATTCAAGTCAGAATGTGAAAGTCTTATAAGCTCTATTTTAATTTCTAACAGTGTAAATCTAATAGAAGTTTTAACAAACATCTGTAGCATTGCCTCATACCTGTGGAGATCTATCTACAAACAGTTACAAGATCTCTGTTTCCTGACTGTTTTATGTACATGTGCACATTTGTGTATCGTGTTTTTATGCCTACATATATGCTTGTGTCCATAAATCATATATATGGTATCAAAATTGGCATATAGATAAATGAGCACTTAACAAATTAAAATTTAAAAGAGAGATGGATCCAAACACCTTTCAGTTCATGTGACTTAAAAAAGTTCAATTTAAATCAGGTAAACAGATGAAAGTAGAGATGTCTTTAAAATTACTAACTCAGAAATTTTTCTAGGTGGTCAGACAATTAACAGATTGTTGGTTTCTATCAAATGTCTAGAATGTAATGTCCATCATAACGAGGATTTTTCTTCAACAGGACAGACATAGCTAGTATTGTTAACTACATTTGCCTGACATCTTGATTTTTACAGTTAAAAATGAGTAATTGGATTTAACATCAATATCAGTGGGATTAATCATAAGAATGTTTGTTAGAGAAGTTATCTGATTAATTTACAAAATTAAACTGCTAAGAAAGTCAACTTAAATATAAAATCAAGTACTTTGACTAATTGCATTCCATAGGATTATATATTTAAGCATTAAATGTCTTTTTATAAATTGGTAAATGAAAAAAGAGTCTAAGATTGCTTTGTTTCTTGGTCTTCACTAAAGCAAGGTTACTGACAGTTAAAATTCTAACAGGTATAGTTTTACATGCAAAGAGTCCAAAATATTTCAGCTGTGTTTTGATTAATGTACTGTAAAGAGCATAAAGTATTTCATCTTTTTAAGAGAAGTATGGGGAAAATTCAGAAATTTCATGAGGAAGACTTTTTCCTAAGGTCAAATATTAATGTACTGATATAAACCAAAGTTTAATCCTCTATCGATTGAAGTAACAAGGATCTCTTACAACATTAATCTGCTCCAATCTGTCAAGATAATTTCTTGTGTCTGTTAAGTTTCATTAGTTAGAGAACTAGTCTTAAAGAAATTAGAATTTGTACAACTCTGGTTAAACAACTGTTCTTTTAGAGTATTATACTACACTACAGATTCTGAATTTTTCTAAACATATTCATATCTTCCAAGTATACAAGTCTTTAATGTATAAGGTTTAGAAGAACATTTTTACCAAGAAGGTGCTCCTCAAACTAAAGCATAAAGTAAATGTTTGGGATTATAAAAATTATGTTACTATAGCTACTATACAAACTTTTATATGTAGCTACTATACAAACTAAATATGTTTTTACTCTTGTTAATTTCATCTTCAATTTTCCTTGTAAACTCTATTATCCATTAGTGCCTTACAAAAGTACAGCTTCTAATATAACAATCTGAGTTAATTTGAGATAATAGGCCATCATGTATAGGACAGACAGGATATAAGGCAAACCTCCAACACTAATACTGACTCCAGTTAAATAGAAGGGATAAATAACTGTAAGGTTACATACTTTAGAGATAAAATCCAGTGCTCTTACTTTAAGACTGGTGAAACTGGCTTGCTGATGTTTAAGACCCCAAACTTGGAGACTAAAGTAATAAAAGGGCCAAGAAAGAAAATATCCAAAATTTGGCACTTTCCCTCTGAGATCAACTTGAATCCAGGAGCAAGGGAACTTCTCTAAGGGCTTTGTGACTCTGGGTCACATGACCTCCTGATCAGGGAGGTTAATGAGACCCTGGAGAATGAAAACTAACCAGTGCACATGCTTTAAAAAGGAGAGTCATTGGAGAAGGAGACATCCTGGATGTTTCCAAGGGAAGCTACATGGTCAAGGAGACCCTGATCCATTCTGGAAGATGGCACTAAAGGAGCTAAGAGACTGCTCGAAAGTTCCCAAGGGTGACCCCCTGAGGGAACTCAGCTGACTCTTAACAATAGATAGGAACAAGGTCAATTTGACCTGCTTGGTCTTAAAGTCCTAACAAAAACTTTTATAACCGAAGTACAGCCATACCTGGGCATTTAAAATACAAGACAACACTTAAGATGTACACTTGTGTCAGCCTCACAGTTCTGGTGCCCCAAATTCTGAAGTATTTTTCATTTGGGAGGCTCCAATTTACTCCTATAAACCAAAAATTGCACTGGTATCTGTGCCTTAGTCTTCCTTACTCCTCAAATTGACATTTTGCCTAACAACAAAATTTGCCTATCCTAATAATGGCACACACCAGACACAAGAGAGCCCTTCAGTCATTTCCTTACTCATAGGGTTAGAGAATATCTGCTTGGATTGGCACAGGAACAGCAGAATTGGGAAACTCAATTTATTGCCATTAAAATTTATCATAACAGGTACTTGAAGACATCCAACAGGTTGCCAACTCAATACTGACTTTACAAAATCAATTGGACTCTTGGCATCTGTTGTCCTGCAAAATCTCTGGGACCTAGATCTTCTCACTACCAAACATGGTGGCCTCTGCTTCTTCCTCAGAGAAAAATGCTGCTTTTATGTAAACCAATTGGGATTGGTAAGAGACAAGGTTAAACAGCTCCAGGTCCACCTGGAGCAGTGGAGAAAAGAACTAGCTGATTCCTGGTGGTCCTCACTGGAGGATCTAAAACAATGGACCTCCTGTTATTCCCCCTTAATATTCATCTTTCTCACAGTAACCTTTCTTCCCTGTATTTTAAATTTTATACAGAAATAGCTTATTAATAAGATAACCATTTAGCTTAAACTGCCTCTCAAGAACACATCAAAGCCATTCTCCTTCTACACTCACAATCTGATTCTCTGAAACCACAAAAAGGGGAATTTACCTATGATGAGTTTGAGTAGTCTTCATTATACACCCCTCATCAGCCTCAACCCTGGGATCTCTGTATTCTCTCCAAGAATTCTGAAGGGGGTGTCCCCTTACTTTACCCCTTTTCAGCAGGAAGCAGCCAGACATGATTGATGCCCCTATTTTTTACCCATTTCAGAGTCTGGATTGAAGGATATAGAAAATAACAACCCCCAGGAAGATAAGTGGAACAATGGGTCCCAGGGAGAAAAGGAAAACAATGGGCTCTGGACTTCCACAATTTCCCATAGCTACAACTCTTCCCCTGACTGCCCAACTGACACATTCTGCTATGACTCAGTTTCACTGAACCTGTGAAACTCAGACCCCTATTGTACCCAGGTGCCATTTTCCTCTTAAAAATGTGCCCCTCTTCTGCTTAATAAAGCATTGCTGATCTGTTGAGGTCTGTTTCTGTTTCTATTTCTTTCTTTTCATTTGCTTCACAGGGTACAACCCCAGTGACTCATCTCTTCCAGTCACTTGCCATTTGCCCTGAGTCAGTCCATTCAAACCAGGATGGACTGATAAGGTTACAGTACCCACAAACGAATATTCTTGCATTAACAGGAGCTTTGGATACCTCATGTCCAAACCAAAGAGCTAGATAAAAGAAAATTGGAAAGTTGAGTTTGTAACTCAGGAAAGATAATCAGGCTAAGAAATATTTTCTTTGCACAGATTTTGAGACATTAATATTTCCATGCATCTTTATTGTTTTCAAGTTTATAGTACTGATGCTTATAGAATTGGTGCTTTTGTATAATTACAAAGTTCTTTTCTGCTTGTCTTTTCATAATGTGCATTGTAATGAAAGAAAGCATGTGCTCTGAATTCCCTTGGTTCTCATATGCTTTTCATGGTGTCTCCCATGGTGCCAGGATCAAAACAGACTTGGTCAGGTCTGGGCATTGGAAGAGATTTGCTCTTAGAAGAATTATCTTGCTGGATTTTCTAGGTGAGAATTGTTCTTAGCAAGGGTTGGAAAAAGATCAGTACTGAGGAAGCCAAAGTGGAGACAAGCAAGCCAGGAACTGGGAAAGAAAAGGACACATGCCCACTGTGCTAATCAGAGAAACAGATTCAAACCAGTGTAGCAGACATTTCCTGACAGGGTTTGCCAAAAGGTCTCACCTCTGAACCATCTATATTTGTGCCATGCATTTTAATGCTGGTTTATGCAAATGATAAGGAATTCTTTAAAAGCCTTACAACCTAGGGATACCTGCCTGATCCTGTCCATTCTTAAAAGAGCCAATTCTGAGGATAGCCAGAGATTTCCAACATGTCTGAACAACTTGTTCTCTTAGTGGATTCCATTTCAAACCTGCATTTGTATTATTTTTCATAATATTCTTCAAAATGTATACGAAGTGATTTAAAATAAAAGAACAGATATAGTAAGAAAGTCAAGCACAGAAAGGCAGACTTTATGCCATTTTAAGCAGTCAGAATGAAGAGAGTGGCATCATTAAAAATAAAGTTTGACCCTGAGCTTTCTAACAGCCTTGACAAAGTAGGAAATACAAGGATTTTACAATTTTGAGACTTCATGAGGTAGTTCTATAGTGTTTTTGTATAGCTTAGAAAGGGTATCTGTTAATTAGGAGAGGAAATTATGTCTTGGCTATGAGCTCTGAGAGAAATTTTTCATGAAGAAACTAATCTAAAAGTAATAAATTACTCAGATGTGTAGTATCTTTATTAATGCTTCATCTTTTGATGCTTGTTGTTCTGGAAGCACAGGATTGGAATCTCTTGATCATGGTTTTATTTATTCTTTAAGTTTTCATTTTATTTATTTAGTGGTATATTTGTAACATAAATTTAGGATTTCCTTTTTTTTTTTTTTTTTTGTGGAACCAGGGATTGAACTCAGGGACACTCGGCCACTGAGCCACATCCCCAGCCCTATTTTGTATTTTATTTAGAGACAGGGTCTCACTGAGTTGCTTAGGGCTTCGCTTAGTTGCTGAGGCTGGCTTTGAACTCATGATCCTCCTGCCTCAGCCTCCGAGTCGCTTGGATTACAGGCGTGCACCACCACGCCCGGCAGGATTTCTTTTGCATTATTTATTATGGCTTCTATTAGTGTAGTATCTTTATTTATTGCTCTGAAAGTTTATCTCAATGTTTTTTGTTATAAAATTGAAATCAGATACTGTAATTGAATCCTTAAATTATCATCATCAATTTGTTTACGGAAAATATATTTTGAGTATTCTCACAAATTCTCTGCTATATTGTTTTTATTCTTTTTACTAACTCCCTTCAGATTTTTTTGGTATTTATACCGTTAGAGTGCATTGCTGTCATTCATTACTATTGCAAATTGCACATTTATAAACTTTTTTGTGACTTTTGGACCATGTTTTCCAAGTGGGTTGTGCCAGTTAAACTGCATTGTTACAGCATCAGATAAAGGTTAACTTTGATCTGGGCATGGTGGTGCATACCTGTAATTCCAGCAACTCCAGAGGCTGAGGCAGGAGGATTGCAGGTTCAAGACAGCCTCAGCAGTGTAGTAAGGCACTCAGGAACTTGGAAAGACCCTGTCCCAAAATAAAACATAAAAAGGTCTGGAGATGTGGCTCAGTGGTTCAATCCTGGTACCGAAAAACAAAAAATGAAACAAAAACAAAATACAAAAAATAAAACAAAACAACAAAAAACTTACCTTGATATAAAGCACTGAAATTTCTCTTGTGTTCTTCTTGGTTTATATTTAATATGACAAGTTGATGCTAACATGGTTTTGTAATAACATCCATTAACCAGTCTTTATAATACCTCACCCAATGTGTTTTTTCAAAGGTCTAGGTGTTTAAATTCCTAATCACCATCACTATTTGAGACCTCATACATTTTAAGACTCTTCAAAACCTGAAGTTTCTGTGTCCTCTCTGACAACATAATTGTGTGATGGAATGACTTTATTCATGCATAATTGGCATCATTTTAATATTTGTTTTCGTGGCAGTCTAAATCATATCTTTCAACTTTATTACTGCCTGATGAAGAAAAGGAATGATTTTCACATCATTGGCAAATGTGTTGTGTTTGTCTTTTTTTTTTTTTTTTGGTCACTGTGGGCAAAAGACCTGACGAGAACAACTTAGAGCAGGAAAAGTCATGTTTATTTTGGCTCAAAGTTTTAGAAGTTCAGTCCATGGTCAGCCAACTCCATAATTCTAGACCCAAGGTGAGGCAGAACATCATGGTGCAAAGGCATGGCAGAGGAAAGCTTCTCAGCTCACAGCAGCCAGGAAGCAGAATGAATTGGATGGTAAGGTGCTGGGGATAATGTAGTCCCCAAAGGCACATTCCCAGTGACCTACTTCTCCCAGCCATAACTTACTAGTCTATAGTTACCACCCAGCTGATACATTCAAATTATTAATCCATCAAATAAATTAAACACTTTTAGACTAGACTCTCATAATCTAATAATTTCACCTCTGAACATTCCTATGTTGTCTCAGATGAGCTTTAGGTGAACACCTCATATTTGAACTAGAGCAAGTATGTTGTATGATTTATTCCTGAATCATCTGGCACAGAGACTGACTGAAATGTTGACAGTTACATTTTTTTGTACTACAACTAAAATGTGGAAGTAATTTTAGCTCATTAAACTGATATTTCTGGATCTATAGTTTAATCTACAAGAACATGTGAAGATAGACAAAAGTGGAATTGATGATAAGCATTCAGTAATCTTCAGAAGTGATGATAACATCTGGGCCTTTGAGGAAGAGCATGGAGAAATGTTTTATTAGGCTGAGGAAATGGGTAATACAAATGTGATATATGAAGACTCTTTTAATACAGATAGTTGTAAATCTTAGAATCTCTTCTCAGGTGGTGATTAAATTTTCAGATGACATACATACATAACTGATGAAGATAAACCTTTCTACTCAAAGTGTGGTCCATTGACCAGTGACAAGGGTGCCACTTGGGAGCTTAGAACTGCTCAGATCCTACTATAGAGCACCAGTAAAAATTTGCACTTAACAAGATGCCCAGGTAATTCAAACACAAGCTGGACTTGAGAAGAAACCTGACTAGGACTGAATCCATAGCCTCATACATGCTAAAGATTTTTAGAAGTTCAGTCCATGGTCAGCCAACTCCATAGCTCTAGACCCAAGGTGAGGCAGAACATCATGACTGTACTCTACCATTGAGCCAAACCCCTGACCCTTTGATGAAGCATCAAACTGTTTTCCATAGAAGCTGCACTCCCACCAGCAATGCATAAGTGTTCCAATTGCTCCACATCTTCTTTAGCACTTACTTCCTTTTTTTTTAGAAAATAATATTCATCATGATTTTTTATAGTTATATAGAAATAGATGAACACATTAGCAAAATACATGGGGACGATAGTCTCTTGGAAAATTAGATTTTGTTGCTGCAGTAGTGGTTTTTGCTTTGAATGTGGCCCAACCACAGCTGTAGCACCTGCATTTAGCAATGAATGGGAGAAATAGGAATAGAAGGTAAGGAAGAAGAGCAGTAATATTCTGAATCTATTGGGGGAGTCCCAATTACAGACCTCTACAAGTTAGGGTCTGAAATGAGTAGATGACTCCCTTTACTCCCTTACCACTCTCACTCTTTTTTGATAGCAGAGTTCTGAACTTTCATAGGGCTGAGTTGCATGTGAATTTCTTCAATGTTGAAACTGCCTAATCTGTTTGGGGCACAACAGCCTATGGTGAATGTCCAGGATGGTTATTTGGGTTTTTGTTCACAAGGATACTCATTTGAATCCTGAAAATAAGGAGGAAGATATTTTAAGGATACAAGGAAGGTTAATCCCTAACTATGTAGGAGAAAGAAAAGTAACTGACCTTTTGGGAACCAGGAGCCTGAGGTTGGTTCTGGGTTCTAAGAGTTCATGGAGATCTCATGAGTAAATGGAACTTTCTCTGGTTTTCCATCATTAATGGATTCTAGGTACCCTTTGCAAGTCTGCTTCTGTCTATAATGCAGATGTATTCTTTTCCTCTCTGATGACTGTATTTTGCCCCAACTTTCTACTGTCTTAAATTCAGTTTGTACAAAGCTTATCTAGGCCTCTTTGCTCCTCTTACTGCTGCCATTGCTAACTGCCTCTTTTCTTTAGTCAGAATTTCTTAGAGATGCCAGAAATCTGATTGTTTCTGCTCATCTTTCTATGTCAGATGGTGTTAGTCACTGTCAGGCAGTTGTCTGATCAACTGTGGTCTACACAAACCTTCTTGGCCAAAAGTCTATGTAGAGGGCAGTTGTAGTTGGAAAGACTGGAGGGAAGGGCAGATATAATCAATTTCTCTTGACTAGAATGCAACCCAGAGGCTGACCTCTCTGTATTCATTACTTGTATTCTCAGGCTGATAGGGAACATACTTTTCTGTAGGAAGGTACTTATACAGATAAATAATGAATAGATTCCTGATAAACAGTATTGATGTTTGTGACATACACGAAATATCTATTCATTGCTTATGTGCAATTCAAATTTAAGTGGGTATCCTAATTTTTTTTTTTTTTTTGATACTGGGGATTGAACCCAGGGGCACTTGACCACTGAGCCACATCTCCAGCCCTATTTTGTATTTTATTTAGAGACAGGGTCTCACTGAGTTGCTTAGGGCCTCGCCAAGTTGCTGAGGCTGGCTTTGAACTCGTGATCTTCCTGCCTCAGCCTCCCAAGTGCTGGGATTACAGGCCTGCGCCACCGTGCCCGGCTTGGGTATCCTAATTGATGTTGCTAATTTCTAAATCGGGCAATCCTAAAAAGAAGAGAATCTTCCAAGAGAAAGCAGTTCCTTAGATATGTTATAAAAAGTTCTGATAAGTAAGGAGGGGGAATTTATTTACATCATATTATGTATTTTGCTTCATCTCTATAATTCATTTAGTACTTAACCTCAGACTCCAAATAATCACTACTACTGCAGGTGCTAAGGGAGTTACAAGGACTTGCTGAATGCTTTATCAAATGGTGTACTCCGACTGGGCAATCTGAGGAGAGTTTAACCAAGGGACTCTTCACAGTGGTTTGGGAATATCTAAGAAACCACCAGAGAGAGCACAATGGCCCAAAGCAAGGCATGGTTCCCTCACTTAGGCCTGAAGGCTGCATGGAATGGGCCACCTCACAGGCTTTGTGGCTGGTCATCTGTCAAGGAACACTGACATCCCCATGGCAACACATACCTCACCTTCACCTTCCTTCTTACTTTCAAGTTGCTGCTGGGGTTCTCAAGTAACCAAATCCAAGCAGAAGTCACACAGGCCAGGCTCTCAGTACTCAGGGATGCTGGAGGAAGGCCAAGTGTATGGAGAGGCAAATGGAAGAATAGAGCCCAAAAATGTACTTTGGGAAGGACTCGGAGAAGTGCTGGCCCTGGGAAGGATTTTACACACTTGCCTCATTTGATATTATGCAATCCTGTTAGGAAAGTGCTATTGTTGTCCTCTTACAGGTGTGGTAAGGCATTAGTGATATTAAATAACTTGCTTGAGTTTACAGAGTCAGTAAATCTTATTAGAATCCCAAACTATTCACCTCTGTATCCCTGTACGATTACAGTATTTCCTGCTTACATCTTTCGATTGTTATTCTGTCCCTTTTTAAAAACTTCCATTGTGTTTTAAGATTCTCATTGTTCACATGTCATGTTGCCAAGCTATTGAAAATTCTTCCAGACTGAATTTAGCCACTCATATACACAATTCTCACATTCAGTGTTTGTTCATTTTCTGTTTGCTGGCTTGGAGAAGTAGCAGTAACAGGAAATCTGGGCTTAGGAATTGAGTCAGCCAGGTGTTTTCCTGCGGGAAAGCAGAAAGAAGGCATCTGACTCAGGTTACATACTTGTATGGCACAGGGAAGGCCCATCAAGTGTTTGTTCAAAGAAATTACAGAAAATAATTTTATAAAATCTTAGACATGGATGAGATTTCAGAAGTTACCTAAAACCTCTGCTTAGTGTATAATTACTCTTCACCATTCAGTGCCATCTTCTTGTCCCCAGCATTGCCCTCAAACTAAACACTTCAAGAAAGTGATTGACCAAGAAATTTAGAGAAAGGACAACTCCCTTGAGTGATCTTTTCACTGCATCAGAATTTCATTTACTTCTGAACTTCAACAGGCTTTGGTTTTCCCATGGATAACATAAAGGTAGGTAATGTAACAGGTATCAGTCTCCATATTGTCCTTGAAAATCTGTAGTGCTCCTGAAGAAAGTGCCCAGTTGTGCTGTTGAAATAAGTATGAACAAACTAAGAAACCAAGACCAGCTGAATGCAGTGATGCACACCTGTAATCCCAGTAGCTCAGTAGACTCAGGCAGGAGGATCTTGAGTTCAAAGCCAGTCTCAGCAACTCAGTGAGGTGCTAAGCAACTCAGTGAGACCCTGTCTCTAAATAAAATACAAACTAGGGCTGGGGATGTGGCTCCTATTCAGGTGCCCTGAGTTCATTCCCTGGTTACCCCTCCCCCCCCCAAAAAAAAAGACCAATTGCTTCATTAGATTTCTAATTTGTAAAAGTCAGAAAGGGAATGTGGGTTGGAAGCTTTCATTGTGAGGTAAAGAATGAAAGATGATTCATTTAACATGTAATGTAATTTGCAAAGTAGAAATCATAGAATGGAAACAGATTACATTTCTGGGAAACAAAAGAGAAAGAGATAAAAGCCAAGTAATAACATCAACAGCATCAATAATACCAACCACAACTAAGCCAAGCCCATTGCCCACAAAAAACTGAAGTTTTTTTCTATTTGGGGTTTTGAATCATCACTCTCCCAGAAAAAGTAGCTTTTAATTGTGTTTGGAGTGCCTTTAGAATTGCATAAGTTATTTACCCTATTAAATTTACTTTAGTTTTCAAATATATGTCATATGTTGACTAATGAATATATATATTTTTGTATATATAAAAAAATTTTTTTAGTTTTTTTTTAATAGGATAATTTTAGTTAAAAACTTGTTTCAGAGAGGAGTTTGGGGAAATAGGAAATATTTTGCTTTTTTGGGCTTGGCTTTCTTCTCAGGCTCTTTTAGGAACCCAGGTGTTATAAACATAGATTCTATATTCACTGACCCATCTTGAAAACCCTGAAATCCTGTCAGTTATCATCACCCAGCACATACCTTTCTACTACCATAACACCTATTGTGCCTCTGCAGAATACATAGCACACATTTCCTCTTACCTGGACCAGAAGGTCCTGTGCTAGAAAGATGTTTCATTTATCTCAGTAGCACAATGTGCCTGGCATATACCAAGTGCTCAACAAATATTTATTGAAAGAATGAATGGGGAGATCCAAGATGGTGGACTAGAGGGAGGTTGCACTCCTTGTCACTTCATGACTTGGGATTCAAGCACAGGAAATACTGTTTCTCTGTGAGGTAGCTGTTGCTGCTCATCAATCCCCTGCTGTTTACCCCCAATTCATCTGCATTCTGCCAGCATATGGCCTGCCTTTTGAAAGCAGATCGCTCTCTGACCACTGCCTATCATCTTCCATTTGCCTGTTTGCATGCCTCTCACCTGCGTATTGCCTGCTTTTGACCTACCCATCACCTGCCACCTGACATCCACATGCCAATCACCCATCTAGTGACTGCCCACAGACTGCCAGTGGATCACATGCTACCCACTGTTGCCTGGAAGTCCATTGTTACTGTACCCACAGGTTTGGTCACATGTTGCCCCCACTATCTTGGGACACTGTCTAGAGCCTGCAGGTTTGCCTCTGCCACTGCTGCCATTTCAGGGTGCAGCTACCTCAGCCTGGGGACACAGGCCAGGGCCTGGAGATGTACTGGGGTACCTGAAGATCTGGTTGCACCTAGGGCCTTTCTGCTAGATGTGTTAGTGGCCACCATCTGGCTGCCTCTTTGCAGGGTCACTCCTTTTTATGAGTGCATCCTTGGTGGTCTCTCTGCAAGTTGGAAGGGCATTGAGATCTTGGGACTGTGACAAGGCAGAGCCGGGGGAAGCTGAAGCCCAGGTCCATCAGATTGCAGTTTACATGGGTCAGTCTGGGCCTGACAAACCTGTGGAAAGCTGGAGACTAGGGCAGTTCCTTGGGGGGAGCACAGGATGGAGAAACTGGAGAAAACTGGGCTCTCTCCAACTCAGTGACTCCTTAAGTGCACAGGGATGGAAGGAGCCAGCAACAATAGGTGGGAAGACTGGAAGAGGGTATGAGGGCATCTTGCTATCAGCTCACCCACCTAACCAGTCTGGCACCCACCTGACTAGAGCTAACATCAAACTTCAGACAACCCCACCTATGGGTGGAGAAGGGAAGCTGAGAAAATTTTTGAGAGCCAACAGAAGCATTCAATTTTCCATTGAGACTTTCCTTCTTTTTTTTCCCCTTTCTCTCTCACACCTCTACCATCTTTGAATCCAAATATTATTCATGCATTAATTTATTGAGGAATGGGATGTCTGAATATTATATGATAGTTTTGTTGTGTATTACATTTTTACCTTTTTTCCTTTTAAATCTGTATATATTTTTTCACTCACCTGTCTCCCTAGACTCTTTTTTTCACTTCTCTCATTCTAACAGCCAACCTCTATTAATTCCTCCCTCACTCTTACTATAAATTTTTACCTCTTTCTTCCTTCTTCCCTCATAAATATCACATCTTACACTACTTCTATTCCCTCATTGACTATTATTTGAAATGGCAAACCCTTTCTGTTTATTGCAACAAAACTATAGATTCCTTACTAGGATCCACTTGGTTTGCATTGGGTGCTGTTGATGTTGGTCTCCCCCTTCAAGGTGAGGTACTGGGAGCCTTCAGGGACACAAGACTATAGGGTAAAAACTGTACTGCATCAAATCTACAGCACTAAATGAGAAGACACACAAACAACCTGAAAAAACAGGGGAACAAAGCACCTCAAACAAACCAACGTGTTCCAAAAATAGAATTCATAGGCAACACAGTTGAAGAAATGTCAGAGAAGGAGTTTAGAAAGTACAATAGTTAGGTTGATCTTTGAAATAAAGGATGGTATTGGAGAGAAAATATAGGAAGTGAAAGATTGCTTCAATAAAGAGGCAGAGATTATAAAAAGGAATCAAGCAGAAATCCTCAAATGAAGGAAACAATAAACCAAATTAAAAATTCAATGGAAAGTATCACCAAAAGATTAGAAGGCAGAACCTCAGACAATGAAGGCAAATATATACTCTTGAATATAAAGTTAACTGCACAGAGAAGATGGTAAGAAACCATGAAGAGAACTTTCAGGAAACATGGGAAACAGGAAAAGACCAAATTTAAGATTTCCTGGAACTGACAAAGGTATAGAGACACAAAACAAAGGAATGTACAATCTTTTCAATGACATAATATCAGAAGACTTCCCAAATCTAAAGAATGAAACGGAAAATCAACTGCAATAGGCTTATAGGACTGAAAATGTACAAAATTACAGCAGACCCACACCCAGGCACATTATAATGAGAATGACTAGCATACAGAATAAGGATAGAATTTTAAAGGCTCAGAGAGAAAAAAATCAAATTACATATAGGGGGAAACAAATCCAGATGTCAGCTGATTTCTCAACCCAGACCCTCAATGCCAGGAGGTCCTGAAATAACATAAGCTCTGAAAGAAAATGGATGCCAAATGAGAATTTTATATCCAGCAAAATTAAGCTTCAGATTTGAAGATGAAATAAAAATGCTCCATGATAAACAAAAGTTAAAAGAATTCACAACCAGAAAGCCTGCACTACAGACCATCCTCAGCAAAATATTCCATGAGGAGGAAATGAAAAAAAAAATGAAAGCCAGCAAAGGGGGAACTAAACTGAAGGAAAGGTCAATCAAAGAAGAAACTAAGTGAAGTTAAAAACTAAAAATAAACCAAAATTGCCAGGAATACAAATCATATCTCAATAATAACCCTGAATGTTAATGGCCTAAACTCATCAATCAAAAGACATAGACTGGCAGATTGGATTTTTAAAAAAGACTCAACAATATGCTACCTTCAAGAGACTCATCTCCTAGGAAAAGACATCTGCAAATTGAAGGTGAAAGGTTGAGAAAAAACATATCACTCATATTGACTGTATAAACAAGCAGGGGTTTCCATCCTCATATCAGACAAAGTGGATGTCAAGCCAAAGTTAGTCAGAAGGGATAAAGAAGGACAATTCACATTGCTTAAGGGAAACATACATCAGTAAGACATGACAATCCTAAATATATATGTCCCAAAACAATGGAGCATCTACATACAACAAACCCTTCTCAATTTCAAGAATCAAATAGATCACAACACAATAATATTGGGTGACTTTAACACACTCGTCTCACCATTGGATAGATCTTGCAAACAAGGACTAAACATAGAAACTATAGAACTAAATAATACAATGATTTAGACTTAACGGACATTTATAGAGTGTATCATTCATCATCTAGGGAATACACTTTTTGTCTCAGTATCACATAGATCCTTCTCTAAAATAGACCATATCTTATGCCACAAAGCAAATGGAGATAATATCCTGCATTCCATCAGATCATAATGGACTCAAGTTAGAAATCAACAATAAAATAAAAAAATAGAAGCTACTTTAACACATGGAGACTAAATAATACACTATTGAATGATGAATGAATAGTAGAAGAAATCAAGGATGAAATAAAAAAATACTTAGAGGTAAATGAGAACACCAATACAACATATCAAAATTTCTGGAACACAATGAAGGCAGTGCTAAGAGGAAAGCTCATTGCACTGAGCTCATACATTAAAAGAATAAAAAGTCAACAAAGAAATGATATAACATTACATCTCAAAGCCCTAGAAAAAGAAGAACAAATCAGCACAAAAAGAGGAAGACAGAAAATAATTAAAATCAGAGCTGAAGTCAATGAAATTGAAACAAAAGAAACAATTAAAAAATCAACAAAACAAAAAGTTGATTCTCTGAAAAAATAAATATAATTGGTAAACCCTTAACCATACTAACAAAGAGAAAAACTCAAATTACTAAAATTTGTGATGAAAAAGAAATATCATGATGGACACACTACTGAAATAGAGAAGATGATTAGAAACTAAATTTTGAAAATTTATACACCAATAAAATTGAAAATCTTGAAGACATCAACAAAATTTAGAGACACACCATTTACCCAAACTGATGTAGGAGGACATACACAATTTAAACAGATGGATTTCAAGCAATGAAAAAGAAGATGCATCAAAAGCCACCAACCAAGAAAAGCTCAGAACCAGATGGATTCTCAGCCGAGTTCCACAAGACCTTTAAAGAAGTAACACCAATACTCCTCAAATTATTTCATGAAATAGAAAAGGAGGGAAATCTTCCAAACTCATTCCATGAGGCTAGTATCACCCTTATAACTAAAATCTGACAAAGATACATCAAGGAAAGAAAACTTCAGACTAATATCCCTATGAATATAGATGCAAAAATTCTCAATAAAATTCTGGCAAATAGCATACGAAAGTCTTTTAAAAAGATAGTACACCAGGGTCAAGTGGGGTTCATCCCAGGGATGCAAGGTTGGTTCAAGATCTGGAAATCAATAAACGTTAATACATCACATCAATAGACTTAATGACAAGAATCATATAATTATCTCAATAGATGCAGAAAAAGCATTTGACAAAATGGATCAAAGACTTAGGCACTGGAATAGAGACCCTGTGCTTAAAAGAAGTAAAAATAGGAGTTTTTTTTTTTTACTTCTATTAAGTAAAAATCTTCATGATGTTGGGTTATAATCTGACTTCCTAAACAATATTCCTAAAGTGCAAGAAGTAAAATTAAGAATTCTTACAAAGATATTCTATAAGGTTAGTATTAACCTGATGACAAAACTAGACAAAAACAAAACAACAAAAGAAATCTATAGGCCAATATTTTATTTTGACCATAGATGCAAAAATTCTCAACAAAATACCAGTAATCGAAATCCAACAGCCCATGGAAGAGATTACTCACCAATGTCAAGTGGGATTCATCCCAAGGATGTGATTTATGTGTATGTCAACATACATCAATCAATAACTGTGATATATCCGATCTACAGAATAAAGGACAAAAACCCCATCTTCTCAATTGATGCAGAAATAACATCTGATAAAATTCATGTCCCTCATGATAAAAACTCTGAACAAATTAAGTTTAAAAGGAACATATCTCAACATAATAAAGTTATATACATGTCCACAGCTAACATCATACTAAATGGGGAACAACTGAAAACTTTCTCTCTAAGATCTAAGACAAGGATGTCCAATTTCACCACTTTTATTCAACATAGTACTGGAAATCCTATCTAAAGCAATCAGGCAGGAAAAAGAAATAAAGGGTATCCAAATTAGAAAGGAGGAAGTAAAATTGTCATTGATTGAAACTGGCACAATCCTATATATTGAAAACCCCAAAGACTCTACCAGAGACCTTTCAGAACTAATAACTGAATTCAGCAAAATTGAAGGATACAAAATTAACATATGAAAATCAGTAGAGCTTCTGTACATCAATAAATTACCTGAAAAAGAAATTAAGAAAGCAATCCTCACTCTGGGGCACTTAACCACTGAGCCACATCCTCAGTCCTTTATATTTTTTATTTTGAGATAGTGTCTTGCTAAGTTGCTGAGGGTGGCTTTGAATCTGTGATTCACCTGTCTCAGCTTCCCAAGTCATTGGGATCACTGACATGCACCACTATGCCTGGACAATCCCGTTTTTTAATAGCTACCCAGAAAAATTAAAATGCCTAGGAAAAAATAAAATGAAAGATCTCTACAAAGAAAATTTGAAATGTTGGTGAAAAAGATTGTAGAGGACACACACACACACACAAAAGGAAAAACTTTCATGTTCATGCATTGGAAGAATCAATATTGTTAAGATGTACTCCATACCCAAAGCAATCTACAGATTTAATTTAATGTAATCCCTATCAGAATACCTGTAATGTCTAGTTTTGCAGAATTAGAAAAACAATCCTAATATTTGTATGGACCCAAAAGAAACCCTGAATAGCCAAAACCATTTTAAGCAAAAAGAGCAAAGCAGGAGGCATTGCACTACTTGACTTCAAAATAAGCTACCGCAAAGCTATAGTATAAAAAACGAGATGATATTGGCATAAAAACAGACACATAGAACAATGTAATATAATAGAATGCCTAGAAGTCAGTCCATACATCTACAATTAACTGATCTTCAGCAGGTGCTAAGAACCTTTGGAGAAAGAACAGTCTCTTCAAAAAACAATGCTGGGAAAATTGGAAATCCACCTGCAAAAGAATGGAACTCTCACCATATAAAAAAATTAACAAAAATGGGCTAAAGAGTTAAATGTGACATCTGCAACTATGAAATTACTAGAGAAACAGTTTCCTCCCTACAGGAGAGACACTTCAGGACATTGGAATGGCCAAGTGTGGTTTTTGTTTTTGTTTTTAAGAAGACCCCAAAAGCATGCAGCAAAAGCAAAAATAGACAAAATAGGAATTATGGGATTATGTCAAACTAAAAAGTTTCTGCATTACAAATATAGTAATAAGCAGAGTGAAGAGACAACCTACAGGACGGGAGAAAAATTTTGTGGTTTGTTTATATATCTGACAAGCTGATAATGTCCAGAATATGTAAGGAACACAAACAAAAACTACAATCTGATGGAAAAATGCATAATAGACCTAAATCTCTCTCTCTCTCTCTCTCTCTCTCTCTCTCTTTCTCTCTCTCTCTCTCCAT
>JAJEJO010004657.1:83703-103138 GCA_020662805.1 Glaucomys volans
GGGAGGCTGAGGCAGGAGGATCGCGAGTTCAAAGCCAGCCTCAGCAACTTAGTGAGGCCCTAAGCAACTCAGTGAGACCCTGACTCTAAATAAAATACAAAATAGGGCTAGGGATGTGGCTCAGTGATTGAGTGTCCCTGAGTTCAATCCCTGGTTCCAAAAAAAAAAAAAGTTATTTTATTTTGACACTGGGTCTCACTAAGTTACTGAGTTTGGTCTTGAACTTACAATCCTCCTGTCTCAGCCTCCCAGAGGTGTGTACTGCTCTGCCAGTCTCTAAATAAACAGTTATCAAAAAAGACATAGAAATGATCAATGTGTATATGAAATAATACTTAGCATCACTAATCATCAGGGAAATGCAAATTAAGATAGAAAGATACCACTTCACTCTAGTAACAGTGGTTATTATCATAAAGACAAAAGTAACAAGTGTTGATAAGGATGTAGAGCAAAAGGAAGTCTTGTACACCTGAACACTCATGTACAAGAAACATCTGAACACTCATGTTCACTGAAACACTATTTATAATAGCCAGGAAATGCAAACAATCTAAATGTCCATCAACTGATGAATAGATTAAGGAAAAATATGATTAAACATACAAAATGGAATACTATTCAGCCACAAAAAGATGAAATACTGTCATTTGTGACAGATTGGATGGAAGTGGAGTTATTATGTTAAGACAAATAAATCAGGTACAGAAAGACAAATACCTCATGATCTCATTCATATGTGGAATCTGAAAAAGTTATTTTATAGAAGGTGAGAGTAGAATAGTGGTTAGCAAAGGCTGGGGAGAGTATCAGGGAGGGAGAGATGGGGAAAGGTTGGTAAATGAATTCTAAGTTATAGTTAGATAAGAGAAATAGGTTCTGGTGTGTTATACAAAGTAGAGTGGATACAGATGACAATAATTTACTGTATATTTCAAAAAGTCTGGAAGGATTTTGAATGTTTTTTCTATAAGGAAATGATAAATATTTAAAGAGACAGATATGCTTATACTGATTTGAAATTATTCATTGTACACATGTATTGAAGCATAAAATGGTACCCCACAAGTATGTACAATTTTGACATAGCAATTTAAAAATAAAGCATATTCACTAAGAAGAGTAGGGTAATCATATTAGCACTGAAAGTTCCATATCTCAGGAAATCCCCAAATTCTGGGCAAACCAAAGTATCTGTTTACCCTTTATGACCAAAATTTAAGAGTAGATTATGATCTCTTAACTTGAACATTAATATGGCTGTGAATTTGGGCCCTAGTATTTGTGAGAAAAAAAGAAATTTTTTCATAAGTAAACAACTAGCCCAGTTTGGGAGGATGTCAATTCTGCTCTGTCATTAAGATAAGGCAATCTTATAATCAGCAGAGAACTCCCAATGTGGCTATCAAAATAAAAAGTTACATAATTAAATTTCCATGGCTGAAACCACTAATAAGACACTGCCAAATTTTAGCTTAGCATGTGACAATAAAAGTATCACATCTATAAAGATGTTGCATTTTACACATACGAATGCACATACACATACATGCCCAAGATTTTTAATTTTGGCTTACCATACTTTTGCTTTTATTACAGGTTCCTCCATTGATAATAGAATAAATTTTTTTGTTGTTTCAGAATTTTAAAAATAATGTTGATGTGGTTTACTGCAAGGACTATAGTATGTTATTTATTTTTAAAATATATTTAATGAAGAAATTTTTCGTTTACAGCTTACCTGCACTAAATGTTAACTTTTAGAATAAGCATCACTTATGACATAAAGAGGAGAGAAAGACTGTGCAGCCATCAGATGACTTCTGGCCTTTAAGGTCCTAAAATACTACATTTTTATATTATAAGACTATATTCATGATAAGAATGCTCATGAGTCACAAATCAATAATAATTTCCACTGTGGTCATATATGTGAAAAAGTTAAAACACATTACTAAGTAACTCCTGGGTTAAGGAAAAAATCAAGTGGAAATTTTAAAGCATGTGAAGATGAATAGACAGAAACATTACAAAATTTGTGGGTTATAATCAACATGCTTCTCAAATGGAAACCAATATATGTGTTAGAAAATGAGAGTGAAAAATGTTAACCAAATTTTCAAATAAAAATTTAATATCCATTCCAAAAATTAATTAAGTGAAAATAAGTGAATCCAAAGAAAAGAGAAAGGAAAATTCAAAAAAAAAAGAAAAAAGAAAAAAAGAAAAAAGGAATGGTAGAAAATAATGCAATAGAAAAGGGTAGAATAGATAGCTGCACTTGAAAAAGACTTCCTTTTACCCAAGAATCTCAGCTGTCCAGTCTCTGACTTGGAGGTCCACCTCCTAGACCAAAGAATGTAGGTTACAGATTGTAAAGTAGGGACAGAAAGAAGAAAGTTAGAAATCCATGTTTACTCCTGTGCATGGAGGACTGCAAAGGGGAGAATCATAACTAGCATTTTCTAATGTCCATGTATCAAGCATTATATTAGGCAGGTTATTAAAATTCTTTGGTTTCACTGTATATCTTCCTCATTTACGATGAGAATATTGAAACACAGGTGGTTTAATAATGTCCTCAACATCATCAGACCATTATTAAAGGAATTGAGACTCTTAAAGTTCTGTTAGTTGGAGTTTAGTTTACCACATGCTGTTAGTTTAAAATGCCCTGGGTTTTCAAAACACCTGTTTAGAAAATTCATATATGTCTGGGAAGGACATGGGACTATCATTCATTCACATTTGGAGTGAAGTTTTTCAAACATTGCTTTTCTTTCAACACCTAGTTGAGGTTAACTGTTTTGGAAGAATGCGGGTTTTGAAGTGGTTAGAAAGAAATAATGCAGTAGGAGCGGCGCTCCATTAGGCTTTAGATCTGGGGGAGATAGAAAGCAAAATTCAGAAGGGGAAGTGGGAAGATGTCGAAGATAAACTCTATTTCAAAATTCTGTCTCTAGTCAGCCCCACCCTCAAGAACAGAGAGACAGTTTCTTCCTCTTTCTCTTTCCTACACAAAGTAGTTCCCTATTCCTAGAACCAAGAATTTTGGGTCCAAGAGTTGACTGCTTAAGGGAAAATAGAAGTCATCCATCCTGCTCACTGCAAGGCTCCTCCATTCCCATAATAGCCCTCCAAACTACTCCTGACCATCTTTGCTGCTGCCTCATAGGATGGCCTATGTCCATTTTGAACCTGAACTCTTTGAAAGTCCTTCCTATCACAGGCAAAAATCTTGTCTCTCTTCAACTTCCCCTCATTGGTCCTACTTCTGCCCTCTGGAATTGCCCAGTCTGTGTGGTATTTGTTCAAATGGAATTTGATCAGTACTGTACTGTTGTTTTTGGCTGATTTGCTAAGTTGATTAGGTCCCTCTATAAACTCAATATTTTGGATGAAAGTAAATAAATGCTGGCAAAATGTTCTAGCACTTTTTTTTTTCCCAGAAAGATTTTGCCTCTGCTCTGATTTTTTTGTTAGGTTTCTGTAAAAGAATGTTCCTGGTAGACTGATTTTGTGGGAATAGATTCATATACAAACCATAGGGCAACCCACATGAAACATTCACATAAGGAACAATAAATCAAACAAATATTGATGTGCACTGCTTGAAAACTTACTTCAATTCCTTCACAGTGTAATAAATAGATACTGAGGAGAAGATCATCTAGGTAGTTAAATACATGGAAAAATGTTCCCATCTCATTTTTAATTTTAAATAAGTAAAAATTAAAATGATGTATCTTTTTTCTTCCATTCATGAAGCTACAAAACAAAGTAACATTCATAATAATATTCAGTGTTTGTTATTATTTCCACACATTACAAATTAAGGGTTTGTTTTGTTTTGTTTTGTTGTACTAGAGATTGATCCCAGGGCTTTGCACATGATAGCCAAGTGCTCTACCACCAAGCTACATCCCCAATCCCTTTGCTTTCAATTTTTTATTTTGAGATAGAGTCTCCCTAAGTTGCCCAGGTTGGCCTCAAACTTATGATTCTCTTTCTTCAGCTTGGAATTACAGGCCTGTGGGACTCAGCCCAACAGAATTAAAGTCTTTTATTTTTTTTAAATTTTTTTATTTTTTTGGAACCAGGGATTGAACTCAGGGGCACTCCACCACTGAGCCACATCCCCAGCCCTATTTTATATTTTATTTAGAGACAGGGTCTCACTGAGTTGCTTAGGGCCTCGCTAAGTTGCTGAGGCTGGCTTTGAACTTGTGATCCTCCTGCCTCAGCCTCCCAAGTGCTGGGATTACAGGCATGTGCCACCGCACCTGACAAAGTCTTTTATTTTTAGCACAATCAATTTAGATATATTTATCAAGATACTTTTAAAATATTCATATCCTTTTGTCCAGTAGAATCTTCTGGGAATTTTTACTAAGAAAATAACCCCAAAATTGAAAAAATACATGACTGAAGATTATGCCTTATTATAGGAAAGTTATTTGTAATACTGAAAAATTAGTCACACTCTAAAATCCAACAATAGGAAATAGTTGATTAGATTATGGTACATCCACTCAGTTGAAGATTATGCAGCTATTATAAATAATGATTATGAAAAAAACATTACAGATAGTGACATTACAGTAGATGACCCTAGTGGAAATATCTTAGGTAAATTAGTGATACGGAAACAAGAAAAATGTTGAGTTTCACTATTTTGTAACCCCATGAAAAAGTCTTATAGTATATAAAAATAACATGTACAGAGAAATGCATCAGAATTATTCTTATGATAGAAGGAGGATGGAAGAAGTATTTTATAATTAATCAAGATATGAATCTGGGACTTCATTTTTAACCAAAAAGTGCTATATTTAAATTAATTTTTCTCTGTTTTATTCCCAAAACTCTAGTAACTAATCTTGACTAACAGGAACACAAAACTAATCTTGTTGGGGGACTTAAACAAATATAAAACCCCTTTTCCAAAACTAAACCTCCCATGTCCAACCTCTGATTTCTTCTTCCTATTCTGTTCTCTAACAAAACTGAAGAGATACCATAGAGAAGAAAGAGTTTTTTCTGAGTCATATTTTTGAAGGATCCACAATATGCTATCATATGTACATGTATGATTACACAAACAATGTGACTCTACTTCTTGTACAACCAGAAAAATGAAATTGTACCCCATTTGTGTAAAATGAATCAAAAAATAAGAAAAAAAGAAAGACATCCCCCTCACCTTTTCTCTAGGATATCCTGTTTATCCTAACTCTGAGATCTGGGAGGAAAAAGTCTAATGTACTAGTTCAAATCAAATAGAGAAAAATGAAAGAGAATGTTACAGAGTATAACACTCCAGCCTCGGACACAAAGAGGAGAATTCAGTGGGCTGTCACTGAATATGTTATCCAGGCAGACTGCTCACTTAGGTATTCCCCATGTCAGGTATTTTTATTTGGCTCTTACTGCTTTAGAATGTTCTTAAAATTTGGTTGATTCCTTTACTTCACTCTCTCTCCCAGTTTCATTATGGAAAATTACATAATGTTTTACATTTGTCTGTTTTCTTGATATCAGTAGGAAACACTGGTTACTAGAATGTGCTTGCTTATCTGAGCTTCCCATTGCATATCATAGGACTGAAAGTTAAGGTAAGGATAAAACTCTACCAGTTAGTTTTCACACAAATGTATGACAATGAACCAAAGGGAAATATACAATTTATTAGTCATCTATTATCATGCCACTGCTGTTGTAACAAACAACTCACAAACTCAGTGGTTTGTAAAAACAAGCATTTTATTTTCTTTGTTCATGGGTCTGTGGATGAACTGGGTACCACTTTGCTTCTGTTGCAGGACAGCTGGGCTTGTATCAGTTTTTCAGATTGCCATCAGTTCCGCTTCACATGGTCTACTTTACAGTTCCATTAGCTACCTGAAACACAGGTAGCTTCTCCCAATTGATCACCAAACACAAGAAGCCCAAACTACTTTTTTAAGGCCTGTATCTGTGTCTGCCAAATACCATATGCCATATACCAAAGTCAGTCATATACATGATCATTCCCAGCATCACTGGGGTAGAAAAATAATTCCCATGAAAAGTTCACATGACAAAGGAAGGAGGTGAAGGATGGAGAACAGTAATCTACCATGTGGACAATATGCTAAGATATTAATTTATATCATTCAAGAGAATTACCTATTGGCTTTCAGAATAAGTAACATTATTTCCATGTGGGAACAATATCCTGTTTTTCCAAATAGACCAGTGAAAACTTAATATAACAGTTCAATTACCATATGTTTCATATATATTTAGCATACATTACTATAGTAATAGCTCAATTACCATATATATCATGTTATGTTAATAGAAATTGCTAGTTTTGACTATGCTGGATGTCTAGCCAAGTAGAAATTGTGGGTGAAATTTTTATTTTGAATTTTGACTTTGGGTTACCCATCCCCATATACCCACACCTATACCCACAGACTTGTTCTTACGGGCATGTAACCAGAGAGTAAGTTGTACCCTGAAAGGAAATCACATAATATAAACCACTATTTGGTAAGAAAAGGTGACTCAAGAAAAGAAGTTCCTTGTGGTTTTGAACTTTATTGTTATGAGTCTCTACAAAAATAAGCCTTCTTTAAAAAAAAAGCTGATTTAAAGGCAAAAGCTATAAACCAGACGTTCTGTTTTCAGTTTTTCAAAATGAGATCACTTCTCTGGAAATTTTATACTTCTTTGTTTTAGTATAAAAAACAAAAGCAAGAGATGAATGAAATCTGAGTTCAAGATAGATTCATTTACATTGGAACAAGAATTTTAAACTCTAAGAAATAAGAAGAGCTAATAAATCAGGAGGAGAAGAGCAAGTGATAGGTCCAAGAAAAAGTGTTAGGGAATTTTATCTGATTTTTAAATTAGTGGAGGAACATATTTTTTGTTCCTCAAAATAGAAAAATGATGATAGCTGTACTCCATTTGTGTGCAATGAACTAAAATAAAAAAAATAAAAAATGCAAAAAAAATTATAATTTTTCTCTGAAAAAAAAAATTCAGGTTAAAATTTGCATAGAAATGCTGGGTGCAGTGGCACATGCCTATAATCCCAGTGCTTGGGAGGCTGAGGCAGGAGGATCACGAGTTCAAAGCCAGCCTCAGCAATTTAGTGAGGCCATAAGCAACTCAGTGAGACCCTGTCTCTAAATAAAATACAACATAGGGCTGGGGATGTGGCTCCATGGTTGAGTGCCCCTAAGTTCAATCCCCAGTACCCCCCCCCAAAAAAAAAGATTTGCATAGAAATAAGAAATCAGGGAATCATCAATGTCAGACAATGACGTTAGGATCATTTCAGTTTAGGAAAATTTATCCAACTTAGCCTAAATGGATAGATGAGGACATTGAAGGACGAGAGCTTGGCATTTTGTGTTCTAGCTTATAGGACTTCCTTCTGAAATGTAACTTTTGGTTTGAAGTATAGCACCTAGATGTCTTTTCCAAAGAAAAAGGAAATTCACACTCTGATTAACTAGCAATTAGCCCTAAAGAATGAATGAAGGCACAACTTTTCAAGACTATCATTATAGGGCTGGGGATATAGCTCAGTTGATAGAGTGCTTGCTTTGCAAGCATAAGGCCCTGGGTTCAATCCCCAGCACCGCAAAAAACAAACAAACAAAAACTATCATTACTTGGCACTCTAGATTCAATCAAATGAGGCAAGGTCCCTTACCCAAAAGAGATTTTTTCTTGAACAGACAAAAATAACTTACAGCTATCATGGTTACAATAAAAAGTAGGATAATTAAGCAAGTTATAGCAATCATTGTTACAATAAAAAAGACTGTAGCAGATTTAATTAAGTCTTTGGAAAATACATAAAAGTCAAATTTACAATTTTATAAAAGCTGGTATTTAACATGAATTAAGAGAAAAAATGTCTTAATATGATCTCAACAGATTTATTATCATAACTTCACATTTTCAAAATACTTGCATATTCATCATACAACTATGTATTCCTTAATGATGGGACATGTTCTGAGAAATGCATTGTTAGGCAATTTAAGATGGCTGGGTGACTAGCCAATGTAATCTAGTGGGACTACTCTCACATACGCGCTTCACTGTTGAAAGCAACATCATTATGCAGTAATGCATGACTATTTTACTTTACAGTATTTCATAAAGTGAGTCAGGCATTTTCATGTCCATTTTAAAGAGATTCCTAATAGAAGGTTACATTATAAATAAAGTCACACAACTATTTTGTATCTATGATATAATTAGACTGTGAAACTCTTAAGAGTGAAATCCTATGAATGCACAAAGAAAATGTGCTTCAAGTATTATCCATATTGAAATGATTTCATTATGGGATGATAATGTTCATTTTGTCTTTAATGTGAAGTTTCATTTAAAGTGGATTCATTGTTTAGCTTGAAAGCTATATTCCACAGATTAGTAAAAGATTGAAAAAACTTATTTGTTTTTGCATCATAAAAATGGTGGGCAGTTTCAGAAATGTAAAGTGCATTTTTCTTTATAAAATTAATATGTGCCATTATAAATAACTTGAAAAATCTCCCAAAGTGTCAAAGTCAATTGTACATTTCCTTTCAGGCTTTTTTAATGCATAGTTTTTTCTAATACTGTATTATGAAAATTGTCAAATATGTGGAAAAATGAAACATCTGCATGGTGAATTCAGGTACGCTTACCACCTAGTTCTTTAATTAGCAATTAATTTGCTTTATCACATGCTTATCCAATCATCTATTGATCTCTCTGTCCATCTGTCAATCTAGTTTTTTTTTTTTTAGGTACTTCAAGGTGAAGTTGTAGATATCAGTATACTCCATCTTGTACTTCAGCATGCATATCATCAATTAGTTTGTTCAATGTTTGTTTATGGGTTTGAGGGGGGAGTTAAGATTGTATATACAGTGAATGCATAATCTTAACCCATATGTCCCTGCACCCCATATGTAAGACACCTATAAAAACTTAAATTGAGCAACAGATAATAATGAATAGCTTAGTACATGTGTAAAAGTTTCATTTTGTTCTTTACTCTCACTGACGTTTGGTGTTGAAAAGTCTTGTTTTAGCCATTCTGATGTGTTTATAACAATATCTCTTTGACTAATGATTTTTGAGCATTTACTTATGTGTTATGGCACCCGAACATTTATTGTGTGTGCATGTATGTGTATTTTCCTTTGTGGAATCTCGGTTTAAATATTTTTCCCTCTTTCTTTTTTTGAGATGGGTTGTCACTTCTCACTGTGTTGCCCAGGCTGGCCTTAGACTCATAGGCTCAAGGAATCCTCCTGCCTGGCCTCCCAAGCAGCTGGGACTATAGGTGTGTGCCACAATGCACAGCTGCTCTTTCTTTTTGGAGCTTTTTCTTTTTGTACTGGATGTGCTCATAGCCTTTTTCTTTCTTGTACTGGATGTGCTCATAGCCTCTAATTCCCCTGGGTACCAGGGATATTTTTAAATTCCTACTACATATCCCCTCTCCCAATCGTTTTCTTTCCAGTCTTGTCCAAAGTGTTGGTCCTTGCCCCTGCCACTGTGACCAATATGTATGTCTTTAAGTGCTTTCAACAAAAGCTGCCCCAGCTTAGGCACACTCTGAATCAGATGAAACAAAGGGAATACTTTGTGCAGGTCTTTAAGGGAAATGTCAGGATTCCAAAACTCACATTCATGGTGTTTTGAGAATAAAATTTGTCTTGTTTCCCCTGGTCCTGGTAACCTGCTCCAGGAGTGCTGCTGTGAGCCTCCTGGCCACTGCTGCTCTGGGGCGTGGGGGATGGGAGGCAAATGAACACACTGCAGTGTTCTCATGCATAAAGCAGATTCTTCTCCAAATCTCCTCCTGCTTGTTCTGAGATTTTGGCTAGATTACAGAGTTCCACAAAAGTTGAACTTGACAGGTTTAGCTAGCTCATTTGTTGCCTTTGCAGAAGGACTGAGACCTATATTTCTCTACTTCGCCATTTTCTGTTGATGTTATGTATTTTAGTGAACATAATTTTGGTTGTTAAATAACAATCTACCCATAGAGGTACCATAATTTATTATTTCTGCACTGTTGAGAAATGTTGAGTTTGTTTCTAATTTTAAAAAATATTTTAGATAAACATTTTTGTACTTAGAAACTTTTACTATTCAATCAGATTCTTCCTTTAGCATAGATTTTCAGAAATGTAGTTACTCAAAAACAACAACAAACAATGTAGTTATTCAATCTAACTAATTTAAAGTTAAATTGTTTTTTGGTGCCGGGGATAGAACCTAAAGCTTCATACATGCCAGGCAAACACTTTACCACTGAGCCATATCCCAGCCCACCACTTTAAGATTCTTGATTATATTACCAAGTTATTGAAAGGATTATTCTAAATTATACTCCAACTTCATAAGTAATCCTAAACTTTGAATTTTTCCTGAAAAGTTTCTGTCATTGGCAAAAGTTCTTACGAGAAGTGATAACATATTTTAACTTCCTTGAAACGGTTTTATAAAAGTCCTTCTCAAACTGCAGTGCTGGTAAAAATTAACCCAGGATCTTACTGAAATGTAGAACCCAACTCAGAACATCTGGAGCAGAGCCCAAGATCCTGTTTTTCCAACAAGCTCCCAAGTCATTCTGATACTGCTGGACTCCAGATCATGGGGTGTAGCAAGGCTTGAGGTTCAACTGTGGCTGAGAAAGAAGTAGGAACACTTTTAGGAGTTAAAAAAAAAAAAAAAAAGCAAGGCATGGAGTCGCACACCCGTAATTCAGCTACTTAGGAGGCTGAGGCAGGAGGATCACACATTCTAGGCCAGCTTTAGCAATTTAGGAAATAAAAATTAAAAGGGTTGGATGTTTTTTCTGATATGCAGATGTTAATTCACCATAGGCAGGGGCGGGAGGGGAGCTAGGGAAGAATAGATTTACTTTATATTAGGTAGAGGGGACTGAAGGGAGGGGAAGGAGTATGGGGGAAGGAAGGATAGTAGAGTGAAACAGACATTATTACCTCATGTACATATATGACTGCATGACCAATGTGATCCTACAATATATACAATCAGAAAAATGAGAAATTACACTCCATTTATGCATGCTGTATCAAACTATATAAATGCATTCTATTGTCATGTACAACTAATTAGAACAAATAAAAAAATTAAATAAAAACAAAATGGTTGGAGATGTAGCTCAGTGGTAGAGCTAGGCCCAGAGTTCAGTCCCAAGTATTGCAAAGGGAAAAAATTTTGAAAAATACTACTTTAAAAAAAAATGTTCTAAAGAAAATAATGTCCCAAAGTTGTTTAAATTAGGTCAAAGATCAGGAAAAGAATTCAAGCTTGTTTTGACATTATTAATGAAGGCCAAAAAAAAAAAAAAAAAAAGAAAGTAAAACTGGAGATACTGCCTGAGGTTATGACTTTAAAAACCCAGTGTGGAGAGTCATTCCAAGGCATGTGTTAAGGCTTAAAGTCTAATAGATACTGAAATTGATAAAGATAATCTTTTATCTAGGCACGCAACATTTTCAAGTTCATCATTCAAATAGTAAAAGATAGTTGTAGATGCAAAACCTATTTGGTATAATGGGAACATGGTGGACAAGCTGGCAGCAGAAGCTTCCTTGAAACCTCATTACCTTTTGTACTTCCATCTCTACTATTTCCAGGTCACTCTCATTAGTACCTTAACTTCAATGATCCTTCAAATAATTGCCCTTTGGGATAAACATTGTCTTCTGCTTGCCCCTATTCCCCTGCTGCTGAAAGCTTGGTCCTTGTCCCTGATGCCATTCCGATAATGAGAACATGGTTTTGAGAAAAAGGAAAAAGATTTATTGCTTTGATAGTAAAGGAGAAACATAGGGGACTCCTATCCCAGAGGCCATGATTCTGCCCATCAGCAGGAACAGGGGGCTTTTAAAGACGTGATTCAAAGGCTATATTACACGTGTTCTCTTTTGAGTTGTAAGGGAGATAGTCATTTCTGAGATCTTCTGATACCATCCCCAAAGTCTGGATTACTTCCTATGATGGGTGTGTGCTCAAAGACAGATAACTCTGCCTAAAATGGGGAAGAAAGGTAATCTTATTTCCTCTGAGATTAGGGAGGAGCAGGGAGAGAGGAAGGGAAAGAGACATGTTCTTTTAAAAAATAAGTTGCAGTGGCAAAGCAGCAAGGGCTATATTCAAAACATGAAGCAGACCACTGTTACACCCTCATATTGTTATAGCAACAGAAAACAGATTAAAATGTTGGTGTTCCCCAGGGAGATTCTCCAGCACGATCGGGAGAGTCAGCCCCACCCCAACCCCAAATCCCCTCCCTATAGCCCACCCCAATCCCTTCCCCTCCCTATAGCCCCACCCTAATTCCTTCCCTAGCCCTATAAAAGTTGGCAACAAAAGAACTAAGGCAGTATTTTCCTGGCACCGCGCTCTTAGGTGTAAGGGTGATCGTCACTGGCCAGCTAAAATACAGGCTTCTTTTGGCTTTACGTGATTGGCTTCAGTGATTTTGTTTTCTTTGGGTACAACAATATCTTTGTATCCTTCCTTATCTACTTTAAATTCCATGATCAACTATTGTATAGTTTGAACTTCCCTAATCTGAAAATTCAAAATCCAAAATGCTCCAAAATCTGAAAATTTTTGAGTACCAACACAACATTACAAGTAGAAAGTTCCATGCCTGACCTCATGTGATGAGTTTCAGTCAAAATGCAGGCACACTTAAAATATTGTATAAAATTACCTGCAGGTTCTGTGTTTAAGGTGTATATGAAACATAAACAAATTTCACATTGGTATTTGGATTCCATTCTTAAGCTGTCTCATGGCATATCTTCATATATCTGCATATCTTACTCAATATGCAAATATTCCAAAACTCACAAAAATCCCAAATCTGCAACACTTCTGTCCCAAACATTTTGGAAAAGGGATACTTAACCAGCATCTGTTATTTGCATGCATTCTCAACTTTTTCCCTCTTTCTTTACACTTCCTTACATACCTGGGAAAATTTCGCCCTGCTTTAATTGAACTTTTTCTTTATTCTGGTCTTAGACTTATGCAGCTGAGTGTGGGTGGAGAAAAACCCACAACCAAACTGCTGCTGAATCTCACGTAAGATTCCTGAGGTCTAGTGGGCTCTTAATTCTGCCTGATAATCAAACTGTGCATGTCTTTGGTCCTTCACCCTCCTACTCTTCTAGAGAACTTCTTCATGCCTCCACTTTTGTCTTAAAACCTCAACATTTCTATTTCCCCTCCCCCATTCTGTCAGTTGACCTTGCTTTTTTTTTTTTTTTTAAATCCAGTTTGAACCCAGAATTGAATCCAGGAGCTCTTTACCACACTGACCTATATCCCCAACCTTTTTTTTTTTTTGAGACAGAATCTCAAAAAATTTATGATCCTGCCGGGTGCGACTTAGCGAGGCCCTAAGCAACTCAGTGAGACCCTGTCTCTAAATAAAAAACAAAATAGGGCTGGGGATGTGGCTCAGTGGTGGAGTGCCCCTGGGTTCAATCCCCAGTACCAAAAAAAAAAAAAAAAAAAAATTTATGATCCTCCTGCCTCGATCTCCTGAGTATCTGGGATTATAGGCATGTACCAACCGCACATGACTGACCCTGCTCTCCATACATAGAAAAAAAAAAATCGACCAGCAAATTAAACAAAAAGATCAGCTGTCAGTTTTATACTCTTATAACCAATCTTCTCTTACTCTTAGGCAGTCATAGAGGTGCTCAGCCTAAGAAAACCTCTTATGAGGTGCATAGTTAGCTAACTGCCTCCAGCTGACCCCACTGCTGGTCAGTTGCAGAGTTTACACTGAAAGCCTTCTGGTACTCCACTCACAGTGTCCTCCTTGGGCTCCTCTCAGTCAGTGAGCCAGTGACTAAGCGTGATGAGAATACTAGAGTGTTTTTTTTTTTTTTTTTTTTTTTTCGTACATATAAAGCCCTTGAACAATGCCTGGTATATTGTATGCACTGGAATGTTACCTATTAATTGTTATCAGAAATTTGTTGAGTATTTATTATATGTCATCTCATTGTCACTTCAGATCAATCAAGGTAAGCACTCTGTTACTCTTATTGCTGAGAACAGGAAACAAATTCAGAAAGATTGAATAACTCATCCAGTCTCCCAACTGGTAACCATCTCTGATCTCTGTATTTCACTAGCATTTTCTCCAAGAAATAATTTTCTCCAGTAAGGAAAATGGTATAAGAAAGCCATACCATTGATTGGAAAATTATTTTCTTGATCAATATGGTTGGTGAATTTAATAATCTAATATTGTTATATCTACTTTAAAATGTACTAAGAACAAATAATGCAGGTGAGGATAAGTAGAATAGTGGCTGTGTAACACAGTAATGAGCATCTATCATTTGCAGAGTACCTGTCACATAATAGATGTTTAATAAATATGTCAAACTATTAGAATGACTGATTTGAAATTAATATTATCTAAAATTAAAGATTCATAATATCCAGAATTTGTGAGATTATAGAGAAATAGTCATTAATAGACTACTGTCAAATTTTTGCAAGCTGATTTGACAATTGCCAACAAATTTTCAATATATATTTTCCTTGGTTCAGAAAATCTATTTCTAAGTGTCTACCTTAGGAAATACTTTTGTGCTCATGAAATGTATATATGTTCAGTTTTATCATTTTTATTTTGAAAAATTATAAAGAAATATTTTGCAAATTAAATTATCAAAAATGTTGTAAGACACATAGTTTTGAATGTTACTATATAAGAATTTTTTTAAAGTGAGGAAAAACTATACGTATTGAAATGAAAGATCTCCAAGATATATTAAGTACAAAAATGTAACAGAAAAATGTGTCGAATTATCTGTATTGTTTACAGAACTCAAACTGTATCTACAGGAAATAAGTGGGAAAATGCTTTGGAAAAAGTCTGAAAGTTTGGATTTTCCACAATTAGTATATATTATTATTTACTTGTGAATTAAAAAGGGGAAAAGTAGCTTGTTCAATAAATATACTTAAAAACCCTTTAATATGGGTAATGGATTCTAAAATGTAAAACAGTAAGTTTTCATGAACCTTAAAACATGTCTATTCCAGTAATGAATAGTTGTTTTTAAAATTTCCAAAGTCATCACTCTTACTAAAATTTTATTACTTGTAATGCTGTTGATTCCCAGCACATTTCCTGTGAGTAGTGAAAAAGCTGAATTGGCATCCAAGTGGAAAGCACATGATACTAAAATTCTTGTGGCATTGGAGTACTCAGCCAAAAGAGTTTGCCTTAGGACTATTACACCATTTTATGCTTGCTCTGTAACTAGTGAAGGTGACAGTCAATGAACAAACAATTAAGCAGAAGCTCCATTACACAAAAGGAGAAAACAAAAAAGTTACTTTCCCCCCCTCCAAGTGGACACTTACATCAATGCTGAGTGGGAGGCAGTGTGACTGTCATAAGAGAAAATTCTGCAAATCCCAGCAATTCCTGTAATCCCAGCTACTCCAGAGGCTGAGGCAGGAGGATCACAAGTTTGAGGCCAGCCTGGGCAACACAGTGAGACCATGTCTCAAGACAAAAAATAAAAACAACTGAGTGTAGCTCAGTGGTAGAGCACTAACCTAGTATGTGTGAGGTTCTGGGTTCCATCCCCAGCACTATTAACAACAACAACAACAAAATATCTCAAGGCTTGTAGGGTGGCATATTAGTTTAGTAGACTATAATAGCAAAGTACCACAAATTTGGTGTCTTAAATCATAAAAATTTATTCTTCCACAATTCTGGAGGCTAGATTTCCTAAATCAAGGTGTTGGCAGGGCCATGGGCCCTATGAAGCCTCTTGTGGGGATTCCTTCATCTCCACTTCCACTCTCATCATCAGCATTAGCTTGCTTAGTTTACTTGTATGACCAGCACCCCAAAGAGCAACTGTCCTGGTATAGGTAAAAAAAAGTAACTTTCTACAAACAACACTAATTTTCCCTAACTCCTATTTGCATAAGAGAAAGCCACTGTCCTTCAAGATAATATGTGTCTGGACATTCTGGCCCAGGCTTTTTCTCATAACTTGGCAGGGTTTTTGAGAACAGAAAGGGGCATTCATGGATGTGGTGTCTTACTGTTCTCCCTCTTCTTTAAGGATCACACAGGCACTTAAATAATTATGCTTTAGGATTTAAAAATACTGCTTCATTTAATGTTAAAAACATCTCTTCAATATGTGCATATACAAGTACATATTAACAAATCCCATCAATAAGTACAAATGTAAAGTACCAATAAAAAATATGGAAAAGAAACAAAACAAAATATACCAAAACAAGTCTCTTCAAGCAAGGGAAATATTATTATCCTGAATGTACTGATGAGGAAACAGAGGCTTAGAAAATTTAAATGACTTCCTTGGAGAAAGCTGTGATTGAAGGTTGTCTGGACTCTCAAGTACACTTCCTAAACCTTTGACCATGGATTTTCAACCATGGTTTTATATCAAAACTATCCAAGCCGGGCGTGGTGGCGCACGCCTGTAATCCAAGCGATTTGGGAGGCTGTGTCAGGAGGATTGCGAGTTCAAAGCCAGCCTCAGCAACTTAGTGAGGCCCTGAACAACTCAGTGAGACCCTGTCTATAAATAAAATACAAAATAGGGCTGGGGATGTGGCTCAGTGGCCGAGTGCCCCTGAGTTCAATCCCTGGTTAAAAAAAACAAAAAAACAAACAAACAAAAAAACTGTCCAAGAATTAAAAAAAAAAAAAAAAAAAAAAAAAAAGAAAAAAACAAACAAGCCAAGGCCCCATCTCCCAACTTGACTGAGTCAAAGTCTTCCTGCAGGTGTGGGTTTGGGGTGTGGCCTGTAACATCCTCTGCTGCCATGCTCTACCATAGTACAAGGACAGAATCTTGCCATGTAACTCTGTACATAGTGCCACAATTGACAACTCACTGCTTATTTTAACTTGTGAATGTGGCCCTACAGTTTTGAATCCAAATGTGTTAACCATCTATTTAACATTTCTTATTTCCACAGACTGAATGTCTTCAAAAACTTGGTCAAATTCTTTAGAATTCTCCTTTTTCACTATCAAAGAAAAAGGGTAACTTTCTGAAATGTTTGCAAATTTCTAGATATGCTATTAGTAGAAATCACCTAAAGAACTCAAAAATTCCCTATTACATAGAGTAAAGAGAGATCAACATCGCAGGGTAGCATTGGCTTAAAATCACATCTTAGGGAGGAGAGAGACTTTCACTCTCTGAATGACATTAAGCAAGTTACTTCATCTTTCTGCATGGACAGGTAGAAGATTTCTCAATTTCTCACTCGGTAAGTTTATGGATAATATATTTTGCTTATCTACCTTGTCTTCCCATACCCAAATCTCTAATTTAAAAAAGAAATTCCTGCTGGGCATGGTGGCACATGCTTATAATCCTAGTGACTTGGGAGGCTGTTCAAAGCCAGCCTGAGCAATTTAGCAAGTCCTAAGCAACTTGGGGAGACACTCTCAAAAAAAAAAAAAAAAGGATTGGGGATGTTGCTCAGTGGTAAAGTGCCTCTGGATTCAATTCCCAGTACAAAAAAAAAAATAGTTCCAAATATCTTCTCCCTAAAAACAGGTGGGGAATAGTAACAGACACTGCCAAATTGAATAACACATCATTGCAAAATATAGAAACATCATTTATTACAATGACACATTCACATAATTTCAGAGTTCTAAAACTTCTTTTTGTCTTCAGGAAAGATTATCTTTTCCCACAGTTCTGTTTTTTTTTTTTTTTTGGTACTGGGGATTAAACCCAGGGGCACTGAACCACTGAGCCACATCCCCAGCCCTATTTTGTATTTTATTTAGAGACAGGTCTCACTGAGTTGCTTAGGGCCTCACTAAGTTACTGGGGCTGGCTTTAGTTCTGTTGTTTTTAATTTTAACAATGACATATGGCCACCTTCAACACTTCTTTGTGTGGCTCTGTGTTCTAGCCTTTACTTCAGCAAGAGTTTTTGTTTGCAGGAAAGGGGACTCTCTTGGTGGTTGTTGTTTGTAATTTCAACCTTAATATTCTAGGCAGATTTTAGTTTTTCCATTGAGTTACACTCCAGTTTCTAATTAAAAAATAAAAAAGAATCTCCAGCATTAGACAGTAACCATAGGCATGCAAACTCCCAGTAAATCCCTCCACTCCATACCTTAGGAGAAAACAATGGCTCTAGTTCATTATTTAAAAGAGTCAGTGTGAATTCAAGTCATTTCCTATCCTGCTTTCATTTACTCAGAGACCTCTTGCAATGGGTCTTATGTAGGAAAAAAAATGCAGGGGTTGCACTGGTAAAGTTTATTTAAAGAAACAAATCCAAGATAGATCTGAATGGCTGCATCATTTATGTAAGGAGAAAACAGAAGCTACAAATCCATCACTTCATTCAGGTGGACAAATACAGTCTGGTACCCAACAACTTCTTTGACCTCACCTCTTACCACTGCCCCTTCCTTCACTGTCCTCCAGTCACAATGACTTATTTCCTGGTCTTTCAACTTGCCAAACACATTCCCTTCTCAGGGTCTTTTTTGCTAGTCTCTCTACCTGAAACTCTTTCCCAACTGTCACATGACTGGTTCATTCTCATCCTACAGAACTTTGCTGAAATGTCATTAACTCTAGCAAGTCTTTTCGGCCATCCTAAAGTAATGTCCCCCTCACTTTTACTCCTTTACTATTATTTTTCTTAGTGTCAATTACACACCCAGTACATTACACATTCAAAGCACACTTTGTCACTTCTGTGAGAAGATAGGCTCCAGCAGGACAAGGAAATGCGGGTTGCCTTCACCTAGGACCTAGTAGGCGATAGGTAAATGTTTCGATGAATGAATAAGGCTCTTTCAGAAGTTTTCTTCTCATTCTCTGTGCACCTCATTCTACCCCTCTCCCCTTTTCAGCAGAGGTGGCTCAATGGAATCAGGGGCTCTCTCAGGATTGTGTTGCCACCAAACAGCTCCTGTGATGAGTTGCCCCGACCCTTGATTCCACTTCCTTTGGCCTAGCGCCTGGGTAAGGACAGGTTTGCAGTACCCAGAATGTGGAAGCGAAAGCAGAAAAGGGACAACGTGCACTGGAAGGGAAAATCTCCGTGCAGGGGCAGCCCGGCCTGCTCTGGTGCCAGCCTGCGTAGAGTGGTGCCTTCCCGGCCTGGCTGACTCATTCCCAGCCGCCTTCACGGCGGGCGGCGGCCACATACACGCCCATCTGGGGAGTGCCGGGCCCAGCGCTGACTCCAAGCCCCAGCCGGGCCCCGCGCTCAGCCGGCCGCCGCTACCTTGACTTGCTCGCGCGCTCACGCCCAGGGACTGCCCCGGCCCCGGCCCCGGCCCCGGCCCCGGCCCCGGCCCCGGCCCCGGCCCCGG
>JAJEJO010004657.1:103148-248345 GCA_020662805.1 Glaucomys volans
CCCGGCCCCGGCCCCGGCCCCGGCCCCGGCCCCGGCCCCGGCCCCGGGAATCTCCACGCGCGCACGCCAGCTTCCCAAGAGGCCGCGGTCCTGCGTGGCCCACCCTTTCCAAACCACGCCGAGCGCCGGGAGAAGCGCAGCCTGGGGAGCGACGCACGCGCAGTTGGGGGAGAGTCCCGCTGCCTCCTCGGCCCTGCCGGGAGCCGGCCTTAGTCTGCCGCCAACTGGCAGTTCGACTGGAGGCCAACGCAGAGGCTGAGTCCAACGCAAATAGGTCGTCCAAAGCAGTGTCGCCTACGGCGCTGAGAAGACTGTGTGGCCCGGGAAAGGGTGGAGACAACGTCTGTGACGGGCTTCCCGGCTGCCCAAAGTGGGAGTGGTGTGGGCTGCAGGAAGGAGAGAGGAAGAGGAGCAGAAGGGGGCAGCAGCGGCCGCCGCTAACGGCCTCCCACGGCGCTGACAGGCTGGGCGGGCGCCCGGCACTCTCCAGAGTTCGCGCCGCCGCGTCAGCCACCTCGGGCCCCTGGGCCCCCGAGCCGGGTCCTGCGGCACCCGTCGGGCAGAGGGCTGCCGCGGCGCAGGGACAGGCCGGGTCCTCGCCGCCGAGGGATGTGAGTGGGAGCCGAGCCCTCACGGGAGGGCCCGCGAGGGCCCAGCCTGGCGGACGCTCGGACCCGTGCCGGGTCCCCGGGCTTCGCAGACCTTGGTCCCCCCGAGGCGCCGTGGAGGAGCAACCCCTTCGGGCTCGAGGACCGTCCCTTGTCGCCCGATCCGTGCAGCCGGTGGGTGTAGTTGCTGCCTGGCGTCTAGATGGGGGCAGCAGTTGTCTTTCCAACCCTTTCCACCTCCCGATCCCCCCCTCCCCCCCCCCCCCCCCTCCGGCCAGTGGCAGTGAACTTGGCCAGAAAAATCTTCCTCTTTAAGACAAAACCCAGGACGGAATGTCTTGCTGCTGATATTTGCATCCGTGTGACCCTCATAGTCCTCCCTCCTTACGTGTCCCTCTTTAACATTTTCGAGACATCTAAATAGCCAAGAAAAGAGCATCTATTTCCCCTGGATTTCTGCGGTAGTAACAGCTGCTTCTATTTTTAGGTTTCAGAAGCAGGCAACGGGAACGAGATGTGAACTGTTTCTCTTCTGCAGAAAAAGAGGCCCTTCCTCCCCCTCCCGCGACAGTGGGTATGATATCCTGGCTGCTGTCCTCTATTGCCGCAGTAAGGTGAGGGCGTAAAGGCGAGCTGTGAGTGCGTAGGAAGGTTGGATGCCTGTGTAGACAGGCAGGGCTCCTTACTTACTTGTTGCTTACTCTGAAAATGGCAGAGCTGAACTTTTAATGTTGGTCTAGGACAATAATTTTGGGGATGTTTATTGTTGTTCTTAGACATTTTGAGAAACATGCCTTGTTGGTTTTACGAGTAGCATGGCTTTGCAGAGAAAAGTAAAGCATCCCTTTCTCTTCAAACAGCCAGAAATTCTTAAACTTTCTGAGGACTATTTCCAGGTAGTAAGGAATAGCTATTGAGCTGTTCTTGCTGGGCTTTCTGCTACCACATTGAATGCTTCCTGGGTGGTTTTATCTGCTTGATCTTGCTGTGTCGGTTGAATTTACCCAGTTTACTTTCCGGTGGTTATTAATCTGTCAAGGGAAACTCCTTTCTCTGAATGAAAGGATAGGCACAACTGAGTATGTCATAGAGGGGAGGAGAAATGTGGAGAAAGAAAACAGAAGTGGAAATAGGGAGTTGTTGATTGCTTTTGGTTTCATAATAGGTTTATACAAGTGAGTTGTTGGGCTACTGCATATATTCTGATAATAACACCCAACAGATTAGAAAATGAATAATTAAGTTTTGGCTCTTCCCCCTACCCCCCATTTGCTTCACCTTTTACTTCATCAAGTGTGGGATTCACTTGCTTGTATGTGTACTTTCTTTTGGATGTAACATGTCTGTAAACTAAATGTGTCCAGCACTTGCAATAATAGTACATGTATTTACTTGCATAGGAAAGCTGCAGTACTTGTTGGCTAGATGAGCACATAATGCTTATTTTTGCTCCAAGTGAGTATTCTCTTTGGAGTTTTATATCATGTTTTAAGGGACTGGTTAAGAAATAGTTTCTTTTAGTATCTTTTCCTTAGTGATTTGAGAAACGTGTCTCAGGTATGGGAGGCAAATGTAATATCTTTCTCTTATTTACCTGGCTATTCCTGAAAGGTAGGAAGATTTTTAGGCAAATAGGAAAGAAATTTGGCTTTGGAGTCAGATCTGGGTTTGAATCATGGTATTCTTGTTCCTTAACAGTTGTATTATTTAAAATGTCTTTAAGCCTCATTTTTCTTATAAGATTGTTAGAGAATTAAAGAAGATGCATGCAAGATAATAAATTACCTGGCTGCTAAAGAAGTCTTGGTCAAACCAGACTGGTGGCTAGTGCTTATTAGTCCCAGGCTACTCCTGAGGCTGAGGTGGGAAGTTCACTTCAGTCCAGAAGTTTGAGCCCAGCAATGTAGTGAAGCCCTGACTAGGGCGGCAGGGATGAGGGGGGCTGGGGGGAGTCTTGACTGCTGTTGCAATTGGGCAAGCAAAGGTGATTCAAAGAACGGTAAAATGACTGCACATAAGGTGATCTGCCACTGACCAGTGTTTCTTGCTCTTTAGTATGAGAAGCAAAAGGACTTTTAGATCTTGAACTGGCTGAGGGGTCTTGTAGCCTTTGACTCTTCTCTCTTTTTTGAGCCTCATTGTCCTGCCTAGTAACTAGTGTGCTGCCCTCCTGTGGTTCACTGTACTAAGAACTTTTTTTTTCCTCTTCCCCCATTATGTTTTTTTCCCTTTTTTTTTTTTGGGGGGGGGGGGTCTTTTCCTTTAGTCTCCAGTTTCCCAAACTTTGTGCTAAGGTGCCCAGAGTATCAGTAAACTTGAACTCTTTGTTTGAGGTAGTTCACACTTTCAATGTCACATACCTACATTCCTTTCTACAGTGTCCTATCTTTGTAAAGCTATGTTTTCAAAGGTTGCTCTGCTAAAACTCAACTACTAATTATGCGAAAATCAGTGTGGGACAGAAAATTATTGGTAGTGTTTAATTGTATTCTAAAGTTTGAGAAATAGTACAGTGCCCAACAGACACTAAGTTGTAAAGATAATAATACTTATTAGGTTGTTTGAACATGCCAAAGTATTTCTTTTAGTGGGGGGATGTCGTGAAAAAATTACTGAGATTTTAAGAGCTCCTTGATTGGAGATAATTTAGGAACCTCTGGGTTAGCATTTAGTTGACTTTTCTGATAAAATTATTGATACAAAAAGCTAGGACCAGTTCATCATGAGTTAATGTATTTCCTCTCCTTTTAATATCATAATTTCTGCTCAGTTCTTTCACTTAAAACTAATTCTGTTGCTTACTAGTCATTTCAGTCACTAGTTTTTTCCAGTACTGGTCTGACACTATTTCTGATCATCTCCTTAAGCTAAATATGACCCAAATGAAAATCATCATCTTATATACCTGTCTTACATTGGATCTTGACTATCCCCCAAAGGCCCATGTGTTAAAGGTTTGGTCCCAGCTTGTAGCACTATTGAGAGGTAGGGCTTAGTGGAAGGAAGTTAGGTTATTGGGAGCATCCCTCTTTTTTGGGGGGGGAGGTGGTTTGGGACCCTGGCCCCTCCTTTCTCTCTTTTCTTCCTTGCTGGCATAAGATGAACAGCCTTCCTCTGCCACATGCTCCCATCATAAGTTACTTTACTACCATAGGCCCAAAGCAATGGTCCCAAGCAACCATGAAATGAAACCAAGAGCCAAAATAAACCTTTCCTAAGTTAATTATGTCAAGTATTTTATCATGGTAACAGATTAACACAAAAGCTTAATTTCCTTCTCCTGGTCATATAGGCTTTAAATTAGGCATCGTCTTTAAACTGGCTCTTCCGTTGACCTTTTACATTAACCCATTCAACATATCTATTATTTCTTTTGTCTATCATGTTTCTACTTTCTCCCCTTCACCACTTGCATCCCAAGACTTGTTTCAATGCCTAGAACATTGAAAGTTGTATCAGCTTCTCAGAATCTGGTGTCTTTTCCATTTGTCCTCAGTAGAGTTATCATTGGAATACTCCTTATTGTGGCATTCTCTTATCCCCATATCTTTAGTGGCTTATTTTTTTAATCACTCATTAAATTTAACTTTGTTTTCCTGGCTTTCAAGATATCCTATTAGTCTCTGCCATGTTCAGTCTTTCATTTAAGGAGTCTCACCAAGTATTCTCTGCTGTAGATTGGCAAGTTGATTTGATTTTTCCATTTTCTAATAACAAGCTATGTTTATTTTTATTTATTTACTTATTTATTTATTTTTTTTACAAGCTATGTTTAGTCTACCCTTTTAACCTTTTCTTATGTTCTCTGTCCTAGTTCTACACCTTATTTCGTAGTTCCTTGTTATGGAACAACTGATCAGTGTCAGTATCCTAATCTGGAAAATGAGAAGAATTATAGTACTTTTCCAACAGTATTACAGTAAAAATTAAATGAATTAAGACATTAAAAGCTCTCAAGCCTAGCACCTTAAGATCTCCTTAATTATTATTATTTATTAATATTACTGCTATAAAATGAAATTCTATCTAATTTGTGTAATAGTTTCCCAATAAATGGTTTGGTGGTTTTTTTTGGTCTCTCTATTCACATAACTTCTTACTTTTAGCACATCTTCACATAGTTCAAGTATATGCTGTGTTTTGGTTGTTTGATAGTTATTTCCCTTGTCTTAGCCTTAGTCTTTTCAAATTTATTGTGTATTCTTTGAGGCATGGTACCTTTGGTTTTAAAATATACAGTGCAGAGTATGTGGGCAATATTCAATACATCCGTTAGTTGTAAACTAAAAAGAACTTTAATCACCAAATATTTACTAATACCTGTACCATAAATGGTATTTTGCTACATCTGAAAGAGATACAGAAAAATATAAAATAGGTTCTTTTTCATGGGGACTTATGGTATAATTGGGAATATAAGATAAATAATAGTTGTAGATATTCAAGACCTCTTAGAGTTGAGGTGAGCAGAGAAGTCTTTAGAGAAGAGAGAGAGTCGAAACTAGTCAGGAGCTGATTTTGTATAAGAGAAAGGAACTTGTGCAGGAGGTAATCAAAGGCAATATATATGCGACATGTTTAGAGAACATAGAAAACTTGACTGAAATGAAGATTTGTATGAGAAAGTAGTAGCAAATCAGGTTGAAAATGTAGATTGGAGTTGGTTTATGGAGGCTTTAAATATTAGAATTAGGAGGAGAATGTATTTTGCTCTATAGGTAAAGAAGCTTTAAGAGTTTTAGAATGGGAAAGAGCTTTCTAAAATAAATATTTTCAGAAAATTAAAGTTGCACCAGTGCTAGTGTAGTATGAATTTGAAAATGAAGCGATAGAGGTAGGAAAATATTCTAATCCTGAAGTAATGCAGAATTGGACTTAGTGGGAATAAGTCAGAGTGGAGAGATGTCACAGGACTCTGTCATGGACTGGAAATAAAAAGGGAGGATGTGGGGAAAGTAGTAATTTAAGATGACTTTGAAGTTTTGATCCTCGGTGGCAAGAAATCAGAAGGTTTTGGAACTATAAGACGTCTTAGAACATTTGAGCCAATTCATACATTTTGTGTATTAGAAATGTTGAGACCCGGGCTGGGGCTGCAGCTTAGTGGCAGAGCGCTTGCCTAGCATTGGTGAGGCCCTGGGTTCAATCCTCAGCACCACATAAAAATAAACAAATAAAATAAAGGCATACTGTCCATCTAAAACTACAAAAATATATTAAAAAAAAAAAGAAATGTTGAGACCCAGAGGGATATAAAAATGTGTTTGATGTTATTCAATTAGTTAATAACAAAGAAAGAACTAGAATTTGATTATGATAGTAGTTACAAAATTGCATGCATATGTAGTAGCTGGTTATAATCCTATCTGTAGTGGAGCCTGTATTTTGTATATGTTGAGTTTGAGGTGATAGTTGTATAGGCAAGTGAAAATCTATAGCCAGATATTGGGACATGTGACTAGAACATGGTAGAGAAATGAAGACTGGTACTATAGTACTTAGAAGAGTGTGGATCTGGGATTGAGCCTTTGGGAATTGTCTATAACTGGAGAATGTTCCTAATTTTAACACATATTACAAAATTAATATAGAAATGATTTTCTATACCTTTATAACATAGAATGTTTTCAGATGACTTGATCTTTGCCAGTTTGAAACATGAAGATTAGATTCATAATATTTTATATATTTAGCAGTACTAGAATCCAGGGGTGTTCTACCACTGTGCTACATATTCAGCCCTTTTCTGTTTTTTATTTTGAGACAGGGTCTCTCTAAGTTTCTCAGGCTGGCCTCAAACTTGTGAACCTCCTGCCTGTGTCTTTCGAGTAGTTGGGATTACAGGCATGCACCACCTTTTCTGACTCATTATAATTTTAATTTTCCCTTAATTCTTCTTTGGGACCTGTATGCTCCAGGAATATGCTGTGCACATTCTTCTTTCCATGTTTTTAATGCCTTTCTCTCTGAAAATAATGTTCTGTTTTTCATTGTTTAAGTTCTTTTTTTCTTTGAAGGGCTAGCCCATGTTGTAAATGTCCTGTGAAGCTTCTAAAACTTTTTATTAATCATGATCATTCTCCCCTTGTCAGTTTTTCAGTAGTTAAATTATTTATTTTATACTTACACTATGTGTTAACTAACTGGAAATCACAGATTTTTAAGAATTGAGAGAAACATCTGTAATTTAATTTATTAATTTTATTATTAAAGCCAGGAAGGTGTAATTCACTTGTCTTTAATTTGCAATAATAGTGGATTAAAATTATTTTTAGGTCTCTTAGCTCCCAGTTCAGTAGTGTTTTTAGTCTATTACGTTATTTCTTTATGGGTATTATTAATCTGAGACCTCAGTGTCTCTTAGAGTTATCAAGTATATGAGTAAATTTTGATAATATTAACTTCCAAAAGTTTCACATTTGCAGTTCTGTCTTTCCATTGTATATGTACAGGTTGATTAAAATTCATTATAATGCTTATTTAATCTTCATTTATTTCACAACTTCTAAGTGTCAGGCCCTGTTCTAGGCCCAAAGAATGCAGTAATGAATGAGACATCCAGGTTAGCACTATTAGGAAATTTTTATCCTGGTGATGTAAGACAATCAGTGAACACAAGAGTAATCTAGTCTATCATGGAAATAAAAAATCGAATGGTAGTGGCTGCTTAGATGGTAGGAGCAGGGAGAAGGAGCATAAAAAAACTTTCTGGGATAAGTATAATTTCTGTAGGCTTTGGCTACACAGGTATGTGCATTATCCGGACTCATGTGCATTTCATTGTATATAAAGGGGGAAATCCTGTAAAAATAGAATAGGTGTAACTTTACATGTGAGTTCTAAAGAATAATATATTAAATACCCATTAAACTAATGCTCATTCCAGGAACTAGAATATTAGCATTTACTTGCACCTACATATGTGTTTTTCTCTTGTTAATCTCCTGTTTATCTCAAATTATTTTGTATTAAAATTCATTACAACTCAATATTAATCTTCATTTATTCAACAACTTCCACGTGTTAGGCAGTATTCTAGGAACTGAGTACAGTAATGAATGAGACATTCATTTATTGAATTGGTTTGACTTTGCTTTTTGCTTATTTTTTGACTTGTTTTAGCGTATATCTTGACCATGCACTATTCAGTTTTGAGCTTTGCAAAAATGTTTATTATATAGATTATACACTTATAAGGTACTTTTTTCACAGCATTGTATTTCTAAGATTTATCCATGTTGCATAAAGCTATAGTTCATTTATTTTAAAAATTGAGGAACATATTCTGTAGTGTGTCAATATGTTTTCTAAAATACTGAATTCCTTTAATGCAACAAATGTTTATTAGTGTCTATGGAGTTCTAGGTTATGTATGATTGATGTGGTGTGATATTCACTTAACATCTTTTCTGTTCTAAATATGTTTGCGTCATTCTAAAATGTAAAAAGTGACAACAACAACAGCAAAAACACCAAAAAATACATATCCTCGATAAATAGGTCAAGCTGAACATACCTTTAGATTGTAAATATAAAACAGAGTAGGTTAAAGCCTGTGGTTTCCTGAGTTCCTTGTATAGAAGAAGCAGGTGCTGGAGACTGAGAGTTTTGCACTCTTAATATAACATGGACTAGAGGAGGTCCAGGGTGTTAACTTATATTGACATCTGTTGCTTCCTTCTAAATAGGCTATTGGAAGGGGATCCTCCTACCAAATGCTGCCTGGTGCTAGAGTTTTGAATGAGTAGCAGGCTTAGGAATTCTAGATGATGCAGAGTTTAAAACTCCAAAATGGAACCAAGCATCCCTGCTTTGTGACTGAATTTATGTTGAATATGATGCCTCTTCAGGTCAGAAATTTAACTTGCTGTTGTGAGATTTCACTCTATGTATGGATAGCCAAGTAAGCTAGGTTGAGGCAACCACAATGATCACAGACTATACATGTGTTTCAGGGGTAAGGAAATAGTGCAGTGAGCCTGCAAACCAAATTTTAAAATACATAAAAAATTCTTGTGCAAAGAAAGATAGTCAACAAAATTGAAAACTGAAACACAAGCTGGATATTGTGGGGCACTCCTGTGGTCCCAGCTACTTGGGAGACTGAGGCAGGAGGATCACAATGTTTTCTGACATTCTGGATCACAAGTTCAAGGCCAGCCTGGGAAACTTAGTGAGGCCCTGTCTCAATATAAAATAAAAAGGGATGGAGATATAACTCAGCGATAGAGTGCTTGTGTAGCACGCTCAAAGTCCTGGATTTGATCTCCAGTACTACAAAAATATAAAAAGAAGATTGAAACATGAATTTACTTCTAAAATTTTTTAAAAGTAAGTCTTTAATTGAAGTGTGACATAAGTGTACATCTTGAAGAGTTTTCATAAGATGAACACATCTGTGTTAAACATTATTGACAATAATAGATTATCACCAGCACCCTAGTGGCCTTGTGTGCTTCTTACACCACCTACCAGTCAGTCTCCTTTCCTTCGAAAGTATACATTGTCCTAACTTTTGTTGCCATGAGCAAGAACAATTAAGGGATGTGCAAGAGAGGCTCCCAGGGTTAATGAATAGCTCTGTTAAGAAAAATTAGAGGGTATGATAAAAAGGTAACTTGAATACATTTTGACTTGTTTTAGCGTATATCTTGACCATGCACTATTCAGTTTTGAGCTTTGCAAAAATGTTTATTATATAGATTATACACTTATAAGGTACTTTTTTCACAGCATTGTATTTCTAAGATTTATCCATGTTGCATAAAGCTATAGTTCATTTATTTTAAAAATTGAGGAACATATTCTGTAGTGTGTCAATATGTTTTCTAAAATACTGAATTCCTTTAATGCAACAAATGTTTATTAGTGTCTATGGAGTTCTAGGTTATGTATGATTGATGGTTGCTGAGAATTTATCGGGAATAGGGGGTTAAAAAAACCCCCAAACTCTCAGGGGTTAAAGTTAAAAGTATATAGTAAATTTTGATCAAGATAAATAAAAATAAATCTATATCAGTACCATTGCAAAGAAGTTACAAAACATTGCTGTTAAACTACCCCACCAAAAAAAAAAAAAAATTAAAACTACTTGATGGAAAAATATATCCAAGATGACAGCAGACTTTATATTTATATCAATAAATGCCAGAAAACAATGCAGCAATGCAATGTTTTACTGTGCTGGGGGAAAATTACAAAATTTTGAGAGTGAGGGCAAAATATTTTTTAATGACTACAACAAACCCACCGAGACTCACTGAAAGATCTACCAAAAGAGATATTTCAACAGGAAGAGGTAAGTCTGGAAGGAATATGTAGAATCCCCAAACAGTGGTGAGCACAAAGTGATGTAATTCTAGCAAATTTTCTCTATAATACTAATAATGTATTTTAATTCACTTATATTTTAAAAAATTGAATTCCTACTTTTGTTGATCTTTTCCATTGTTTTTCTAGTTCTTATTCATTTATTTCTGCTCTGGTCTTATTATTTTGTTCTTTATAACTTTGGGCTCAGTTTTTGATTTTCTAGTTCCTTGAGCTATACTGTTAGGTTGTTTGAGAGCTATTTTGATGTGTTTATTGCTGTCAACTTCCCTCTTAGAACTGCTGTATTTAATTGAATTTCTATGATTAAAAAGAGTGTAATAAATTACGAGAAATAGTTTAAAAATTATATGCTTTTGAACAAATTAAAATGCTTTAAAGTTTTGCATATTCAATAGCTGATGAACTTCAAAAATCTTGCAATTTTATATCTGTTCCAACAATTGTCAGGTTTTTGTTATATTTTGCACATTGCAAGTTTCATGGGGTATTATTTGAATAGCTAAGCATTAATTCTAATATTTTCTCTAATAGAGTAAGGTCCTTATAAATGAATATAGAATAAATTGAATAAGTTGCAATGTACTTACTCAGTATTTTCTTTGTATCTGTATGATGTAGAGCATTGCTGGACACATAAAAAATACTTTGAATTTGTTTGATGTTATTCACATCCCTTCCCTGCTGCCCATGCATGATTACATCTGTGGGGAAGGTTGTTAGATTTCATTTCTAGTCATGAACTCTTCTAAATACCAATCTCATGTTTTAGCTGCCAACTTAATTCTGGTATAATTACCCAACTAAATTTCTAAATGAAAACGTGTGAAATGATAGTCCTTATTCTTTTCACCTTATCAAGGGGCAATGACCTTCTCACTTTCTTATTTCAGTTAATGGTTTTACAGATTTCCTAAGTTTGAACTCTGCATACTGTCTTTTACTCCCTTAGCTCCTTCCATATGCAAGTCAGTCACCAGGTAGCATCAAGTTTTGTTTTTATATTACTTCTCATTCATCTGTTCCAGTTCAGATTCTTGCTCCTGTCTGAACTGCTGCAGTATTTTTTTAACTGTTCATTATATCACCTTTCTAATTTGTTGTCTGTGAAATCAAGTTTAAATTCTTTAGCCTGACATTCAAACCTTCCTTTCTTTAATTTTGTGCTAATGGGATTGCATTAATTTGCAAGTAACAAGATGTCTGGTAGTAGGAGGTGATTTCTGGCACATATTCCGCTGCTTAGGTCTGCCAGGCGTTTTTCTCTTGGACTTTGCTTTATATTTGCCTCATGGTGTTGTGGTGACTTACCCTATCCTAAATTCATGCTCAGTTTTAGGTAGAAAGAAGGTGAAGAGAAAAATCAAGCCAACTAGGTCAGTCTCAAAGATGGTCCTCAAAGAATCACCCATAACTTCCACTTAAATCTAATTTTCTAAAACAGGTTCACATAACTATGCATCTGTGGGGAAGTACAGTGTTTTTTTGGGCACTGAGGTATCTTCAATAAAATTGAGATTCTGTATCAAGGAAGAAGAATATTGATTGAGTAGATCCCTAGCAGTCTTGTCACAGTATCCATTTGTGTTTTTAATCCATTCCCTACTGGTATCATTTCTCATACACTTCAGTTCACTCAATAAATCACTGAACATGTCTTGTACCTTTCTACCTTTCTACCTTCCTACTCTTTAGCACATTCAGTCTCTTGGAATGTCTTTCTTCTTCTATTCAGCTAAATCCAATCCATTTTCAAGGTCAGTTTTAAATCTTTTTAATACTCATTAGGTGAATCCAACTTGAATGTTGGTTTTCTGCTCCAGACACCACTAAACAATTGTCAGAATGATTCAGTTGTTGAGTAGTCATGTTTCCTCATGAGATTTCTTCTTCTGCAGTCTGAAACTGGTTTTAATTTTTTTTTTGTTAGTATTGCATATTTATATTATTTTTTAGGCTACCTGGAGTTTTACAATAGTCTGCTGGAAGTTTATGATCTGGTTTCTTGCACTGTACTTTGTATGTAGCAGTACACAATACTTATTTAAAGATTTTGAGAGTCACTGCTGTCAAGGAGACCTCTTTGTGTATGAGAGGTAACTTATTAATATCACTTTGATTTGTAACTTTTTTTTTTCTAATAGGCCAGTATTCTGAGAAAGACTGCATGGGAATGGCTTGCCTTATGATGACAGAAATGGAAACAACATCCACATCTCCTGTACATCAGAATGGTGATATTCCTGGAAACTCTAATTCTCTAAAGCAAATAGATCCAGTTCTTCAGGTGTATCTTTACCATTCCCTTGGGAAAGCTGAGGGAGATTATCTGAAGTTTCCAAGTGGAGAGTATATTGCAGAAGAAATATGCATTGCTGCTTCAAAAGCTTGTGGTAAGTATTAAAAAATCATCATTTTTTTTGTACTGATAGATCATTGCTTTGATTATGCTACTCTCATACTGTGCATATGGGTAATGCAGGTATGTTTTCACATGCATAAAAAAGGAGAACAACACTAGAAGAATTTAAGGTGGCTTTGTCTTGGGCTGTATAAATAGATACTGGCATTTTTTATAAGGCCATATAAGGTGACTAAAAATTCTATCATGAAATATCGCATAACAGTCTATTTTTTATTAGAGTATTTTTTAATTGGTTCTTTTTAATTATACATGATAGTAGAACCCATTTAGACATAATTATACAGCAGGGAATATATCTTTTTTTTCACAATGTAGGTTCACATGATTCATATAATCTTACATATACATAGGGTATACTGTCTGTTTCAGTCTCAGCTATTGATTTATGAATGTTGATCTTGTATCTTGCTACTTTGCTGAATTCATTTATCAGCTCTAGAAGTCTTCTGATAGAGTTTTTTGATTATGTCATCAGCAGAGAGATATAATTTGACTTCTTTTTTTCCTGTTTGTATCCCTTCAATTTCCTTCTCTTGCCTGATTGCTCTGGCTAGAGTTTCAAGAACTATATTGAATAGAAGTGATGAGAGTGAACATCCTTATTTTGTTCCTGATTTTAGAGGAAATGCTTTTAGTATTTCTCCATTCAGTATGATGTTTGGTTTGGGTTTTTTATATAGCCTTCATAATGTTGAGATAAGTTCCATCTATCCTAATTTCTTTAGTATTTTTAACATGAATGGGTGCTGGATTTTATCAAAAGCCTTTTCTGCATCTACTGAGGTAATCATATGATTCTTATTCTGTTTACATGGTAATTTACATTCATTGATTTGTATATGTTGAACCAACCTTGCAGTTCTAATTGAAACCAACTTGATCATTATATATTATCTTTTTGATGTGTTTTTGATTGCAGTTTGTGAATATTTTATTAAGGATTTTTGCATCTATGTTCATCAGGGATATTGACCTGTAGTTTTCTTTCCTTGGTATGTCTTTGTCTGATTTTGATATCAGGGTTTTTCTGACTTCATAGAATATATTTGGGAGTGTTCTTTTCCTTTTAATTTCATTAATTTGAGAAAGACTGGTGTTTTTTTCTTTAAAGGTCTGGTAGAACTCTGGAGAATCCATCTGATCCTGGGGTTTTCTTTGTTGGAGGACTTTTAATTGCTGTTTCAATTTCATTACTTGTTATATTGGTCTATTTAGGTTTTCTTTATTTTCCTAGTTCAATTTGGGCAGGTTGTATGTGCCTAGAAATTTATCAGTCTTCTAGATTTTCCAATATAGTGGTGGATAAATTTTCAAAATGGTTTCTACTGATCCTCTGCATTTCAAAAGTATCTGTGATGATATCTCCTTTTTTCATGTCTAATTTTGTTGATTTGGGTTTTCTTTCTTTTTTTCTTGATTAGTTTGGCTAAGAATTTATCAATTTTATTCATCTTTTGGAAAAACCAACTCTTTGTTGCACTGATCCTGTGTGTTTTTTTTGTACTCTATTTCATTAATTTTGGCTCTGATCTTTATCATTTCCTCTCTTGATTTTGGAGTTAGTTTGTTTTTCTTTTTCTAAGGAGGAGTATAATTTATTGGGATCTCTTTTTTTAATGTAGGCACTCAATAACTTTTCATCTTGGTACTGCTTTCATACTGTCCCAGAGATTTTTTTTTTTTTTTTTTTTTTTTTTTTTTTTTTTTTTTTTTTTTTTGCGGTGCTGGGGATTGAACTCAGGACCTTGTGCTTGCAAAGCAAGCACTCTACCAACTGAGCCATATCCCCAGCCCTGTCCCAGAGATTTTGATATGGTATATCTGTTTTCATTTATTTCTAAGAATTTTTTGATTTCTCCTCTCATTTCTTTTGTGATCCATTCTTTATTTAAAAGAGTATTATTCAATCTCCATGTGTTTATGTGTTTTCTATTATTTGTTTGCTGTTGATTTCTAGTTTCATTCCATTATGATCTGATAGGATGCATAGGATTATACTTTTTTTTTAATTTGCTAAGACATTATGACCTAGAACATGATCTATTTTGGAAAAGGTTTCATGAGAAGAAAATAAATTGAGCTCTTTTGTGGTACAATATTCCCTAGATGTCTGTTAGGTCCCTTTATAATATTATTTCAGTCAGAAATATCTTTATTGATTTGGTTTGATAACCTGTCTGTTGGTGATAAGGGTATGTTGAAATCATCAAGTGTTATTATATTGTGGACTGTTTTGGATTTCATGTCAAGAAGGTTTTTTTTTTTTTTTGAAATTAGGTGAATTGACCTTTGGGGCATATATACTTACAATCTTTGCATCTTATTATTGGATTGTTCCTTTTTATAGTATGTAATGGCATTTGCCTGTTCCCTCATGTTTTCATCCATCTGTTGAGATGGATTCCCCTTCCCTATCTTCTTTGTTTTGCTACCCTGTATAGGAATGTGGGGTCTGCATTTAAAATCAGCACCAAAAATAAAAATCCGTGAACTAGGTCAGTCTTTAAACCACAGTTGTTTGCTGTGTCATCCACTGTATTAATAATCTACAACAACATGAATGGGGTAGGAATTATGTAAATTATATTAATCTTTCAGATAGTGGGATTACATGTTTTTAAGTGAAAATAGGGTAGGAAGGCAAGAGAAAGTTTGCAGCACTTATAAATGGTTCCTGTCCTAGCAACCCCAGTTCCCATCAAACTACCCACCCATGGGCCAGGTGATTTTGGTTGCTTTCATTGAACAGCTTTCCTCAGTGACTCTGGGTTCATTAAGATCACCCTGCCTCTCTATTCCACAGGTTCCCCCAAGCCAACTTTTTCTTTTCACCAAACTTTCCCCTCTTTCTACTGTTGCTTCCCCTTCCCTCAGCAGCTGGCAGGCAGGCTGGCACATCTTAACATTACATTATGTTCTGATTTTCTGTCTTCAACTATGGTTGAAGATCATTATTTTTTGTAGTTAGTTGTTCTATCAGATCTCTATCTCCTCATAAATTCAGTTTTCTTATTTCTTTGGAGTATCTTAAAATAATTTTTACTCTTGAGATCTGATTATTTTCTCTTTACAGCCTATCCAAAACTGGACCATAGCGCTCTTTCTATAAGAGCTGACACATTTCACTGGACCACTGAGATCATTAAGGAGCTTATATCATGGTGTCTAATTTTTAAATGTTCTTTTACTCGAAAGACCAATTGATATTTATTTTTGTTTTGGAGACTAGTATGATTTTAATTCTAGAGGTAAATTAAATGTCTGATATAATATTCATAAGAATATGCTGTAACATGAATTTATTCTGTCTTATTTAACAATGCAAGTGAGATTAGCTGATCAGTATAGGACAGAATAACCATTTAATGTGAGTTGGAGGAAATGATTTTCATATATTTAGTTTTGAGCTAGATAATAAAAGTAAAGTGCACTAATACTAATTGGAAGATGAATAGTTTAAATTTGTAAACTATGCATTCATTGACATAAATTTACTTTTATTAAGTGTAATTCTTAAAGCAAATGGTTTCAAAGAGGGAGTTTTATAAATTCAAGTGATTGATTTATAAGTAGCAGTAGCTATTTGTTCCAAATCTATTGTGGTTATTTTCATAAGATTAACTGATGAATACTTTAGGTTAATTACTTATACAACGTTTATTATGCATTAGTTTGCTTTTATTAACATCTTGAAATCATTACACATTCTCCCTGAGTGTCTCTTTCAGTTACTAATAAAATATACATTTTTTAAAAAATAAATTTTAACTTCAAATTTATAGATTTCCTAAAATATCTGTCAACTATCCTAGATTTGTTTCTTTTAGATTTTCTATAAAAAGTCTACTTGTATAAAAGTACTGCACGCAATCATAATTTCTTTTTAGTCTAAATAAAGTTCTGGTTGGATTTGAAAATGCCTTTATAGAATATAGTTTAAAGAAAATACAAATCCTAAAAAAACAAAAAGACTTAAAGTTTTGTGGTAGGAATTTCAAAGTAACTGTATTCCTGATGCTTTTAAGTAGGTCAAAAGATTTTTTTTAACCCTGCTAATTTTGTTTTATTTGAATGACAGTTTCAACTCAGACCATGCTAAGATGCTGATTAAATGGTCAACTGACCCATTGAGTAATTTTTATAATTTGTTGCATATGAGATGCAGAGAGTGAGTTTCAAGGCATAGGGCATGTGAGCTTTAATCATTTTATTATCTCATTTCACTTACAATAATTTTAATTTGAGAAGCCATGAAAAGGGATAAGGTTTGGAGCAAAACCTGCCACTCTAATTATTCTTTCTTTTTAGTAGTATTATAGATATAGTTCCATTAAATAATGAATGGCAACTCAAAATGGATCAAAGACCTAGGAATTAGTCCAGAGACCCTGCACCTAATAGAAGAAAAAGTAGGTCCAAATCTTCATCATATTGGTCTAGGACCAGACTTCCTTCACATGACTCCCAAAGCACAAGAAATCAAAGCAGAAATCAATAATTGGGATAGATTCAAACTAAAAAGCTTTTTCTCAGCAAAGGAAATAGTCATCAATGTGAAGAGAGAGCCTACAGAGTGGGAGAAAATCTTTGCCACACACACGACAGAGCACTAATCTCCAGAATATATAAAGAACTCAAAAAACTTTACCCCATGAATATAAATAACCCAATCAATAAGTGGGCTAGGGAAATGAGCAGACACTTCACAGAAGAGGATCTACAGGCAATCAACAGATATGAAAAAATGTTCAACATTTCTAGTAATAAGAGAAATGCAAATCAAAACTACCCTAAGATATCATCTCACCCCAATTAGAATGTCTTTTATCAAGAATACAGGCAACAATAGGTGTTGGCGAGGATGTGGAGAAAAAGGTACACTCATACATTGCTGGTGGGGTTGCAAATTGGTGCAGCCACTCTGGAAAGCAGTATGGAGATTCCTTCGAAAACTCGGAATGGAACCACCATTTGATCCAGCTGTCCCTCTCATTGGCCTATACCCAAAGGACTTAAAATCAGCATACTACAGTGATGCAGCCACATCAATGTTTGTAGCAGCCCAATTCACTATAGCCAGATTGTGGAACCAACCTAGATGCCTTTCAATAGAGGAATGGATAAGGAAACTGTGGTATATATACACAATGGAATATTATTCAGCCATAAAGAATAATAAAATTATGACATTTACAGGTAAATGGATGGAATTGGAGAGTATCATGTTAAGTAAAATAAGCCAATCCCCAAAATCCAAAGGCTGAATGATCTCTCTTATAAGTGGTTGATGACATATAGGGGGCGGGGGAGGCACAGGAAGGAAGAATGGAGAAGGGATGGATTGTATAGAGGAAACTGAGGGGTGGGGAGGGGGCAGGGAAGGAATGATAGTAGACTGAGACAAACACCTATACCCTATGTATATGTATAAATATGCAAATTGTATGATTCTACTTTGTGTACAACCAAAGAAATGATAGTTATACTCCATTTGTGTACAATGACTTAAAAAAAACTAATTAAAAAAAATGAAGTAGGGGAGAACCTAATAGTGAAAAATCAAGTTGTGGGCACACCCATTTACCCTTGGAATTGAACAGTCACTGTCACACACAGATTAGATAACAATATGTTATATGAAAAAGCCTTTGAGAAGGAATATATTCACATACCTCAACTATTAAAGACTTTACCACAGTAAAAAAAAAAAAAAATAATGAATGGGATACTGGGGAAAGCTGAAACAATGGGAAAAGAAAATGAAAGCCGATTGGAGGAGTAAAAATAGTTTACAGAGACTTTTTCAGACATTAAGTTCCCTTTTGTCTTTGGCTTTGCTGAATCCTTTTAAAATTTTTTTCTTTCTCACTTGAACAAAGTTAAAGATAAGATTAATAGACTGCTCTGTACTTTGCTCATAGTTTGTTTTAGGAAGAGTGAGTTGCCTCCATTTTTTATGTTTGAGACCCATCTAGCTACTGAGAGCTACTGATATAGGTGTTTAAAAATATGAATATAACAACTGTATAATACCAGAAAAATTCTTTTAATGTAAATTGTTTCTGTTAAAAATTATAAGTACTCTATAGAACCAAAAAAGTTTATTATGCTTTGTTTTGTTTTAAAAACCAGAATATAATGTAGCTCGATATTAGTGGTCTTCATGCCATTACTATAATGTATGAATCACTGAAGCTTGGGAGGTGTGTGTTTGTGTGTGTGTTTTTGTTTTGTTTTGTTTTGTTTTTTGTGGTGCTGGGAATCAAACTTAGGGCCTTGCATGTGATGGGCAAATAAGTAGTCTACTATGGGCTTACATCCCTGATTTTGAAATCAAGAAGTGTGAATCTTTCAACTTTCTTGTTATTTTATAAGATTATTTTGGTGATTCTAGTCTCTTTAATTTTTACATGAATTTTATGACCATCAGTTTCTGCAAAAAAGACATCCGAGATTTCAGGATGGATTGCATTGCTTATATAGGTTAATCTGGGGACTGGTGTCATCTTAACAATGTTAAGACTTTCAGTCCAATCTGTGAACCTGGTGTCATTTTGCTAATTTATATATCTTTTTTTTTCTAGCAATGTTTCATAGTTTTCAGTTTTTTATCTTTAAAATTTATTCATGGGCATTTTAATCACTTGTATATTAGGATAAATGGAAGTTTTTTCCTATTATCCTTTGTTTTAGTCAGCTATTTTGCTGCTGTGACTAAAAGATCTGATCAGAACAATTGTAGAGAAGGAAGAGTTTATTTGAGGGCTCATGGTTTCAGAGGTCTCAATCCTTAGACAGCCAGCTCCATTCATTTCTCAGGACTCTAGGTGAAGCTGAATATCATGGCAGAAGAGTGTGGCAGAGGGAAGCAGCTCACATTGCAATCAGGAAGCAGAAAGAGAAAGAGAAAGAGAAAGAGAGGTGGGGGGAGACACTCCTCTCTACAGATACAAAATATATACCCCAAAGCCATGCCCCAATTCCATTTCCTCCAGCCACACCCTGCCACTTCAGCTACTACTCAATTAATCCCTATTAGGGGATTAAATCACTTATTGAGTTAAGACCCTTACAACCCAATCATTTCTCCTCTGAACCTTCTTGCATTGTCTCACACCTGAGCTTTTGGGGGGCACCTCACATTCAAACTATGACATCCTTTTGAATTGTTCATTGCTAGTATATAGAAATACAAAGATTTTTAAGCCTGTGGCATGTAATCCAGTGGTAGAGCACTTGCAGAACATGCATGAAGCCTTGGTTCCAATCCCCAGTACTGAAGAAAAAAACAAACAAACAGATTTTTATGATTTTTGTGTGTTGATAATACGTTCTGAAACTTTGCTGAATTCTTTTATGATGTCTAATTATTTGGGGAGATTATTATTTTTTGTATATAACATCATGTCATTTGTAAAATGGGATGGTTTTAATTCTTTTCCCATTTGGATGCCATTTATTTCTCTATCTATCTATCTATCTATCTATCCATCCATCCATCCATCCATGCCTAATTTCACTGGCTAGAACTTCCATTCCAGTGTGAATGTGAGAATCTTTGTCTTATTTCTGATCTTTGGGGTAGACTGTCAAGTCTTTTATCAGTGATTAGGATATTACCTGTTATTTTCACAAATACCCTTTATCAGGTTGAGGAGGTTCCTTACTATTCCTAGTTTAAGTGTGATTTTCATTACAAAAAGTAGTGGACTTCATCACATACTTTTTGTGTATAAATTAAGATGATATTTTTTCCTTCATTATTTTATTTTCATAAGTTGAATCACCTTTGTATTCCTGGAATAAATTCCACTGGGTCATGGTGAATAATTCTTTTATTATATTGCTGGGTGTAATATGTTACTGTATTGCTGAGGAAAATTGCATCTGTATTCATCAAGGATATTGGTTTGTAGTTTTATTTTCTTCTAGTATCTTTTTGACTTTGGGAACAATGGATAATGTAGAAAGTGTTTCCTTTTCTATTTTTTTGGGAAGCTTTTTGAGCGGACCTTGTTATTTTCCTTTAAAAGATTGATAGAAATCACAAATGAAGCTATCCGGTCCTGAGCTTTTATTTCTTGAGAAGTTTTTGATTACAGTAATCAATCTTTTTATTCCTTATAGATTTGTTTAGATTTTCTTTTTCTTGTTGAGTCAGTTTTTAAATAGTTTTTAAAGAAATTTTGGTGTTTCATGTGGATTGTATAACTGTTGGGAATAATTTGTTATGGTATTTCTTATAATCCTTTTTATTTCTTTAATGCCAATAGTATTGTACCCACATTCATTTCTAATTTTGGTAGTTTGAATCTTTTTCTTATTCAATATAACTAAAGGTTTGTCTTTTATTTATCATTTCGTAGAACCAACTTTTGGTTTCTTTGATTTTTTTTTCTCTATCATTTTCTATTCTCTATTCTTTCGTCTCTGCTTTAGTCTATTATTTTCTTCTTTCTATAAGCTTTGGGTTTAGTTTTATCCCCCTCCCCAACCTAGTTTCTTAGAGTGTGTTATGGTTTGGATGTGAGGTGTTCCCCAAAAGTTCACATGTGAGACAATGCAGGAAGGTTCAGAGGAGAAATGATTGGATTGTAAGTCTTAACTCAATCAGTAAATTAATCCCTGATGGGATTAATTGAAGTGATACAGTGTGACTGGAGGGGGTGGGAATTAGGGTGTGGCTATGGGGTATATATTTTGGTTTATCTGCATTCCATCATTTTTTTTTCTGATATATTTTTTATTGGTTCTTTTTAATTATACATGACAGTAGAACCCATTTTGATATAATTATACAGCAGGGAATAAATATATCTTTTTTTTCACAGTATAGATTCACACAATTCATATAATCTTACATATACATAGAATAATAATGTCTGTCTCAGTCTACTATATTTCCTCCCCCTCCCCGTCCTGTCCCATTTTCCTCTACACCATCCATACTTCCTCCATTCTTTTCTTATTTCCCCCATAACCCTCTCCCCTTTTATGTATCAGCATCCACTGATCAGAGAAAACATTCGGCCTTTGGTTTTTTGGGCTTGGCTTATTTCACTTAGCATGATATTCTCCACCTCCACCCATTTATCAGCAAATGCAATAGTTTTATTCTTCCTTATGGCTGAGTAATATTCCATTATGTATATATGTCCCAGTTTCTTTATCCATTCTTCAATTGAAGGGCATCTAGGTTGGTTCCACAATCTAGCTATTGTGAATTGAGCAGCTATGAACATAGATGTGGTTGCATCCCTGTACTTTGCTGATTTTAAGACCTTTGGGTATAATCCGAGGAGTGGGATAGCAGGGTCAAATACATTCCATCATTTTTGATGTGTTTTGTTTTCACTTTTCTCAGTGTATTTTATAATATCCCTGTGGTTTTTTCTTTGACCCATTGTTTATTTCACAGTGGGTTAATTTCCACATATTAGAAAAATTTCTTGTTTTTTCTTTTCTTGTTGATATCTAATTTTCTTTATTACCTTGTGGTCAAAGAGAAAAACCTTGGATGATTTCAGTCTTTAAGTATTTATTGAGGTTGATTTTGTGACCTAGCATGGACAATTCTGGAGTATATTCCATATGCACTTGAAAAGTATAATGTTTTAGAGTAGTGTTTTTTTAAATGTGTGTTAAGTCTAGTTGATTCATAGTTTTATTCAAGTCCTGCGTGCCTTATTGTTCTTCTCTGTAGTTTTTCTGTCCATTACGGTGAATTCTCTATTATTGTTGAATTGTCTATATTCCCCTTGAGTTCTCAATTTTTGGTTTATGTGTTTTGGAGCTATTTTGTTAGGTATCTTTATAATCATTATATCTTCTTGAAAGTTTGATACTTTTGTTGGTACATAGTGTTCTTTTTTTGTCTTTTATAATAGTTTTTGCCTTAAAATCTGTTTGGTGTGATATTAGTGTAGTTATGCTTTTGCCTGCCTTTGCTTACTATTTGCATGTATGATCTTTTTCTGTCTTTTTTTCTTTCAATCTATTAGTGCCTTTATATTTAAAATGAGTCTTGTAGATAGTATATAGTTGGGCCATTCTGAAGTGAAAGTTTAGAGTTTTCTTTCAGTTTCCTTCCACTGGGATGGATATGGCATTTCTATTTTCTAGTATGTGTGAGTGCTTTTCAGTGCCCTAATTACCCAAAGAAACTTTCTCCCTGAATTTCCTGTTTGGTTTTCAGCATGTCTGTTCGCCCAGCTTTAGACCTTTGCCCCACATGGCATTAATTGTTCATTTGACTTACAATGTTGTCAAGAATTTTCTCAGTATAGCTGCTTTTCTGCCCTAAGAAAGTTCTGAATTAAGTGAAACATAGGTGAGTTCCTTGCATCAGGTTTTTAGTCAGCCTCTAATATCAAAAGAGAGAAGAGCAGTCCACTGAGGCTTGCGTTGACTCTGAACATTCTAGAGCCAGGTAGCAGAGACCACCTTTTGCTTCCTCAGCACCTTGCTGAACAGGAACGGGATGGGGCAAGGGAAAGTAAAAATGCTGCAAAACTTTCCTCCCATTTTTAAGTCATTTTTTTTCTTGATTCAGTATTATTTGATTGCTGCATATCTTTAACTGTTTTCCAGAGTTGTCATTTTTTTTTTTTCCTTCCTTCCTTCCTTCCTCCCTCCCTTCAGTGGACAAGGCCTTGGAGCAATGTATTCCACCATTTTCACAGCTATCCCTCTTCCCTTACTTCTGTAATCATGGTTTCCTTTAGTTCTTTGAACATATTTGCAATGGGAGCTTTGAATTATTTGTTAAATCTGACATCCTCTTATAAGCATTATCTGCTGCTTTCTTTTTTCCTGTGTATGGATTATACTTTTCTGTTTCTTTGCATTTCTCATAGTCTTTTTGTTAAAAACAATATTTAAATAATACAGTAAATCTGGAAACTGATTTGTTTTGGGGATTTTCTGATTGTTTGTTTATTAAAATTTTTTCCAGGGTCACAGAATTGAGGCCTCTCTTAGACTTGCTGAAAAATAATACCTATTTTAACATATTATTCTTAGATACGTTAAAGTTGGAAATGTATTGGTCTAGATGATTCAGTTAGGAGAAATAAGCAAACAACAAAAAAGTATTTATTTATGTAGCCTCTATAACCCAGTTAGGATCCTGGGATCTTTGCTATGGAACCTGTTCTTTTGTGCCAAATGTTTTGCTAAGCCCTTTAATCATATCATCATTTTTATTCTTCCAACTCTCTTAAAAGCTCAGTTTTTTTCCTGTTTCCATAGATGATGAAACAGGCCTAGAGATATTAACTATCAGAAACTTGTCAAGCTAGTACTTGGCAGAACTTGGACTTATCCCACATCTGATTCTGAGCTTATAATGAATAACTGTATTGCCACTTTTCACACTGGAACCCTTTTAAAATGGAAAGGGATGTTGTTAATAATCATGTTTCAGAGGAGAGGTTCACCATGGTGGGTTAGAGGAAGAATGCATACCTAGTTGCTCCATGTCTTGGGATTTAAGCATTGGAAGTACTGCTTCTCAGCTAGGTGGGTGAAAGGGATTTCTCTGAAATTCAGTATTGGACAGTTAGAGTATCTTAAAGACTCTGAAATTTGGGTGTATTGAACAAAGAAAAAAGTACATTGGAACCAAGCTGGTTGAGGCAGGGGCAAAGACAGTGGCCCTGGTTCACCAGAGAGGGGAGGGAAAACACAGAGAAGTACAATGGATAGATTTGGTACTGAAAAATCTGTAGACCATAAAAGCAGCCTGAATATAGCTGATCCAGAGGCTGCACTGTGAACTGTTTGAAGAGTGCTCTGTTTCTCAACTGGCAAGTGGAGAGCTGAGGCGGCAATCGTCTTGAGGAGGCCACGCTGCAGCTTGCTGCTGCAGGAGAAAGCGAGATCATAACCAAACATTACCATACTGTCCTGGCAAGCTTAGGGATAACTGGCAGAATGTGAGTGAAACAGAGATGATTGTACAGAGGGGGATTCAAGTCAGAAAAATGAAGGGGAGCTCAACTCCTTTTCCTTTGAATCTGATGGTTCACATGACCAGCTGAAGAGAGTTGTGAATCTTAACAGGTAGAATGAAAAGAGTCAGGGACTAAGTCTGGGAAGGCTGTGTTCCTGGGTAGCAGAACGTGTGGAGATTTGGCTCCCCTGTGGCCTTGAGTACAATTCTTTGGAGGTTTCAGAGATCCAGACTCCTGACAGGTGTAGAGGTGTGTTGATATGATCTCTACAGTGCAGATAACATCCAACAAAGCCTATAAGGCCTGATTACTGATTAGACCTAAGCCCCAATCACAGGAACTTCCCTCATAGAACTCTGCAGCTATCTTACCTGGAGAGTGCAAGTACATCTAACTCTATCCTGTCTTACACTGGTGAGAAGGGAAGATGAGAGCTATTTCAGCCAGCTTCAGTGTTAGGCCACTCCAATTGGCAGCTCAGTGAACCCCACAAAACACTTCACTCTCTCTCAGTAAATATCCCAAGAGGAAACAGGAATAAGGACAGTTATATGAAGGCCGTGATCATCCATTATCACCAACTATTTTGACCACCTCATTGGAGACAGTTCCTTAATTTTTCATTAAAAATATTTTCTTCTGTTTTTGTTTTTGGTGTTCTTCTGTTGATCTGTGTATGGACATATACATATTTGCTTTTTTTCCTCATTTTTAGAATTTAATAAAATGTTATTTTTCTCTTGCCTTCTCTTTTGAGGATTAAGGTTTTTACTTTATTTTGTTTTTGTTTTGTTTTGCTCTTTTGTTTGTTTCTTCTTTCCTTTCTTCTTGCACTTATAGCCAAATCCTCTTGGGTTTTTTTTTTTTCTCTTCTTTTATTTTGTTTTCCTATTTTTCTACTTCTTCCTTACAACTGTCACCTGCAGCATGTATTCTGGATTCTCTCTGTTCACAGAAAAATTTCCAAACATTGAGAATGAGATGGACATCTGGATAGAGGATGCATTCAGAACCCCAAATAGACAAGATCAAAAAATGCATAACATACAGAACAAGGACAGAATTTAAAAACCTAAAGAGAAAAACGTCAGGTCACATTAGGGGTAAGCCAATCAGAATAGCTTCTCATTTCTTAGCATAAACTCTAAAAGCCAGGAGAGCTTGGACTGGTGTATTCCAAGTCCTAAAAGAAGATAACTGTCAACCAAGATTGTTTTATCCTACTATGACATCTAAGAGGAAATAAAAACTTTCCAAAACAGAAACTAAAAGAATTTGTGATTACTAAACCAGCATTACAGAACTTACTTAAAGAAATATTCCCCACTGGAAAAAAGATAGCCTATTCAACAAATGGTGCTGGGAAGAATGGAAAGCCATATGTAACAAAATAAAATTAAACCTCTATCTCTCACCCTGCACAAAACTCAACTCAAAGTGGATCAAAGACTTAGGCACTATGTCAGCCAGCTTCAGTGTTAGGTCAGCTAGCTCCTGTGTCTACTAGAAGAAAAAGTAGGCCCAAATCTTCACCATGTCAGCCTAGGATCTGACTTCCTTAACAAGACCCCTAAAGTACAAGAAATAAAATCAAGAAACAATAAATGGGATAGATTCAAACTAAAAAACTTCTTCTTAGCAAAAGAAATAATCAATAATGTGAAGATAAACCCTATAGATTGGAAGAAATCTTTACAACATACACCTCAGATAAAGTATTACTTGTTAGGATATATAAAGAACTCAAAAACTGCACACCAAAAAACCAAATAACCCAATCAATAAATGGGCTAAGGAACTGAACAGACACTTCACAGAAGAAATACTGTCAATCAACAAATGTACCAAAAAATGTTCAACACCTCTAGCAATTAGAGAAATGCAAATCAGAACTACTCTGATTTCATCTCACTGGAATCAGAATGGCAATTATTAAGAATACAAGCAACAATAAATATTGGTGAGGATGTGGGGAAAAAAGGTACACTCATACATTGCTGGTGGGAGTGCAAATTGGTGCAACCATTTTGGAAAGCAGTATGGAGATTCCTCAGAAAACTTGGAAGGGAACCACCATTTGATCCAGCTATCCCATTCCTGGGTTTATACCCAAAGGACTTAAAGTCAGCATACTACAGAGATGCAGCCACATCAATGTTTATAGTAGCCCAATTCACAATAGCTGAGCTATGGAACCAACCTAGGTGTCCTTTAGTAGATGAATGGGTAATGAAAATGCGGTACATATACACAATGGAAATATTACTCAACTTTGAAGAAGAATGAAATTGTGGCATTTGCTGATAAATGGGTGGAGTTGGAGAATATCATGATAAGTGAAATAAGCCAATTCCAAAAAATTGAAGGCCAAATGTTTTCTCTGATATGTGGATGCTAATTCACAATAGGGGCTTGCTAGTGATTAATAGAGTTATGTCATATTAGTTAGAGGGTAGTGAAGGGAGGGGAAGGGGCATGGGGGTAAGAAGGATAGTAGAGTGAAACAGACATTATTACCTCATGTGCATATATGATTGCATAATTGATGTCATCCTACAACATGTACAATCAGAAAAATGAGAAATTATACTCTATTTTTGGTTCAATATACAGAAATGGAGTACAACTGTCATTTTTCTGGTTGTGTACAAAGTAGAATCACACCATTTGCATATTCATACATATACATAGTATAATGATGTTTGTCACATTCTATTATCTTTCCTTCCCCACCCCCTTCCCCGTATTTTCCTCTATACAATCCGTCCTTCCTCCATTCTTCCCCTACCTCCCCCCACTCCCCATTATGTGCCATCGACTACTTATCAGAGAAATCATTCGGCCTTTGGGATTTGGGGATTGACTTTTCTCACTTAACATGATACTCTCTAACTCCATCTATTTACCTGCAAGCGTCATAATTTTATTATTCTTTATGGCTGAATAATATTCCATTGTGAAATTATACTCTATTTATGTATGATTTATCAAATGCATAAATGCATTCTATTGTCCTGTACAACTAATTGGAACAAATAAAAAAAATAAGCTGGAAAAGAAAAAAATAAAAAGAACTACATCACACAGAATACAAACCCCAGAACTCAGAAATGAACAAATTTAATTTGAGGGTAGCTAAGTAAATGAGACCAAATAAAACATGAACCATATAAAACATTATGAATAAATCAAAATGGCAGGAATTAACAAACATCTCTCTATAATAACATTGAATATAAATGGTTTCAACTCTAAATTTAAAATTTGCAGACTGACAGAATGGATTAAAAAATAAGACCCAACTATATGTTGTATACAAAAGACTCAAAAGACAGACACAGGCTGAAAGGGCAAGAAAAGAAATTGATATACCATGTGAACAGAGCCCCAATACAAATAGGAATAACTCTTCTCATATCTCAGAGCAGACTTCAAACCAAAATTAGAAGAGACAAAGAAGGTCACTTCATACTGGTAAAGGGAATAATCCAATAAGAATATATAACAATTATAAATATTAATGCCCCCAATGTGGGTGTAGATAATTATATAGAAGAGATACTATTCAAATTAAAGCCGTAGGTAGACCCCAGTACCATAGTACCGGGTGATATGAACCCATGTTTCCTACCATTAGATAGGTCATCCAGACATAAATTCAGTAAAGATTCTTTATACTTGGAAAGTATTATAAATCAAATGGACTTAACAGACATCTATAGAACATTCTATCTAATAACAATTGAATACACTTTCTTCTTAATGACTGATGGAACCTTCTCCAAAATAGTTGGAAATCTCCCCCACTTTGTCCCTTTATCAATAAGTAAGTCACTGTATGTGATAAATGATGAAGTATCTTATTTTGTAGAGGACATTATACAGTTAGGGAAATGCAAAGCAAAACTACACTGCGATCTCATATCAGCAGAATGGCAGTCATTAAGAATACAAACAATAATATATGCTGGAGAGGATGTGGAGGAAAGTTCCACGTTTTTGGTGGAATCATATATTGGTTCAGCCACTAGGGAAATCAGTCTGGATGTTCCTCAAATGATGAGGCATGGGGCTGGGGTCGTAGCTCAGTGGTAGAGTGGCTTGCCTAGCATGTGTGAGGCACTGGGTTCGATTCTTAGCACTCCATATAAATAAATAAGTAAAAGTCCTAACTTTAACTACTATTAACTACTAAAGGAAAAAAACCTAGATGCCCTTCAGTTGATGAACGGATAAAGAAACTGTGGTATATATACACAATGGAATATTGCTCAGCCATAAAGAAGAATAAAATTATGGCATTTGCTGGTAAATGGGTGGAATTGGAGAATATCATGCTAAGTGAATTAAGCCAACCCCCCAAAACCAAAGGCCAAGTGTTTTCTCTGATCAGTGGCTGATGATACATAATGGGGGTGGGGGATGGGTGGCAGGGGGGATGAGAGAAGAAAGGAGGAACTTTGGATGGTTAGAGGAAAATGGGACGGGAGGGGGTGGGGGAAGGAAAGAGTAGACTGAGACAGACAGTATTACTCTATGTATATGTAAGATTACATGAATCGTGTGAATCTACATTGTGTACAACCATAGAAATGAAAAGTTGCACCTCATTTGTCTCCAAAAAAATGTAGAAAAATACTGTCATGTGTAACTAAATATGAAAGATAGAAATAAAAAAAGTAAAAAAAAAAAAAAAAAAAAAAAAAAAAAACCAAGGCATGGATCCACAATTTGACCCAACTATACCACTCCTCAGTATTTTTCTTAGAAAATTAAAGTCACCATACTCTAGCAATACATGCCTTCCCATGTTAAAATCAGTGTAATTCACAATAACCAAACCATGTAACCAACCAAGGTGTTCCATCAACAGATCAATGGAAAAAAATGTGGTATATATGCACAAAGGAGCTTTATTCAGTCATAAATAAGAATGAAATTATATCATTTGCAGGAAAATGGATGGAACTTGAGAACATTATTTTAAGCAAAATAAGCCAGGGTCATTTGTTTTTCTCATATGTGGAAGCTAGAGAGGAAAAAGGAAAATAATGTAAAAATCAAAGGAAGATCAGTAGTGTAAAGGGACCTGGGGGTGGGATGAAGAGAGGAAGGGGGAACTGCTGGAGCGCCAAATTAGCCAAATTATTTTGTTATATGTGCATGTACTAATATGTAGCAACAAATTCCACCATTATGTACAATTGTAATGCATCAATAAAAATGAAAAAAAATGCTTTGGCCACACACAGTGGAACACATCTGTAATTGCCACACACAGTGGAACATGTCTGTAATCCTATCTACTTAGGAGGCTGAGGAAGAAGGATTAAAAGTTGGAGTCTAGCCTCAGTAACCTAGTGAGGCCTGTCTCAAAATAAGATAAAAAACAGGCTGGGGAGGTAGCTCAGAAGTAGAGTGCTTCTTAATTTCAGCTCAAGCACTGCCAAAATACTAAAACTAATACTGATTGTTATTATTCTGGGACACTACACATGAACTGCAATTATTTGGTCTAGCTGGCTTATATTGTTCATTCTATCTGTAACCAATAGGTTATGTAGCACTTTTTTTCTATGTAACTATTTTAGCTTCAGAAATATTTACAGAAAAATATATAATTCTACCTCCATGCCTATGCACATTTTATGATTTATGCCTGAAATTGCATAGAATATAATATCTACCTCCTAAGGTATTTTGGCTTATGAATTACATTTTCAGAAGTCTTTGTTGAAGTGTTTACTGACTCATGTGATATATGTATTTTTTTACTTCTTTTCTGTACCTTTCTGTTCTGTGGTCTCTACTATTATTGCATTAAACTTTTTGAATTATAATTTTTCAGTGTCTTTTTTGTCTCATCTATACCCTAAATATTAGGTATTCTTTTTCATTCTTGTATTTATAATACCTGCCTTGCACCTGTTAGAAAATAAGAACTCTCTTAATGTTAGCAGAATGATGGCTAGTCCTCTAGATTATGGATCTGAATGACAGTTCTGGTAATGACTTGGGAAAGAAACATGCTGTAATGATTTTAACAGGTAAGAGTAAAAAGAATTTGGATATGGTTTACTGGTGTTTAATCACCATTTTTGCTGCTGTGACCAAAAGACCTGACAAGAGCAATTAGAGGAGGAAACATTTATTTTGGGACTCACAGTTTTCCAGGTCTCAGTCCATAGACAACCAACTCCATTCCTGAGTGTCTGAGGTGAGGCAGAACATCTTGATGGAAGGATGTGGCAAAGGAAAACAGGTTAGGACATGGCACCAGGAAGCAGAGAGAGAGATTCCTCTCACCATGGACAAAATATATACCTGAAAGGCTTGCTCCCAATGTCCCACCTCCAGTCACATCTTACCTTCCTACAGTTACTATTCAGTTAATTCACTATTTGTGAATCAATGCATTCACCTCTAAGCTGTATTGCATTGTTTTACACATGAACTTTTTGGGGATACCTCCTATCTGAACCATAATAGTAGGGAAAGAAAGGGAGTTAACAATGATTGTGAGGTTTCTTTGAGATCTTCTCTTTTCATTATAAAATATATTTCAAATACAGTGTCACTACTTTTTCTTCTTACTGAAGTCAACCCAATTAATGTGAATTGCTAAGAAACAAATGTAACTAGTATAATATATAGCTACAATGTTTGAATAAGAAATCTTTGACTAAATGTGACTTATAAGTGGTCTTTTGTTTTTTGTTTGCAGGGCTAATCCAACCTTTTTTTTTTTTTTGGTGCATATCCCCTTTTTCTGACACCTTTGTGCCCATTTATTTGCATACACATTCATTTTCTTATTTTGATACCTCCAATTAAGGTATAGAGTCTTAGTTATATTAAAAACTCATTATTCATCATTTCAAAGATCCTGATGAGTCATGAATTTGAATTCACTTTACATGTTTTGTGTAAATGCTCTATCATTTGAAAGATCATGGCATTGCATTATTCAAAAACAATCCTTATAATATGTTAAGAATAGAGATAAAAATTTTATTTAGATGGTGACATCTAAATGCCAGCTTTAAAATTCAGGTTCTCTTTCTGGTGTTTTTCTGAATAGTGGAGTAGTGGTATAACTGGCCTTTTATGGTCCCTTGCTGGGCAGTTTCATCTCCCACTGTGTTTTGTGAACCTGGAACACTAGCTGTTATCTAGAAACTTAGTGGTAGAGGAGAGGTATATCCTCTAAATAAAAGAAGTAGTTATGTTCAAAGCATAGACATGGAATTATGTTGTTTGATTAAATGATGATGATATTCAAATGTCCAAGTTTAAAACATTCTTCAATACAGAATTCACCTAGTCACAGAATAACTTTTTGGCACATTATTAGTTTGTTTTGTTTTGTTGTATTTGTTTTTTTTTTAATTTATTTTATTTTTTTTGTACACAAATGGGATACAACTTTTCATTTCTATGGTTGTACGCAATGTAGATTCACACGATTCATGTAATCTTATGTATACATAGGGTAATATTGTCTGTCTCAGACCTCTCTTTCCTTCCCTCACCCCCTCGCATCCCATTTTCCTCTAACCATCCAGAGCTCCTCCTTTCTTCTCTTGTCTCTCCCCTGCCACCTCCCCCCACTCCCTCTTATGTATCGTCATCCACTTATTAGAGAAAACATTTGGCCTTTGGTTTTTTGGGGTTGGCTTATTTCACTTTAGCATGATTTTCTCCAACTTCATCCATTTATGAACAGATTTGGCACATTATTTGAATGGCATTATTTCCTGTCTCCTTGTGGTTATTTTAAAGTTTGCTTAAGTCGTTATTCTCTATAGTTTGAAGATGAGTTATAGGGTGAACTCTCCTCATCTTGTTACTACTTTTCTTCCTTTTTTATTCTTTGCACCTTTTTACTCTTTTTTTCTTTCACTTTTCTTTCCTTTTACATGAGCGTTTTCCATTTCTATATTCTGAATTCCTTTTGACAAAAATGAAATTTCTTTTTCACTGTACTCTTTCCTTTCTGTTCTCCCTTGTGAATGTCTATGATCTTGTGCAGTCATCATTTCTGTAACTGTTTTGCCCCCCAACTGGTTGAGGATTTTGAGGTCATTTTTTAAAAATGAAATCATATTCTGGTGTGCATCTTGCTTTTCTTATGAAAAACACATTATGAAAAATCCATTTAAACCATTTATATTTGCTGTTATCTTCTGCTCTTAAATTTATGTTTTGTTTTGTTTTTATTTCCTTAACACTGTATTACTCTTTTAGGAATACATAGGAGAGGTTATTGGGTTGAAGGGTTTTTAAAAATTTTTGTAGGTATTGATTTCTCTGAGTTGCATTATATATTGCTTTCTCAGAACTGTACAGTTTACATTTCTAGTAATATTGTAACAGCATCATTTTCACTGCAGTTCACTACTAGGTATGTTATCCTTGTTATTTCTGCTAGATGAGTGACTATAAAGTATCTCATGTAATTTTCATTTTCATTTCCTTCAATACTATTTATTACTATCTTTTTGCATGATTATTAGTCATGTGGGTTTGTTCTACTATGAATAAATTGTTTCCATTTTTACCATTGTTAATTTTTAATCCTGAGTTTTAATTATGAAATATGTCAAATAATAGTTTGTTTATAAAAATAAAATACATACTAGTGAACATACACTGACATTTTCAAATTTATAATTTTGCCATTTTTTTTACTTCAAATGTTTCTTTAATATATTATTGTGGAATTTTCTGATATCATTTCATTGAAAAGATTGTGCATTCCCTTGGTTTATATCTCCAAGCCTTCATCTGCCCCAGTAAATTTTAAATTTGGTCTTTTCAGGTTATCCCATATTTCTTGGAAGTTCTATTCATGGTCTCTTAACATCTTTTCTCTACGGCCAACTTTGTTTTCAAGATTATGTATTTTGTCTTCATTGCCTGAAATTCTGTCTTCCAAGTAATCAAGTCCGTTGGTGATGCCTTACCTTGAAATTTTAATTTGATTTATTGATTCCTTCATTTTGAGGATTTCTTCTTGATTTTTTTTTTTTTAGAATCTCTATTTCTTTATTGAAGTGATCTTTCACTTCCTATATTTTCTCTCTGATTTCACTACTTATATGGTACTTTACCTCACAGGTAAGTCTAACTATATACATTCTAAACTCCTTCTCTGACATTTTTTCCACTGTGGAGTTGATGGATTCTGGCTGAATGCCAGTTGATTTGAAGATTTTAAAACAGCCTACTTCCAGGGCCCAAGAGTTGCTAGTCCATGCTGGAAGACTGTACCCATAGATCTCCCCTGGATCCCACTTGTATGGAGGAGAAGCTACTACATTACCTGTGGACCCCCATTTTTCCTTGTGTCAGATGCAGTTTACAAACTCAGTCTCTCCCACTCCTACCCTTTTGAATTCCTGGCCAGGTTAGTCTCTCCCAGCTTGTTCTGCAAGCTGCTGGATTGGAGGGGGAAGGGGAGAGCTGGGTGGGTTTCCACAAACAGTTGTCCCCTGTGTAAACCTCTCTCCACATTTGATTTTATCTTGGTCACTTAGGCACACTCCATGTTGTGCAGTGTGGGTTTGCTAGGCCTATATTTTGGGCTAAACTCTGGTTTACCAGGAATTGTTTCCCTCAGCTGCTGGCTCCCACACCACAGCTGCAAAATGGTTCCTTCCTCTGTCCTCCACATGCCGCTGGGGAAGATGGGGACTCCTTTCCCTCATAAGGATATTGTGTAGTATGTCTTTCATTTTAGTCAGATAGTGTCTTTGATCTCTGGAACTCTGTATCTAGACACACTTCAGGCCTCCTAAAACTGTGGGTTCCTTTAATTCCCTTATTCCTCCACTTTGCTCAAGGAGGATCTGCTCTGGCTCGTGCTTCCGGCTGCAGCAGCAACAACTGTGGCCCTTGGGATTTCTCCCTTATTTTATTATATCTGAACTCCTGACTCCTGGATTGGCTTTGAATGTTCAGTTTTAAATTCCAATAAGCCCCCCGCCCCCTTTATTTTTGTTCACCTACCTTGCTGAGAAGCTGCCTGTCTGCTTTCTTAGTTTCATGCCATGGAACAGCCAGGAAAGCAGCCATCTCTATTCAGCCATTTTGAAACCTGCTCTAATACATTATTGTGATGAATTACATTAAGATTTTTCTAATTTTTGTTATCTCTGCCAATCCTAAGATAAATGGATGAATTTGTTTGTAATATTTTTAAAGAAACATTGATGGATTTGCTTTGCTGGTACTTAGTTTAAGATTTTTATGTTCATTTTGGTATGCAAGAGTACCCTTTTATTATCTCTGGTTTTGGTTTCGTGGTCAGTTTCTTTTTTTTTATTGGTTCTTTTTAATTATACATGACAGTGGAACCCATTTTGATATAATTATACAGCAGGGAATATATGTTTTTTTTTCACAATGTAGATTCACATGATTCATATAATCTTACATATACATAGGGTAGTACTGTCTGTCTCAGTCTATTATCTTTCCTTCCCCAACACCTCCCATCCCATTTTCCTCTACGTCATCCATACTTCCTCCATTCTTTTCTTATCCTCCCATGACACCCCCCCCTCCCATTATGTATCAGCATCCACCGATCAGAGAAAACATTCGGCCTTTTTGGGCTTGGCTTATTTCACTTAGCATGATATTCTCCACCTCCACCCATTTATCAGCAAATGCCATAGTTTTATTCTTCTTTATGGCTGAGTAATATTCCATTGTGTATATATACCACAGTTTCTTTATCCATTCTTCAATTGAAGGGCATCTAGGTTGGTTCCACAATCTAGCTATTATGAATTGAGCAGCTATGAACATAGATGTGGTTGCATCCTTATACTTTGCTGATTTTAAGACCTTTGGGTATAAACTGAGGAGTGGGATAGCTGGGTAAAATGGAGGTTCCATTCCAAGTTTTTTGAGGAATCTCCATACTGCTTTCCAGAGTGGCTGCACCAATTTGCAACTCCACCAGCAATGTATGAGTGTGCCTTTTCCCCCACATCCATGCCAACACTTATTATTGCTTGTGTTCTTGATCATGGCCATTCTAATTGGAGTTAGATGAAATCTTAGGGTGGTTTTAATTTGCATTTCTCTAATTACTAGAGATGATGAGCACTTTTTCATATGTTTGTGATCACCTGTATATCCTCTTCTGTGAAGTGTCTGCCCAGTTCCTTAGTCCATTTATTGATTGGGTTCTTTGTATTTTTGGTGTAAAGTTTTATAAGTTCTTTATAAATTTTGGATACCAGTGCTCTGTCTGTGTGTGGAAAAGATTTTTTCCCACTCTGTAGGCTCTCTTTTCACATTATTTATTGTTTCTGTTGTTGAGAAAAAGCTTTTTAGTTTGAATCCTTTTATTTCTTTGCGCTCTAGTGGTCATGTTGAGAAAGTCTGGTCCTAAGCCAATATGAAGAAGATTCGGGCCTACTATTTCTTCTCTTTGGTAAAGAGTCTCAGGTCTAATTCCTAGATCCTTGATCCATTTTGAGTTGAGTTTTATACAGGGTGAGAGATAGGGGTTTAATTTCATTTTATTGCATATGGATATCCTGTTTTGCCAGCACCATTTGTTGAAGAGGCTATCTTTTCTCCATAGCATGTTATTGGCACCTTTGTCTAGTATGAGATAACTGTACTTATGTGGGTTTGTCTCTGTGTCTTCTATTCTGTACCATTGGTCTACCTGTCTATTTTGGTGCCAATATCATGGTTAGTTTCAACTCACAAAATATATCAGTTTCTCTGTTTGCTCCATTTCTGTTCTTTGTAATAGTATACTTTAGATGGAATTGTCTTTCTAGTTTGATTAAACTCACATATATATCCCTTCCAAATCTGGTTTTTCCTTCTTTCTTATTCTCCTTTCTTTTTCTCCTCCTTTTTCTTTCTTCTCCATTTTAAAAAGTAGTTTGAATCTATGTCTTTAATGATGATAGTTCCATTAGAGTTTTTTTTAATTCTTGAATTTTTTCTGAAGTTGTATTTTTCTGAAAATTGTCCACTATTTTCAAATTTATTTGTAGTTGCAGTACTATCTTTTTGCCTTTATAACCTAAAATTATGCTTTTTAAAAAATTCATAGTTTTCTGCATTTTTATTTTCCAGACTTGCCAAAGACATGTTTATTTTGTAATTGCAAGGAATAATCTTTTGTCATTTCTCTTTATTGAGTATTCTCTGTTAATTTCTTTTTATCTGTCCTTCATTCACCTTTATTTGGGATTAGTCTTTTGTTCTCCAATGTATTGTGTTAGATTTAGATCTTTCTTGTTATTTTCTAATGTCAGCATATTATACCCATGATTTTCTTTCTGAGTCTCTCTAGTTGTATTCCGCAAATTTTTTTTTTTTTTAATTTATATGTGGTGCTGAGGATCGAACCCAGTGCCTCACACATGCTAGACAAATGCTCTACCACTGAGGCCCAGCCCTACACAAATTTTTAATGTGTGGTGTGGGTAATCATTCACTAAATTCAGTTTCATTTCTGTTATAATATTTCATTGGCCTGTGAAATATTTAGAAATATTTGTAAATAAAAGAGTGAATGCAGGGATACTGTTTAAAAGTTGCTACTGAATAATTTTTTTAATATACCCGCTGAACTTATTACATATCTGTACATAGTTAACAGTTTAAATTCAGAATTTAAATCTTTGTTGACAGTTTAGGGTTGGTGTCATTTTTGTCTACAATGGAGAAGTATGAAAGTATTACTAGAATAAAAATATCCTTTCTCTCTTTGAAGTTTATATTTCAGATATATAGGATTTAGAATCATTTTTACATATTCATTTCTGATTTAATTGAAGCATCATTAGGAAACATGTATATTTGGTTTTCCTTGACATTTGTGGAGACTTAATTTTTGAGTTCAGATGATTATTGTGTGCATTTTGTACTTCTGTGCATATGTGTGAATGTTTTATTTGTGTTTGAAAGTAATATTTGTGAAGCTTAGGTGTTCTGTATGCTCTTTAGCTCAGTGCCCTTCAATCTTTTATCTGCCTCCTAAAATCATGTACCCTTGCACATTTTAAGTTGACATTAAACATATTTATTGTAAATTTAAAGGTGAAAGAATGTAATTACGAGTGGATTGTGTAAAACTTTTCATTTAAAATGAAAGTTTCATCATTTCATCATTCTTTTTAAAAGTATTGAATGACTTCTAAATATTTTAGTGATTTGATACTCTCCATGTCATTTAAAACACGCACACATATGCACATACACACAAATGGGCTTCCCTTCAGTTAGAGGAAACTTGAACATTTGAATTAACCTTTCTACAGAGGACAGTTAAAACTGGATTAAAAAAAAACTGCATGAAGGATGGGTATATATATACACACACACACATATATATATATATATGCATATATGCGTGTGTGTGTGTGAGAGAGAGAGAGAGAGAGACAGACAGACAGAGATTATTGGAATCCTTTTATATATACATATGGGGGGGCAGTACTGGTGATTAACCTAGGAGTATTCTACCACTGGTCTGCAACACTCGCCCTTTTATTTTTTTGAGACAGGGTCTTGCTAAGTTGCTAAAGCTGCTGAAGATGGTCTTCCTCCAGCTTCAGTTTCCTAAGTACTCAAGATTACAAGTGCATGCCAGTAGGCCCAACCCAACAGTCGTATTTTAAAACAGGAGAATAAAAGGTGTCTGATTAAAGTTCAGTTTTAAGTTGTTGTTGTACCAGAAGATTTCAATTACTACTGCATTTTCTGCTGATTTCTAACAGTTTTTTTTTAAAAAATGATCTGTAATCATTTTTATTTCTGCTTCTTTTCTAGGTATCACACCTGTGTATCATAATATGTTTGCTTTAATGAATGAAGCAGACAGGATCTGGTATCCACCCAACCACGTCTTCCATATAGATGAGTCAACGAGGCATAATGTACTCTACAGAATAAGGTACTTTACTTATCATATACAGTGATTTGCTTTTTGGGAAAATGGGCAAAGTGTGAGAAATTTCCAGCTATATAATTTGATAATTATAATTTTTTTTTATGAGAGGCCACTTTACCCGTTTAGATTATGATTAGTGAAATTTAATAAAAAGGGATGAGAATGGCTTTTACTAGTAAAATCCAAAATGTTTGGAACATTGTTGATTTCCCAGGAAATTTGATGTTTTGTGCATTAAAATATGGCCTCACATTTACTTCCTCTTCCTAAATAACTTTTTAAAAAAGTTGAAATGAAAGACACATTTTTATCAGTGTTCACTTAAGCCTTACATTTTAAGTTAATTTATTTAATAATTTATGGCAATGTGTAATATCTAAGTAGAGAAATCCAGAAATATTTTTCTATTCAAAAGGAGGAAGCTAATAATTTTGATCTGTAACATATAACTGTAGTTTTACAAAGATTTACATTTATTATTTAATTTTCTTCATAACTTCATTAGGTATTAAAGTTCCATGTTAAAGGTGAAAATACCTGATGCTTTGAGGTATTTATTTTTAAAATTTTTATTTTATTTTATTTGTTTTTTTAGATATAGATTTGAGGTATTTCTTATATTTACTCATGGTCTCATAGCTAGGAAATGACAGGGTTCAAATCCAACCTAGTTTCTTCCTAAGCTTGCCTTGTAACCACATTATGTGTACCTCATTAAAGAATAATGTATATGTATTATTTAACATTGTTCCTATCAGTTAGTTGGCTTTTACTGTATTTTAATATTGTATTGCTTCTTTCCTTTACTGTATTCAGTATGAAAATATGTAGTATGATGTATTTTCTGATTTCCAAGGTATAATTTACATTCAACAGATCATTTTTTAATGAAATTACCAAAAAGACAAAATCAGATTTCAGTGTCATTTACAAAAATGTCATTCTTAGGTACAGCCAATCTTAACATAATAGATGAAGAAGATCCATTCAAAATAGCTATAAAGCATTAAGTATTTAGGAGTAATTCTAATAAATAAACACCAGACAGGATGGAATAATTACAAACTTCTTTGAGAATATGAACAATGAGAGTATAAAACAGCGATCCTTTATTATTCATGAAGCATTGGTGATAGGTACCCCCTCAGATATCACCATCCACAAATGCTCAAATCACTTTTATGTTTAGTATTAGCGTGTAACCTATACTCATCCTATTATATAATTTAAATCATCTGTAGAAGATTTATAATACCTCATACAATGTAAATGGTATGTAAGTAGTTGTTATACTGTGTTTTGTAGGAAATAAGAAAAAACTTGTATGTTCAGTTCAGATTCAATTTTTTTTCTAAATATTTTTCATCAGCAACTGATTGAATAGGTGCAGAACCCGTGTATAGGGAGGGCTGCTGACTGTACTGGACTGGAGAGTTGGAATACTACAAATATAATGATTTTTCTCAAAATATAGAATTAACTCTAATCCAGTCAAATCTCAACAAAAGCATTTTAAGGAACTTGCCACATTATTACAAAGTTAACCTCAAATTATTAGTTAAATAAGATAATCATAAGAAAGAAGATTTATTTGGCAGTTGTAAAATATTTTAGGAGATAGTGTCACATTATATGAAGCTACAAAATGGTATCTGTTATTAAAACTGCATAATTAAATTCAAGATCATAGCATATAGAGTGATGGCATTTATACAGCTTGAAGATTTTAGTCCTTCATACTTACGGAAACTTAACATATGATGAAATCTTTTCATATGAATGGGGAAGGGAAAGATAGGTCAATAAAGGGTGATAGGACAATTGATTACCTGTTTGGATAAAATTTTAGCTTCTTTTTTTTGGTACTGAGGATTGAACTCAGGGACTCTTAACCACTGAGCCTCATCCCCAGCCCTATTTTGTATTTTATTTAGAGACAGGGTCTCACTGAGTTGCTTAGGGCCTCGCTAAATTGCTGAGGCTGGCTTTGAACTCATGATCCTCCTATCTCCTACCTCCCAAGCTGCTGGGATTATAGGCATGTGCCACCGTGCCTGGTAAATTTTAGCTTCTTACTTGACAGTGTATGTCTGAGTGAATTTTAAATTGATTTAAGGGTAGATTGATACACAAATAGAAATGTAAAAAGAAAATAAAGTCATACCTGAATTGGAATTGAATAGCTATCATTCCTTTGGAAGATACCATTTAAGCTTGAAAACAGTAGAAGAAATCACATGGAACTGATTACTATTGTTAAGTATAAAAAACTTTAAACATCTGAAAACTAAACTCTTAAAAGGTAAACTTTAAAGATAGTTTCAACAAATCAAACAGGTGTTAGTCTAAACTAAAACTAACAGGTGTTAGTTTTAGTTACTAAACTAAAATTTAAAATACTATTATATTAATTAGTTACTTAAAAGTACATGAAGAAGAGATGTTATTTCACAAAAGGACAAGTAATTAATGGCCTTTTGAAAAAAATGCTTGATCTCACTAGTTATGAAAATAATGAATACTTGAAGCCAGCAATCTCTCATGATTAATTAACTGGTATAAACCTAATATTGTATAACATCTGTGGAACATAATTTTACAGTGTTTGCTCTTCTTGTGTCACATGCTATTCCTCATGGTTTTCTGTGGATTTTTAGATTATAGGCGGCCCTTATTCATTTAACATTTCCATTCTTTGCAGGCAGACAGTATGGCATAAAAAGAATACAGGCTCAGCTTATAGAAAAGAAAAATAAACTTTAATAAAGTAAAATTTAAGAGGAAAGTACTTAACATGATAAAGGGTATCTACTAACAACATTTAGCAAATGTTTTTAATGGTAAAAGGTTAGAGGCATTCTCTTTAAAATGAAGAACGATACAAAAAAACAAGGATGTGCACGGTCACTACTACATCAGGATTTTAGAGTTCTTAACCAATACAGTAAGATAAGAAAAATAACTAAAGTGTTTAACAATTGAGAACAAAGAAACCAAAAGTCATTGGAAATGATAGAAGTGTTATCATAGAAAATATGAACAGAGCTACAGGCATACGTAATAAGCTTTAGAAAGTTGCTAAATCTCTATGGTCAATATTTTTAAAACATCACTCATTTCTATATGCCACAAGCAAACAGAAATGAGGCCATTTAACAGTAACTAATAGTAAAGTATCTAGTATTAAATCAATCCAAAATTATATAAGACATTCTTGCAGATTTTAGACTAAAATTTTGTATTTGTAACTTGCTAGTATGTTACATAAGATTGACAATATGTCAATGTCTTATGTAGAATTTTCCCTTATTTATTTACCATATTATATGCAATCAACAAAGATACCTTTTTATTTAGAAATGCATGTAGAGCAGGTGGGGTCAGCAATTTCTTTTGAAAAGTGACAGATACTAAATATTTTAGGCTTTGTAGGCCATACTGTTTCTCCTGTTAACTTTCTAAGTCTGTTAATGTGAAAGAATTCAGAGACAATAAGTAAATAATTGGGCATGGCCGTATCTCAAAAATTATAACACATTATTTACTGAAACTGGCAGTGGGTTAGATTTGACCTATGAGCTACAGTTTGCTAATCTCAAGAATTGAAAAATGTTTCTCTTACCACTAGAATAGTTATAAAGTCTTCCTTTTCTTAAACTAAGCTACCTGTAATCAACAGTTCCAAGAAAAGTCTGACCAGAAACTATTGAAGAGGAGATCTTATATAATTTGAAAATCTTACTTGCCTGTTGTTATTCTTCATTGCCTTTATTGAATATGTAGGAATTAGATCAAAGACAACATAAAAAAGCAATAATTAAAAACTGTTGAAGAACTTATGGTGAATAAAGATGTAATCTAAATGACAATAATAACACAAAGGATATGGAAACAAGTTTGTATATAGTATCATTATTAAGCTGGTATTAATAAAAACTAGATTATTTTAAGTTAAGGTGTTAATTGTAATCCTCAGGGCAACTCCTTATAACTCAAAAGTATATAGTAAAAGAAAAAACAAGGGACTTAAAACAATACACTAGAAAATATCTTTTTAATACAAGCGAAAGCAGTAATAGGGAAATAGATGAACAAAAAAGACAAGCTGTGTAAGCCACTTGGGAGGCTGAGTCAGGAGGATCACGAGTTCAAAGCCAGCCTCAGCAACTTAGAGAGGCCCTAAGCAACTCAGTGAGACCCTGTCTCTAAATAAAATACAAAATAGGGCTGGGGATGTGGCTCAGTGGCCAAGTGTCCCTGAGTTCAATCCCTGGTTCCAAAAAAAAAAAAAAAGAAAAAAAAAAGAAAAGAAAAGACAAGCTGTGTAGAAAATCACTAGCATAATGAAAGACATAAATTCTACTTAATTGTAATTGACTTAATTATAAATAGATAAAACACTAAATCAAAAGGCAGAGATTGAAGGAATGGTAAAAAACATGATCCAACTGTATGCTGTCTGTAAGAGGCAGTGCTTTATTTTTAAAGACAAAAGAGGGTGGAAGTATTTAGAAATATACAACATAAAGTGAGAAGCAGGGAGAATTCAAGATGGCGAATCAGAGGCACTGAACACTCACCGGCTTCTTTACAAGGTAGAACCAAAATATCAGGTGTATAGTTGCTTGTTTAGGTGAGTGACTGAGAGAGCACTGCAGTTCAACAGCAGAGAGAAAGAAACATGGAGAAACTCAGAGATTTTTGATAATGGAAGGAAGAAACAGAGCATCCTAGCACCAATTGCATGGCATTTGGCAGCGGGATGGGAGATAGCCCTTGGGTGGTGTATGTGAAAGAGGAAGAGTCCCACTGAGCCCCTCTAGAACCGAATTTGTCACCTCAAAGATATGTGATCTAAATAGATTGAGACTTCCAGCATCTCTATTGCCTCTCCCACCTGTGGGGGCATCTTCAGATTTATTACATCACCCAAGGAGTGCCCAGCCCCAAAAGTTCCAGAGAATGTTTACTGACCTCCACATTTCCAGCTAGCTCATTAACATTCTACAACCCAAAAAGCCACAGAGAAAATTTTTGCTGGGTGAGCTCCATACTCCAAGTTACCATATTCTGGTACGTAAAGCAATTGAGAGGAATTCCAACTAGCTTCAGCCACATATCACTCCAGCCAGTCACCCAGGGAACACCACAACAGAAAGAATTGGATGGTGAATAATCCCTAGCCTTCACCCTGTCCTCAGGGCCTACAGCCTAAGAAGACCTGGAGGGAAACTTTGATTAGCAGAGGTTGTAACTATCACCTCTTTCTCACCAATTCAAGTACCTTGGGCAGGAAGGAAATTTTTATTTTAATTTGTACTTTCTTTTCTTTAAATTTTTTTTCTTCCTTTCCCCTGTTTTTTGCTTTTTGACTTTTATCCTGCCTTCTTTTTAAATTTAATAAATTAATTTATTTTTACAGTATTGGAGAGCGAAACCACGAGTGTTCTACATCCCCACCCATTATTATTTTTAATTTTAAAACAGGGTCTTGTTAGGTAGCTGAGACTGCCTCAAACTTAGAGTCCTCCTGTCTCAGTCTCCCCCATAGCTGGGATTGTAGGTGTGTCCTCTGCACCCAGGTTAATTATAATTTTTTAAAATTTTTATTTTTATTCTTTGTTTTCCTCTCTTCTGTTGTCATCATTGTTGTTCTGTTGTTTATACCTTTTCAAAATCTTTTTGACTCTTCTGTGTGCCTTGGAATCAAGCCTGGAACTATATAATGTTGGGTAGGTGCTCTTCCATTGAATTATACTCTCAGCCCAGCTGTAAGGACTTGCATCTAGCTTTAGCTGTTACTTATTCCCACTGAAACATTGGTGAATACTTCACCTTAAAGAATAGGTAGGCAATAGCTCTTAGCCAATGATGTATTGGGCATAGCTGATGTCTCACTCCTTGAAGTCATCCGTACAATATAGCAGAGAGAAATAATGCAACTGAGTATCCTCAACACAAGTTGCTCCCATATCCTGTCAGAATGCACATTGATGACAAGATGCCATAGAGGGAGGGTTATGATGCTGGCCCCTGCCTCACCATGTGAAACACTAGGAACTGCACCAGTGTGTAAACAAAGGATAAAAACTTCAGGCCCTTTACCACAATTGGAACAATCAGCATCAATCACTTTCAGGTAACAAAGCCAATATCAACAGTGACCATGGAAACTCCCACCACCAGATGTAGGCTTCTATTCCCATTGCAGAAGTAACCACAGAGGGTGCTCCCCCCCCATACTCTGCAATTTACAAACCTCCTAGATTATCAGAGGGGCCCCACTCTTGTGAGATGTACATAAAAGTGGATTCTTTAGGCTCTGACATGGTAGACATTGTGTCAGAATTCATTAATCACAACAAAAGAAGCCACAGGGAGATTTTTTTTTTTAATTTACTTATTGATTCATTGAACACAAATGGAGTACAGCTATTGTTTCACTGGTTGTACACAAAGTAGAGTCACACCATCTGTGCTTTCATGCATGTACACAGGGCAATGGTATCTGTCACACACTCTGTTATTAATTTTACCCCCCACCCGCCCCCCACCCCTCCCTTCCCTCTATGCTAGCTATCTTTCCTCCATTCTTGCCATCTTTCCCCCCCACATTATGCATCATCATTCATTTATCAGAGAGACCATTTGGCTTTTGGATTTTTGGGATTGGCTGATCTCACTTAGCATAACAGTTTCCAACATCATCCATTTACCTACAAATGTCATAATTTTATTTTCTTTATGGCTGAGTAATATTCCATTGTGTATATATACCACAGTTTCTTTATCCATTCATCTACTGAAGGGCATCTAGGTTGATTCCATAATCTAGCTATTGTGAATTGAGCAGCTATGAACATTGATGTGGCTGCATCACTGAGGCAATCTGATTTTAAGTCCTTTGGGTATAAGCCAAGGAGCCACAGGGAGATTATACTAAAAAGTCTAATTGGATTTAATCTCCACTGATACAACAGACCAATACCTAAAAATATCATCGAGAAGGCTATTACTAAGAAGGTCCTCACATAAAAGTGGAAGAGAGATCCATCCCAATAGATGTGCAAATCTCAGTGTAGAAACACAACAAATATGAAAAATGAAGGAAATCTTATCCTCCTAATGTTTATTATTCTATAGTAACAGATTCCAAAGATATCAAAGTGAATGAAATTCCAGATAAAATATTCAAAAGAATGATTTTTAAAAAGCTCAGCATATTCTCAGATAATGCAGATAAACAGTTGTGTGATTTTAAAAAATAGTGCAGGATATGAATGAGAAATAAAGAGATAGAGACATTGAAATAGAACCAACCAAATCCTGAGAATGAAAAGCTCACTAGGTCAAATGAAATCCTCAGTTGAAAGCCTAACCCACAGACTAGACAAGTGGAAGAAGGAATGTCAGAGCTTGAAGACAAGTGTGACAAAATATTGCATTCAGACAAGAATGAAGGAAGGAAAGCAAGATTTAGCAGAACACATGCAAGATCTCTGGGACACCTTTAAAAGACTTACTATCTGCATTATTGGCATACATGAGGGAGAAGAGCTACAGGGTAAAGGGATAGGAAACCTATTCAATGAACTAATGCCAGAAAATTTCCCAAATTTTGGGAAAGATGTGGACTTCCAGATATAGGAGGCATTTATTACTTCAAGTAGACATAATCAGAAAAGAACCTCTCCATGACATAGTATAAATTGCCAAAAGTACAGGACAAAGAAAGAATGTTAAAATCTATAAGAGAGAGAAGCACCAAATCACATTTAAAATAAAACCTGCTAGAGTAACAGCAGATTTCTCATCAGACACTCTAAAGGCTAGGAGGGCGTGGAATGATCTATTTCAAGTCCTGAAAGAAAATAATTGCCAAGATTGCAGCACAATTATCCTTCATAGAAGATGAAATAAACCCTTTCCAAGGTAGGTATAAACCAAGGGAATTCATCACCATTAGACCAGTATTATGGAAGATATTTAAGGGAGTGTTATACCCAGAAGAGGAAGAAATATAAACACAATTATAAGAATAAATTATACACAACACAATTATAAGAATAAATCTCAATAGAAGAGTATACAAATGAGAAATAGGAAAGAATCAAACATTATAAGCACAGTAAATCATCAAGCTTCTAAAACTAATAAGAAAGCAAGAAATAAACACCGAGTATTCAAATCAATGAAAAGAAAAACAACAAAATAACAGGAACAAATGCATACCTTTTAATAATATCTCTGAGCCAGGCATGGTGGCGTATGCCTGTAATCCCAGCACTTGGGAGGCTGAGGCAGGGGGATCATGAGTTCAAAGCCAGCCTCAGCAACTTAGTGAGGTGCTAAGCAACTCAGTGAGACCCTGTCTCTAAATAAAATACAAAATAGGGCTGGAGATGTGACTCAGTGATTGAGTGCCCCTGGGTTCAATCCCCAGTACTAAAAAAAAAAAAAAATTCTCTGAATATAAATAATCTTAGTTCTCCAATTAAAAGATTCAGGCTGGGTAAATGACTGAATAAACAAGACCCAGCAATATGATGCCTTTAAGAAAGTCAACTCACCCACAAAGGTATATACAGACTGAAAGTGAAAGCATGGAAAATGATATTTCAAACAAAGTGAATCCAAAACTAAGCAGAGGTAGCTATACTTATAGTTCACAAAATAGACTTCAAGATAATACCACTTAGAAGAGACAAAGAAGGTTATATCTTGAATAAGGGCACAATTCATTTAAGAAGATATAGTGATTATAAGTATATTTATGTACCAAACATGAGAATACCCAATTAATAAAACAAATACTACTAGTCATATAGGGAGAGATAGGTCCCAATACAATAATTGTGCAGCATCAATACCCCACTATTACTAATAGATAGATTGTCCAGGTAAAAAAATCAATGAAGAAACATTAAAGTTAAATTATGCTATAGTCAAATGAACTTAATAGACATCTACATAGTAGTCCCCCAATAGCTACAGAATACATAAATACATATATATATATGTATTTTTTTATTAGCACATAGAACTTTTCCCAAGATAGACCATATATTAGGCCACAAAGCAAGCCTTAACAAATTAAGAGGAATTGAAATAATTTCTTGCATCTTTTCTGATCACGTGGAATAAAGCTAGAAATCAACAGCAAGGGAAACTGCAGAAATTAACATGGAGATTGAACAACACAGTATTGAATGAACATTGTCACTGAAGAAATCAGAGGGGAAATTTCAAAATTCCTGGAATCAAATGAAAATGTAAATGCAATATACAAGAACTTGTGGATTACAGGGAAAGCAGTACCAAGAGGGAAGTTTATAGCTGTGAGCACCAACATAAAAAAATAGAGTGATCTCACATAAATAATCTAATGATGCATTTAAACGCCTAGAAAAATAGGAACCAACAAAAACAACAGGAGAGAAATAATAAACATCAGAGAAAAAATAAATGAAATAGTGATTAAAAGAATCAACAAGAGTTGGTTCTTTGAAGAGATAAACAAAAACTGACAAACCTTTATCTAAATAGCCAAAATTGAAAGAAAGAAGACCAAACAAATAAAATTAGTTATAAAAAAGGAAACATTCAAACATATATCACTAAAATTCAAAGGATCATTAGGGAATATTTTGAAAAACTATATGGAATAAATTGGAAAATCTTTAAGAAATGTACAAATTTTTGACACATATGACCTACCAAAATTGAACTAAGAGTATATAGAAAACTGAAATAGGTCAATAACAAGTAATGAGGTTGAAATAATAATAAAAAGTCTCTCAACAAAGAAAAGCCCCAGACTGATATAATCCCCATTAAAATACTAATGACATTCTTCACAAAACTAGGAAAATTCATGTGGAAGCACAAATGACCCTGAATAACCAAAGCAATCTTGAGTAAAAAGAGCAGTGCTGGAGTCATCACAATACTTGACTTCAAAACATGTTACAGATCAATAGTAATAAAAAAGCAGACCAGGCACGGTGGCCCATGCCTGTAATCCCAACAACTCGGGAGGTTGAGGCAGGAGGATCCCGAGTTCAAAGCCAGCCTCAGCAACTTAGCAAGGCCCTAAGCAACTCAGTGAGACCTTGTCTCTAAATAAAATACAAAATAGGGCTGGGGATGTGGCTCAGTGGCCGAGTGTCCCTGAGTTCAATCCCTGGTTCCAAAAAAAAAGCAGGATATTAGCATAATAACAGAAATGTAGATCAGTGGAACAGAATAGGAGACCCAGAAATAAATCTGGACATTTTTAGCTGACTCCCAGCAAAGGTGCCAAAAACATGTGTTGTAGAAGGGATAACCTTTTCAACAAATAATCCTGGGGAAACTGGATATCCACATGCAGAGGATTGGAACTAAACCCCTATTTCTCACCTGGTTAAAAAAAAAAAAAAAATCAGCTCAAAATGGATCGAAAACCTTAATGTAAGACTTTAAAAACTACCAGAAGAAGACATAAGAGCATCATTGGCACAGGCAATGATTTCCTAGATAGGACTCCAGTAGCTCAGGAAACAAAAACAAGAATTATCAAATAGGATCACATCAAATTAAAAATCTGCCCGGCAAAGGAAACAACCAACATAGTGAAGAGAAGACCCACAGAATGGTGAAAGAAAAAATCTTTTCCAGTTATTCATCTTACAAAGGATTAACATCCAGAATATATAAAGAACTCAAAAAACTTAACAACAAAAGAACAAATAATTCAATCAAAAGGGCAGCACAGAAAGGAGGTATTGAAGGAAAAGCAGAATTGAGAGGTGGGTGACAAAATAAATAAAGACAATATTACGAAGTCTGAGACCTAGAGAGACTTGAAGATTGGTTACCAGAGTTGAAAATAAGCTCAGAGTTCCCTAACCCTGAACCTAACCCAGGGTAGGGGAGGGAGAGAGTCAACAGAGAGAGAGAGAGGGAGCAGAAAATTTCTTAAGCTTACCCACATAAAAATACTTGGCAAAGCAGACAAAATTTAAAGTGTGATGGGAATAGTTGGGTCCTTAAAGCAGATCAAGCAGATTAAACCAATTGTGAAAACAAAGCTGAGCTGGGGGTCTGCAGCCATCTTGTGGAGCCCTCAGCCTCCCAGTCCCTTAAATCAGCATGGCATCTTTCCAAGTCCAGATAGCTGCAAATCAAATCAGAGGGAAGTCCCCTGTAGTGAGACCTTTAAGAATCCAACCAGAAAAAACTTGTAGAGGGACCAGTACTAGCTGAAAATTACTGAAACTCCCTCCCTCTCCCCTTCACCATGAACAAGGGGAGTGGGGTAGAGCGGACCTGTGTGGGGAAGTGCATCTAACCCATTGCTCTGCTCAGCCTCTGCGACTCTCAGACAGAGCAGCAAAACAGTGTTGGCCACAAGCAGAGGAAAGTGTATCCATCAGGGCTGCAGTAGCCCCAACCACTGACAGTATGGGGAGGTATTGTGGGAATCCTAGGGATTGTCCTCTCAATCAGGGGGCCATACCAGAGGGAAGTTGCCTGAATATCCAGTGACATAGAGATCCAGTTCCTGGATGGTGGCAGCCTGGATAGAAGACTTCTAGGAGAAATTCCCTGAATACCCCAGGAAACTTAAGTGATAGGCATCTGAAAACATAACTAGAGGGAGATCAGTTAAGGCAGAAAATTGCCTGATCCAAGGCAATAGGAAGTGGCTGCTCCCAGCCTGAACTGACTCCCAGCCTCACCTGTCATCACAACTGTTGAGTGAAAGAGCATTGTTTGGACACTGGCTGGGCCTTCCATCAGTCATAGTCAACAGAGGGAATCAACACCTGTTGTTCACAACATAAGGCAGTGGAAATTAGAACCCAGGTGAACTAACTGAGTCTCTATACTACACTACTCCAGAGACTGGTGTTGGCTAGGAGAATACTTCTGGACCACAGAACACCTATGGAAAATCCACAACCAGAAATCATGTGTTCACAGACAGCCACCAGGATCTACACCACCATGAAAAGGCTGCAGTAGAGGGGAGCAGGTACTAGGTGATCCATAGAATCACAGGAACACTCCAGAGCTTGTATTCTGAATTCCTGCACATAATAGAAAAAAACCAAGTCATAACACTGCACCCTCCAAGCAGTCAGCTGCAGGACCCTGAGTTGACAAACCAGAAGTAGTTGGTGGGAGTTCCATAGCAGCTGGGGAATTGACTCCTGTGCTTCTGCAACTCTGGAGAGATCCACAAAGAATAATGGACATCTGCTAAATATCCAAACCCCAATAAAATCCAAACCAAGATTCAAAAAGAATTTTCTTCACCTTGGCATGGTTTACAATAAGTAACTCTAACATCAACTTTGTTTTTTGTTTTTCATTTTGAATTCCTACTTTTATGAGTTATTTGAGAAGTCAATGACATATCCAAGTCATCAAGGACAATATAAACCAAGAAAAATTATCCAGTTTCAGATTTCTTACCATTTCAAATGTCAGTCAGTATATGTTTTTAAAAAACTTTAAAAATATTGTTTCTAGATATACCTGGCAATAGAGTGTATTTTATATATTATACATACATAGAATAAGTATATCTTCTTCCAGTTAGGATCCCATTATTGTGGTTGTATATGATGTGGATTTACATTGGTTGTGTATTCATATATAAGAATAGGAAAGATATGTCTGATTGATTCTACTGTTTTTTCTATTCCCATCCCCTATCCCTTCTTTTTATTCCCCTTTGTCTTGAACTTCTAATCTTCCCTCCCTTATTGTGGATTAGAATCCACATATCAGAGAGAACATTCTGCCTTTGGTTTTTTGGGACTGGCTTATTTCACTTAGCATGATATTCTCCAATTCCATCCATTTACCAGCAAATGCTAAAATTTCAGTCTTCTTTAATATCAACTTTGAACTTTAACTTGAACCATAGCGTTTACCCTATTAACCAAGATTGTACCGTCAACCCATTTGAATGTATTTCATCTAATGGTTTAAACATTAATTGCAATCTGTCTTCCTATCTTTGTTTTCCTAGGTCTAATTTATACATGCCCCTCTTACCTGCTGTTCATCTTCTTGCATAATCTGCTACTACCTCAAATATCCACCACCCATCTATTCTTCCTTTCTACCTTTCTGTGAATTTTTTCTACCTTTTCTTTCTTTCATCTCTCTTTCTTTCCCTTTCTCCTTCTCCCTTTTGCCCAATCTTTTATCTCCCCCCTTTAGCCTTCATTTAAAGTTACAGCAATTTTAGTAGATTAATAACTATTTTTTTTACTTATTCTAGAACTGTATTACACATATATATCTGGATTTGAGGAATCATAGAGAACAATAGCAACAAGGTTTTGTTCTCATAAAGTTGAATTGAGGTTTGGCTCTGAAGTGATTATAGTAAATAGGGTTCAATGATATCTTTCAAAGTGGTGCTGATACTGGGATCAGCAAAGGTCACACACTGACTTAAAGTATCAATAGCTGGATATTCACCAAACTTAGGGCTCTTACAAGAAAGAAGCTCACAAAGTAATCCCTTACCTAAAAGAAGTGATGACTATCCCAATAGATGGTTAAACATGCAAACAAAGTAAAAAAGCAAGGGAATGAACCATTCCAAATAGCCCATAATGCTTCAAAAACTGATTCCATCAACACAAAGGGTGGGGCAATGTCAGAAAGAATTTAGAGAGCTCTTGGTTAAAATGTTCTTTGAGCTAAAAAAGATGTAAGGAGTGAAATTAGAGAGAAAGTACAGGACATGAAAGATAACTTCAATAAAGAGATATTCTTAAAAAGAACCAAATGGAAATCCTAGAAATGAAAAACTCAATAAACCAAGTTAAAAATCCAGTGCAAAGTATCACTAATAGATTAGACCACTTTGAAGGTAGATTTTTAGGCCTTGAAGACAAAGTATCTACTCATGAAAATAAAGTTGACCATAAAGAAAGACATTAAGAGAACATGACCAGAATAATCAAGAAATCTGGAGTAACATCAAGAGGCAAAATTTAAGAATTATTGGGGTAGATTTAGGTTGAAATACAAGCTAAAGGGATACACAATCTTTTCAATGAACTAATCAGAAAAAAATTCCAAACCTTAAGAATGAGATTAAAATTCAAATACAAGAGGTATATAGGTCTCCAAAATCACAATAGATCTACTCCATTATTATTATATTCACATTATAATTAAAATGCCCAACATACAGAATGAGGATATACTTTTAAAAGCTGCAAGAGAAAAATGAATGGTCACATTTAGAGGTAAACCAATCTGGATTTCAACTCATTTCTCAACTGAGACTCTAAGGGTCAGGAGAGTTTGGAATACTATATACCAAGTTCTAAAAGAAAATGAATGCCAACCCAGCAAAATTAAGCTTCAGAATTAAAGATGAAATAAAAGCCGCCATGATAAACATAAGCTGAAAGGATTTATAACCAGAAAGCCTTCAATGAAATAGTTTTTGAAGAAATAAAAAATAAAAATGAAAACCAGCATAGAGATGAATTACACTAGAAGAATAATCAATTGTTAGAGAATAAAGTCAGGTTCTAACATTAGAAATAAATCAAAATGGCAGACAATAAAAATTATTGCTCTATAATAACATTGAATATAAATGGTCTAAACTCTTCAATCCAAAGATAGGTTCCGTAGATTGGATTATAAAACAAGATCCAACAATGTGCTGTCATCAAGAGACTCACCACATAGGCAAAGACATCAAGAGACTGAAGATGAAAGGGTGGGAAAAAATATCCCATTCAAATGGTAGTCATAAACAAGCAGGGGTAGCTATCTCATTGGATAAAGTGGACTTCAAGCCAAAATTAATCAGAAGAGGCAAAGGTCACTTCATATTGCTTAAGGAAATCATACAACTACAAGATATAATGATGTAATATTTATGCCCCAAATAATGGTGCTTCTACATATATAAAACAAACTCTTCTCAATATTAAGAATCAAATAGACCATAATCCAATAATATAGGGTGACTTTAACACACCTTTCTTGATAGATCATTCAGACATAAAGTAATAATTCTACAGAACTAAAGAAAATATAATTAATAATATGGAACTAAAAGACATCTGTAGAATATTTCATCCATTAATGACTGAATCCTTTTTTTTCCTCACTAGCATGTGGAACATTTTCTAAAATAGACCATATTTTAGGTCAGAAAGCAAATCTTAGCAAATTCAAACAAAGAGATAATAACTTGTTTCTATTAGACCATAATAGAATCAAATTAGAAATTAAGATAGAAAAACAGAAACCAATCTAATACCTGGAGATTAAATAATACACATTTGAATGATAAATGGATAGCAGAAGAAATCAGGGGAGAAATAAAAAAATTTCTTAGAAGTAAATGAGAATAGGGTTATAAGGGTTAAGGGGAGAGCAAATAAAGAAGCAAGCACCCAGGATGGCCAAGAGCAAGAAGTGGCTCCTGTGGGAAAGCCAGTCCAGTTTATTATCTATTCCAGGGTCATATCAAGTTACACTAGGTTACATAGTACAGTTAGCTTTGTGCATGTGCAGATCACATAACTTGCTTGCTTCTCAGAGTCCACTAGTACCAAAGGTTATTAGAATAAGATAATGTCTCCAGGCCTCAAGGACTCAGGAGTTGCAGAGCATTTCTAAGCTATTCAAACAGAGCACCTAATGTGTCCTGAGGAGTTTGCTTGACTTGAAGAACTTTTGCTTCTCTGTACATTGACTGACCTGAAATCCCTACAACATATCAAAATCTCTGGGACAATATGAAGGCAGTTCAAAGAGGAAAGTTTATAACACTGAGTTCATATATCAAAATAGTGAAATGATACCAAATAAATAATCTAATATTATATCTCAAAGCCCTAGAACAAAGAACAAACCAATACCAAAATCAGTAGAAGATAGGAAATAATTAAAATCAGAACCAAAATCAGTGAACTTAAGAATAAAAACAATAAAAAGATCACCAAACTTAAGATTTATTTTTTTGAAAAGATAAACAAGATTAATAAATGCTTAGCCAAAGTAACTAAAAGAAAAAACACTAAAAAAAAAAAAAATCTGACATGAAAAGGAAGCATCACCATAGACACTAGTGAAATCCAGAGGGTCATCAGAAACTGTTTTGAAAATTTGAAAATTTATACTCCAGTAAGCTAGAAAACCTTGAAGATGTTGATAAATTCCTAGAGGCCTATGACTACCCAAATTGAACTATAAGGATATAGAAAACAAACAGATCAATATTAAGTAATGAAATTGAAGCAGCTATCAAAAACCTTTCAACAAAGAAAAGCCCAGAACTGGATGGATTCCCAACCAAATTCTACCAGATCTTTAAAGAACTAGTACCAATTCTTCTCAAATTATTCTGTGAATTAGAAAAGGAGGGAACACTGACAAATTGAATCTATGATGCCAGTATCACCCTGATACCCAAATCAAAGACATATCAAAGAAGGAAAACTTCAGGCCAATGTTTTTGATGAATATAGATGCAAAAATTTATAATAAGAGATGGGCAAACCTTATATAAGAACACATTGAAAAGATAGTGCACCATGATCAAATAGTTTCATTCTCGGGATGCAAGGTTGGCTCAACATATGGAAATCAATAAATGTAATTTACCACATAAATAGAGTCAAGGTCAAGAATCACTTAATTAGCTTAACAGATGCAGAAAAAGCATTTGACAAAGTACAGTACCCATTCATGTTTAAAACACTAGAAAAACTAGGAATAGAAGGAACTTAAAAGCTATATGTGACAAACATAAGGCCAATGTTATATTGAATAGAGAAAAACTAAAGCATTTCCTCTAAAAATAGGAACAAGAGAAGGATGCCCACTTTCACTGCTCCCATTCAACATTACCTTAAACTTCTAACCAGAGCAATTGAGAAGGAAATTAAAAGGATACCATTAGGAAAAGAAGAGCTCAAGTTATGTCTTTGCTGATAACATGATCCTGTATTTGGAAGATCCAAAAAACTCCACCAGAAGATTTCTAGAGCTCATAAATTCAGAAAAGTAGCAGGATATAAGGTCAACACACACAAATCAATCCTGTTCCTATACTTCAATGATGAATCTACTGAAAAAGAAATTAGGAAAACTATCCCATTAACAACAGCATCAAAAAAATAAAATAAAATGCTTGGGACTCAAACTAAAAGTAGAGGTTAGGACCTTTAAAATGAAAACTACAGAACACTAAAGAAATTGAAGAAGACTTTGGAAGATAGAAGGACTTCCCATGTTCTTGGATAGGCAGAATTAATATTGTCCAAATTGCCATACTACCAAAAGCGCTATACATATTCAATGCAATCCCCATCAAAATTTCAATGACATTCTTTACAAAACTAGAAAAAGGAGTTAGGAAATTCATTTGGAAAAATAAGAGACCCAGAATAGTCAAAGCAATCCGTAATGAGAAAAGTGAACCAATACCAGACCTCAAATTATACTACAGAGCTATTGTAACAAAAACAGCATGATATGAGCACCAGAACAGGCATGAAGATCAATGGAATAGAACAGAAGGTACAGAGACAAAAATCACATAAATGCAGTTATCTAATATTAGTTGAAGGCACCAAAAACATACTCTGGAGAAAAGATAGCGTTGTCAACAGTGATGCTGGAAAAACTAGAAATCCACATGTATCGGAATGAAATTTAATCCCTATCTCTTACCTTGCACCAAAGTCAATTCAAAGTAGAACAAAGATCTAGGAATTAAACCAGAGATCCTGCAGCTGTTAGAGGAAAATATAGGCCCAACTCTCCAACATGTTGGCACAGGAACCAACTTCCTTATCAAGACTCCTAGAACATAAGAAATAAAATAAAAAATCAATATATGGTATGGAATCAGGTTAAAAACTTCTTAACAGCAAAGGAAACAATAAAGGGTGTGAAGAGAGCTTATGGAATGGGAGAGATCTTTGCCACCTGTGCCTCAGATAAGATATTAATATCCAGAATATACAAAAGACTCAGAATACTTAACACCAATAAAAAAAAAAGCCCAGCCAATAAATGGGCAAAAGAACTAAACAGATAATTCTCAAAAGAAGAAATACAAATGGTCAACAAATATATGAAAAAATATTCAACATCTCTAGCAATTAGGGAAATTAGCAATTAGCAAATCAAAACTCCATTGAGATTTCATCTTACCCTAGTCAGAATGGCAGTTATGAAGAATATAAATAGTAAATGTTGGCAATGATGTAGGGAAAAAGGTAACTCATACATTGTTGATGGGACTGCAAATTAATCTGGAAAGCAGTATGGAAATTCCTCAAAAAACTCGGAATGGATCCATCATATGACCCAATTATTCCACTCCTCAGTATATATCCAAAATATTTTAAATCAGCATAGTAAAGTGATGCAGCCACATCCATGTTTATAGTACCTCAATTCATGATAGCCAAGCTATGGAACGCCAACCTCGGTGCCCTTAACAGATGAATGGATGAAAAGAATGTGGTATACATACATAGTGGAATAGTACTCAACCATGAAGAAGAACGAAGTTATGGAATTTGCTGGTAAATGAATGGAACTGGAGACTATCATGCAGAGGGAAATAAACCATTTCAAAAAAATCAAAGGATGAATGTTTTCTCTGATATGTGGAACCTAATCTAAAATAAGGGAAGGGGAATGAAGAAAGACAAAGAAAAAACAAAAAGATGAAGAAATTTCTTCAAAACAGGAAAGATTAGTGGAGTAGAGGAAGGGTATTGAGTAGGAGGAAGAAGGGATGGAGAAAAGGAATTACAGTGAATGAATCTGACCAAAATTTTATATGTGCGTGCATGGATGTGGCACAGTGGGTCCAGACATCATAGGTATCCACAGGACAGTAATTAAAAAAAAAGAGTAAATATAAATGGATTGAAGAGATATCAGTGGAGTGGAGGGAATCAGGGGCCAGTGTAGGGGGAAGTGCTGGGTGTTGAATTGGAGGGGGTCGAGTTCTATATCTTTGTGATAATATCAGGGTATATCCTGGTATTGAATTTAACTAGAGAGAATAAAAAGGAAAAAAAAAAGAACCTGCATTTCCTTGTTTATTGTAGCACTCTGCATAATGTCCAAGATATGGAATCAGTCTAGGTGCCTATCAACAGGTGAATTGATAAAGAAAATACAGTATAACCTGGTGTGGTAGTGCACACTTGTAATTGCAGCTACATACAAGGCTCAGGCAGCAAGATTGCAATATTGTAATCACAGTTAAAAAGATACCTGTTGTGATATCACAAAAAGTGAGAAATAAGTAATAAAGATTTACTAGGCATTACAGTAAGCAAAAGACACCTACAATAATTATATCAGACAAAACAGACTTTAAGACAGAAATCATTGCTAGAAACTAAAGGAAACATTTTGTAAGGATGTGGACCAATTCATTACAGTTACATTACAGTTATTCATTACAGTTACAAACAAAATTGAATCTAATAACAGTGCCCCCAAATATATGAATCAAAAACTAATAGAATGAGGAAAAAACGGACAATTGAACAATGTTTGGAGAGTTAAATATCCCACTTCCAGTAACAGAGGGGACAGTTGTATAGATATTAGCAAGGAAAGAGAAGACTTGAACAACACTGTCAACCAGCTAGATAAACTTATGTAGAACACTCCATTCAACAATATGTGATCGACATTCTTCTAAAGTACACATAGAACATTCTCCAGTATAGACCATACATTAGGCTGTAAAACAAGTCTCAATAAAAGCAAGAAAGATGAAATCATACCATGTGTGTTCTCTGACTACAGTGGAATTACATTAAAAATTAAGAACAGAAGGAAAACTGGAAAATTCACAAATATATGGTCATTACCAACACACTCTTAAATAGCCAAAGAGTCAAAAGAGGGAAAAACAGAAAATACTTTGCTATGACTGAAAATGACAACCCAACTTGTCAGATTTTCACTATGCAACTAAAGCAATGTTTAGAAGAGGGATTTTTATATATGTAAGCACCTATGTTAAAAATGAAAAAGTGCCAGACGACATGGTGCATTCTTGGGAGGTTGAGGCAGGAGGATCATGAGTTCAAAGCCAGTCTCAGCAAAAAGTGAGGTGCTAAGCAACTCAGACCCTGTCTCTAAATAAAATACAAATAGGTCTGGGATGTGGCTCAATGGTCGAATACCCCTGGGTTCAATCCCTGAATCTCCCCAAAAAAGAGTTCTAAATCCTTAACTTTCCCCTTAAGAAGCTGGGCATGGTGGCACATGCCTGTAATCCCAGAGGCTCCAAAAGCTGAGGCAGGAGGATTGTGAGTTCAAGGCTAGTCTTGGCAACGTAGGCCCCACACTACTTAATGAGACCCTTTCTCTAAATAAAATAAAAAAAAAGGCGGGGCTGGGCATATGGCTCAGGGGTTAACCCCCCTGGGGTAAACCCCCCGAAAAAAAAAAAAAAAAAAAGAAAAGAAACGAAAATAGAGAACAGTAGATAAACTCAAAGCAAGTAGAAGGAAGGAATAATAAAGATCAGAATAGAAATAAATGAAATTAAGAATATAAACTTAATGGAGGAAGAAAGTTCTTTGAAAAGATCAACAAACTTGACCGTTTGACTTAGACTAAGAAATGAAGGAGGAAGAATTACTAAAATTGGGAATGGGAAAGGGAACATCATTATGACTACAGAAATAAAAAGGATTATCAGAAACAATTTTCTGCTAACAAATTGGATAACCAAGATGAAATGGACAAATGCCTAGAAAGATACAAACTTTAGTGAAAGAAGGAATACAGAGTCTGGGTAGATCTGCAAAAGAAGGAATACAGAGTCTGGGTAGATCTATAACAAGTGAAGATAATGAATTTATTATTCAAGAAAATTCCCCATAAAGAAAAGTCCAGGCCCAAATGGCTTCACTGGTTATTTCTATCAAAATTTAAAGAATTATTACCAGTTATTCACAAAAAGTGTAAAAGATAGGAATACCTTGTGGCTGTATTCTATGATTTTAGTGTTATCTTGATAACTAAATTCAAAGACATGTAGAAGAAAAGTATAGATCAGTATCCTTTATAAATGTAGTTATAAAAATCTTCAGCAAAATAGTTTGTAGTGATGTTGGTACAACACATGGATATTTTATAGAACATTAAATTGAACAGTATAAAATAAATCAGTTTTTTTTTTTATTCCTTGAAAGAGGTTTTTAACCTCCATTTCTCTAAAAGAAGAAGCAATTTTTGGGGGTGGGGGGTACTGGGGATTTAACTCAGAGGCACTCGGCCATTGAGTCACATCCCCAGCCCTTTTTAGTACTTTATTTAGAGACAGGGTCTCACTGGGTTGCTTAGCACCTCACTTTTGCTAAGCTTTGAACAGACCATTCTCCTGCTTCAGCCTTCTGAGCAGCTGGAATTATAGGCATGCGCCACATGCTCAGTGGAAACAATTATTTTTTTTCGCACCAATTTAGCATTTTGATTCCTTTACTGATGTTAATGCATTAAACATTTTTAACATTTTATTTCTACATTTCTGTTTCCTATGATTATTTCTATATTCTACGGTCTTATTGCACCAAAATAAGCAATATATTGATTTTACCCTTGTGTTTCTTGTAGTTTCTATCTACATTATTGTGAAGGTCTTATCCAGAAGTTTTCAGATAATGAGAGATACCTTTCAGTGTTTTGGAAGTGGTTCTTTATATAAAATATGTTTATATTTTATCTCTTGGGGGCTAATGGACTGTTTTAACTGTCTTTTAGATTTTACTTTCCTCACTGGTATTGCAGTGGCAGCAACAGAACGTATCGGCATGGAATATCTCGAGGTGCCGAAGCTCCTCTTCTTGATGACTTTGTCATGTCTTATCTTTTTGCTCAGGTAGGATTATATTATCTTTTTTGTATGTGTAGTAAGCGATAAGTATCTTCGCATGTAGTATTTCTCTTAATCAGGGCAACTTTCTTATGGGAAAACAGTTCTGTGCTGCGTGGTAGGTATAGAGATAGTCTTTAACAATAATAAGTTTTAATCTCATATTTACAAATGATAGAATTTATTTTAAATGGATTTGTTGAATTGATCTTTTTGAATTTTCTTTTATTTTACGGCTTTAGATCATTTTAAGGATTTCAAAAAGCGTAGACTGAGTTTTATACACTATGATTCATATGGACCTAAGTGGCTGAAATACTCGACAGTACAATTTCTTGAGTGTTTTTCTTTTTTTTTTTTCTGGACAATTTTGGACTTAAATAGTGGGTAGTCAAAAGTAAAGAGAGCTGGGGTTGTGGCTCAGTGGTAGAGCACTTGCTTGGCATGTGTGAGGCCCTGGGTTTTGATCCTCAGCACCACATGTAAATAAATAAATAAAGTAAAGGTCATCAACAACTAAAAACATTTTTAAAAAAAGTTAGGAAAGCAACAGAAAAAATGATCTATGATAGTTTGTATAGGTCCTCATAGGAAGGTGACTGGGTATTAATAGTCTAAGAGCTGTGCTCTAGCCATTTGTTCATGTTTTAGTCAGCTATTTTGCTGCTGTGACAATGATCTGACCAGCACAATTATAGAGGAGGAAAGGTTTATTTGAGGGCTCACGGTTTCAAAGGTGTTAGTCCATAGAAGGCCAGATTCATTCCTTAGGGCTTGAGGTGAGGCAGAACATCATGGCAGAAGAGCATGCAGAGGTAAGTAGCTCACATTATCAGAAAGCAGAGAAAGAGAGAGCGAGAGACTCCACTCTCCAGATACAAAATATATAGCCCATTGCCACACCTTAATTCCAATTTCCTCCAGCCACACACTACCACTTCAGTTAATCCCATCAGGGATTAAGTCACTGATTGGGTTAAGACTCTTAAAACCCAATCATTTCTCCTCTGAACCTTCCTGCATTGTCTCACATGTGAGCTTCTGGGGGACACCTCACATCTAAATCATAACAGTTCATTAATACTGTTATGCTAAATTTTTGTATTGTGTTTGAACATTTCATAATGCTTTCTTCCTTTTCACCTTAATTGAAATATTTTATCATTAATTAACTTTTGTTTTCATGTGTTATTGGAGTTGTATGGATAGAAACTAAAGAAAGAAAAGAAAAGGCAGTTAGTGCTCTTGGGTAAAGTTATTCACAAATATTATTAGATTAAGGAGTTCTAAATAAGATTTGCTAGTCATAGGAAATAATCCTACAGATCTTCATGCCTCACATTTCCAGGAAGCCCACTAAGGCTTGTTAAGTTGATAAATAAATTGGAAAATATTTATCTTTTGGGGTGTGAGGTCAACCAATTTGTTTTTGTTATGGTAAAAATACATAAAAATTGACCATTTTAACTGTATTAAGTGGATAGTTCATTCGCATTAAGTAAGTATATTCACATTATTTTACAAAGATCACCAACCATCCATCTATAGAACATTTTTCATCATTCCAAACTGAAGTTTCATGCCCATTAAACAGTAACTCTTCATTTCTCCCTTCCCTGGGCCTTGTCAATCACCATTCTACTTTCTATCTGTAAATATTTGCCTGTTTTAAGTACCTCTTACAAATGGAGTTATACTATACTTGTCTTTTTTGTGACTGGCTTATTTTACTTAGCATAGTGTTTTCAAGGTTCATCCATGTTTCCTCAACAACCACCTAATTCTGGAGTTGGGGCAAGACTTTCGTGATACAATACTCAGAAAAAGCAATGTAGTAAATGTGAGAATTTCCTTCCATTTTGGAGCAGAATATTATTCCGTTGTATGTATATACTACATTTTATGTATTCATTCATTATGTATTTGAGTACCTGCTTTCAATTTTTTGGACATATATCCAGAAGTAGAATTCCTGGATCATATGATAATTCCATTTGCAGGTTTTAAAGAGGTACTGCACTATTTTCAATGTGACTCCACCATTTTTTATTCCTACATGCAGTGTACAAGTGTTCCATTTTTTTCTACATCCTTGACAATACTTTATTTTTCTGATAATAGCTGTCCTGAGGGATGTGAAATGGTTTTTCATTAAGGTTTTGATTTGCATTTCCATAGTGGCTAGTGGTGTTTTAAGTATCTTTTCTTATGTGTGTTTGTCATTTTTGTGTCCTTCTTTGGAGAAATGTCTATTCAAGTCCTTTACCCATCTTTTGTTCAGGTTAGTTGTTGTTGAATTGTAGGAGTTCTTTCTGTATTCTGGATAATAATTCCTTATTAGGTGTATGTTTTTATATATATTTTCCTATGACATATGTTGCCTTTTCACTCTATTGCTTGTGTTTTTGATGGACAAAAGTTTTATATTTTGATGTATTCTAATTTTTTTTTGTTTTGTTGCTTATGCTTTTAGTGTCATACCCAAGAAATCATTGCCAAATCCAGTTCATGAGCCTTTCCTCCATGTTTTCTTCTAAGAGTTTTATATTTTAGCTCTTCCATTTAAACCTTTGATCAATTTTGAGTTAATTTTTTTTTTTTTGAACCAGGGATTGAACTCAGGGACACTCAGCCACTGAGCCACATCCCCAGCCCTATTTTGTATTTTATTTAGAGACAGGGTCTCACTGAGTTGTTAAGGGCCTTGCTAAGTTGCTGAGGCTGGCTTTGAACTCGCGATCCTCCTGACTCAGCCTCCCAAGTCGCTTGGATTACAGGCGTGCGCCACCACACCTGGCTTGAGTTAATTTTTGTTTATGGTGTTAGGGAAAAGTTCATCTGCATTCATGTGCATGTGGATAGACATTTCTCCAAAAAGTTTATACATATGGCCAACAAGCATATGAAAAGATGTGCAACAACACTAACCACTAGGGAAATAAAAATTAAAACCACAATGAGATACCATTGCACACATATAGGACCGTTATTATCAAAAAACGAAGTATTACTAAGGATGTGGAGAAATTTGAACACTTGTGCACTGCTTATAGAAATGAAAAATGGTGCAGCCTCTTTGGAAAACAGCACAGTAGCACCTCAAAAAATTACAAACAGAATGGAAAACTAGGACTTAAAGAAATATTTGTATATAAACATTGTATACAATATTTGCATTCATTGATTTTTTACATATTTACTGTCTTTTGATCATGAGTTCCATAGCATTTCTGATAAGCAGAACTTTTTATGTGCCATGTGGAACAAAAGCATGCTATTAAAAATAATCTAGTGATCTCTAATTCCTATTTAAACAGCATAACTTGCCCCTTTGTGAGGAAATGTTTCAAACTGAGTAGAGAGAAATCTAAATTATTCCTTAAATAAGTTTTGTGTTACTAAAATTTAGGCCTTTGTTTCTATTAATAATGATTATTTTTTGGTTTGTACTTGTTAAATAGTGTAGTTTATTTTTGTGTACTGAAATATCATTTGTATTTTATTAATAGAAAGTCAAATACCACTTTAGAATATGATTTCATTATTTTTAATGAACTTATTGATCTTCTAAAGTCTTAAAAGTTCCTGTAAAACTTTAAAAAAATTTTTTTTATTCCTTTTATTTTTACATGACAGTAGAATATATTTTCAAATACCATACATACATGGAGTATAACTTCCCATTTTTGTGGCTGCACATGATGTGGAGTTACACTGGTTTTGCATTGATATATGAACATAGGAAAGTTATTTCCAATTCATTCTTTCCCATTCCCATTCCCCCTCCATTCCCCCCATTTCTCCTATCCAATCCAGTGACCCAAACCCCCACCCCCAGCCTATTGTGAGTCAGCACCACATATCAAGGAGAACTTTCAGCCTTTCCTTTTTTGGGATTGGCTTATTTCACTTAACACGATCATGTCCACTTCTGTTCATTTATGGCAAATACCATAATTTCATTTTTCTTTATGGCTGAATAATATTCCATTGTGTATGAGTACCATATTTTCTGTTTTCATCTGTTGAAGGGCACCTAGTTTGGTTCTATAGCTTAGCTATTATGAATTGAGCTGCTCTAAACATTAATGTGGCCATGCTGCTGTAGGATGCTGATTTTAAGTTCTTTGGGTATATGCCAAGGAGTGGGATAACAGGGTCAAATGGTGGTTCTATTCCAAGTTTTCTAAGGAATCTCCATACTGCTTTCTAGAATGATCACACCAATTTGCAGTCCCACCTAGCAATGTGTGCGTGTACCTATTTCCTTACATTCTTGCCAACATTCATTGCTATCTGTATTCTTTTTTTTTTTAAAGATTCCATCCAGCCTTTATTTATTTATTTTTACAGTTTGTAAGTTTTTTGTTTATATATATATGTAAACAAAATATATATATGCATATATATGTGTGTGTGTATATATATGCATATGTAAACAGTATATATGTATATGTGTGTGTGTATGTATATATATATATGTATATGTATGACAGTAGGGTGTACTTTGACATATGACATATACATGGGATGCAACCCGTTACAATTTTGATCTCATTCTTGTGGTTGAACATGATGTGGAGTTACACTGGTCATGTATTCATGAGTATTCTTATATGAGCATAGGAAAGTTATGTCTATGTACTATCTTTCCGATTCCCATCTTCCCTCCCTTCCTTTCATTCCCCTTTATCTAATCCGATGAACTTCATACTTCCTCTCCCTACTCTCCCTTGTTATGGGTTATCATCCACAGATCAGAGAGAGCATTTGACCTTTATATATCCTGGAGATTGATGCTTTGTCTGAGGTTCAGGTAGCAAAGATTTTCTCTCATTCTGTAGGCTCTCTGTTCATGTTCTTGATTGTTTTGTTTTTTTGGGACTGGCTTATTTTACTTAGCATGATATTCTCTAGTTCCATTCACTTACTGGGAAATGTCCATTTTGTTCTTATTTATGGCTGAGTAATATTCCATTGTGTATATATACCATATTTTCTTCATCTCTTCATCTACTGAAGGTACTTAGGTTGGTCCTAAGGTTGGCTATTGTGAATTGAGCTGCTATAAACATTGATGTGGCTGCATCACTGCAGTATGCCAATTTTAAGTCCTTTGGGTATAAACCGAGGAGTGGGATAATGGGGTCAATTGGTGGTTCCATTTCAAGTTTCCAGAGGAATCTCTGTACTGCTTTACAGAGTGGTTTCACTAGTTTGCAGTCCCACCAGCAACTTATGAGTGAACCTTTTCCCCCACAGTCTTGCCAAAATTTATTATTACTTGTATTCTTGATAATTGCCATTCTGACTGGAGTGAGATGGAATCTCAGTATAGTTTTAAATTTGCATTTCTCTAATTGCTAGTGAAGTTGAACATTTTTTCTTCTGTGAGGTGTAGAGTATAAATTTTCAAAATGGTTTGAGTATTGTCCTTCAGTAGTGTTTGTTGTGATATTTCCTTTTTCATCACAAGTTTTGGTATTTCGAGTTTTCTCTCTTCTTTGTTAGCTTGGCTAAGGATTTGTCAATTTTATTTACTTTTTCTGAGAACCAACTTTTTGTTTCGTTGATTTTTTTGGATTTTTTTATTTCAATTTCATTGATTTCAGCTCTGATTTTAATTATTTCCTGTCTTCTACTGATTTTGGTGTTGATTTGTTCTTCTTTTTCTAGGGCTTTGAGATGTGATATTAGGTTATTTATTTGTTGACTTTCTGTTCTTTTAATGAGTGTGCTCAATGCAGTGAACTTTCCTCTTAGCACTGCCTTCATAGTGTCCCAGAAATTTTGATACATTGTATTGTAATTCTCATTTACCGCTAAATATATTTTTATTTCATCCCTGATTTCTTCTGCTATCCATTTGTCATTCAATAACGTATTATTGAGCTCTAGGTGTTGGAGTAGCTTCTGTTTTTTATTCTGTTAATTTCTAACTTTATTCCATTATGATCTGATAGAATGTAAGATATTATCTCTATTTTTGGTATTTGCCAAGAGTAGCTTTGTGGCCTAAGCTATGGTCTATTTAGAGAAGAATCTGTGTGCCACTGAGAAGAGAGTGTATTCATTCATTGATGGATGATATATATATATTCTGTATATGTTTGTTATGTCTAAATTATTAATTGTATTTTTTAGTTCTGTAGCTTCTTTGCTTAGTTTTTGTTTGGAGGATCTATCTAGTGGTGAGATACAGAAGAGTATCTTCTGTTTTCTGTATCATATACTTATTATCTTCTATCTGAGCCATACAGCAGCCTCTTAGAGCCACTCTGAGCTCATTTAATTTTCTTTAAGCACATTTGTGATTGCTACTGTTCTATTATTGAAAGAGATATGGTGTGGGGCTGGAGTTGTGGCTCAGTGGTAGAGTGCTTGCCTGGCATGTGTGAGGCCCTGAGTTCTGATCCTCCGCACCACATAAAAATAAAGAAATAAAAAAAAAAGATACGGTGTCCATCTACAAATAAAAAAAAAAAAATATATATATATATATATATATATATATATATATATAAAAGAGAGATGGTGAAACTGATGATTTAAAAAAACTGGATCTATGTTGTTTGTAGAATCAAGTCATTCAAGGCTACCTACGCTCTGCCCCCAACCTAACTAGATTGGATCTCTGTATATGTCTTGTGCTTTGTTTTTGTCACTCTGTTTCCTTATTGCTTTTTTGTCCATCAGAATTTCTTCATCTTTAAAGTTTACATGATGTTTCAAATAGCCCATGAAACCTTCTCTGTTTACCCCAAGTGGATATAATTTCACCTTTCTCAAATATCCTAAATCAGCAATTGTGTGGCACTTCTTAAGTATCTGGCATTAAAATGATTTGTTTTCATGTGTAACTTTCATGTGTAGTCCTTTTGATGGCTAAGATCGCATCATGTATTTCTTTGTATGCAACACAATCTCTATTTTAATGTTTTTAGCATAAGGGGAATTCAGGTCATAATTGGTTGCTATTTTAATTTAGGTAATTTTTATGTAGGAGATACAATTTGAAAATACATGCAGTGAAATTGGTTGATAGCATGTGTGTTCTGTAGCTGGAAACCCAATTTAAATCAGTTTTCATTTGCAAATTATTTTTTACTGAAATGTTATGACAAAATGAAAATCAAGGAAGGAGTTGACCTATGCCTTTCTTTCATTGAAAATTGATTTTAATATATGATTATTATAGAAAAAAATCACATTTGCATTTACTTTGTTAAATGAAACTGTATGGTCAGCAGTTTATTAGTATGGACCTTTTCAATAAAGCTAGGTAGAATTCTAATGTTTTCTGATCCCCAAGGTAATTCAGTGTTCTCATGGAAAGGAAAATGAGACATTTCTTATGGTGAGCATTTCTCTTGCATAGCCTTAAAATCAATAGTTATATTTCAATGACAATAACAATAAACTTTCATTGTCCAAACATCTTTGAAATAGGACCATTTTGGACAAATTATTTCATAATTAACACTGAATTCTAGCATGGCTTCGAGAAGATAATATTGTATTAATACATGGGCTATAATTTATGTTTCTAGTGCTGTTTTTTGATTGATGCCTTTTAAATACTTATGCTCCGGAAATTATGTTACAGGTTAAAATACCATAGTAGATTAAAATTTATGCTGAAATATTTCCTTAGATATTTTTGTTTGTTTTAGTGGCGACATGATTTTGTGCATGGATGGATAAAAGTGCCTGTGACTCATGAAACACAGGAAGAATGTCTGGGGATGGCAGTGTTAGATATGATGAGAATAGCCAAAGAAAACGATCAAACTCCACTGGCCATTTATAACTCAATCAGGTAATTTCTTTCTGCATATGTGTATGCATATACATAAATGTGAACAATTAGAAATTTTATATAATTTACTTGTATTTTCTGTGTTTTCCCCCACCTTTTGATTTTATAATTTTAAAAAATCACATGGGTAACTATTTTTCTTGTATATGGCACATACTTTGTGAGATAAAATTATTGAAAAAGTTGTAGTGCTACAGAAAGTATCATAGGTGATGAGTATCAATTTGTTGTTTGATTCATTTATTCTGAAAAGGGTAGGTAATTTGAGATCAATGGAAAGAACACCTGGAGGGATAATTTTTGGTAGTAGATCCTCAAATTTTTGGTATAAATTATCCAAATCAGTTTTTCTCAAATTGTGGTCTGTGTTTTACTTGTATTGGAATCACCTGAGGTGCATGTTAAAATTGAAGATTCCTTCCTAAGCAATAAAAAGACCCTGTCTCTAAATAAAATATTTTTAAAAAAGAACTAGGAATGTGGCTCAGTGGTTAATCACCCCTGGGTTCAATCCCCTGTGGCCATCCCTCCCCAAAAAAGTACAGCCCACAAATATGAAATTTTACAAGTGCTTCAGGGATTCTGTTTATACAAGTTATCCAAACTTAGAATTCCCCAAATTATTATTCTGCTTATGGGATTTTGACAATCATGACAATTTTAAATTACAGTTCTTCAAAACACTACTTCTACAGTCCAGGTTTAATGTCTGCAAAATTTCTACTTTTTAAAGATGTTTTGTATAGCTGGGCATGGCTGTGCATGCCTATAATCCCAGTAACTGGGGAAGTTGAGGCAGGAGGATGGCACGTTTGAGGCCAGCCTAGAAAACTTTGTGAGACCCTGTCTCAAAACTCAAAATCAAAAATAAAAAGGACTGGGGGTTGGGAAAGTAGTTCAGTGATAGAGCACCCCTGGGTTCAATCTCTAGTAATACATACACATACACACATACACACTCACTCTCTCTCTCTCTCTCTCTCCCCCCTCCCTCCCTTTCTCTCTCTCTCTTATGTTCTACATAAGAATGCTTTGATTTTCCTCAAGTTTGAAGACTAAATATTTATTTTACGTAGTACATACTTACAAGATTGAAAGTCAATGTGGTTGACTTCCTTTCTTTTTTGACATTGTTTTCTCATTAAGTTTCTCAAAATAGTTTCATATCCAGTTTTTAGAAAATATTTTTGTGGTTTTCTTTTTGGGTTTTTAAATTTTTTTTTTTTTTTTTTTTTTTTTGCTGTCAGATGTCTGTTAGGCCTTCACTCAAATGGAGTAGATATGATTTCGTGAACTCACTCAGGAATCTAGAAGACTAGATTCAAAGGAACACCAAAAACATTTGTTTTTTACTACTTCCTTGATCTTTATTAAGATGCAAACAGATACTTCTTGGATATTAGTTAGTTTGTTCATTCATCTGTTTGTTCGTTCGTTCGTTCATTCATTCATTCAAACAGCTATTTATTGAATACTTGGTATATGTCAGGTCATAGTAGAAAGAATTAGAGAAAGAGTATCTTAAAAGTTGTTGATGAAAATTGAAGGAAATGCAGTTGAAGAATAGAAGCTCTGAGCTACTAAAGATGAATGTTGTAAATATGAGGGCATATTTAGGCTTCTGCTGTGGTGTGATGATTCTGCGTTTGAGACTAGATCATTTCCATATCATCTATTATTCTTGTTTATTAATTGTATTTCTCTGAATCTCTCAACCCATACTCTGAACCAGTATATAAACATAACTGCAAAATTCTGCATTGTTATTTTTGTTTTACTTTTTAAATTGCATAAATATTGCACATTCCTTATAAAATTTGATGATACTTTAAAATTAACAACTTATTGAAATATAATTCACATATCATGAAATTCACCTATTTAAAGTAAATGATTAAATACTTTTTTTGGTGTGTTCAAAGAGTTGAAAAAGATAATAAAAATGTAATTTTAGAACATTTTTATCCTTCCTAAAAGAAACCCCATGTCCATTAGCATTCAACCCTAACCCTCTTTCCCCCCAGTCTCTCTCAATCTCTTCTCTACTTTTTATCTCAATGGATTGCCTATTCTGGACATTTCGTATGACTGGAATCATACACTATGTGGTGTCACTTTCTGTCTGGCTTCTTTTACTTAGCATGTTTTTAAGATTCATCCGTGTTGTAGCATATATCAGTTTTTCATTGCTTTTTAGTTTTTTTATTCCATTGTATGAACATACCACATTACCTGTTCATTACCTGATGAAAATTTGACTTGTTCCTACTTCTTGGCTGCTGTGAATAATGCTGGTATGAACAGTTGTGTATGAGTTATTTTGTGGATGTATATATTTATTTCTCCTATGTATATGCTTAGGAGTAGAATTCCTATTTCATATGGTAACTCAGTTTAACTTTTTGACAAACTACCAGACTTTTCCAAAGCAGCTATATCTTATTAGGTTCACTAGCAGTACATGAGAATTCCAACTTTTTCAGCACTTCTGTCTTTATTTTACCCATCTTACCAAGTAGCAGTGCTATCTCTTTCTGGTTTTGATTTTCATTTCCCTGATGACTGCTGATGTTTAGCATCTTTTCATTTGCTGATTGGCCAGGTGTATATCTCCTTTGGAAAAATGTCTATTGAAATTCTTGGCTCATTTTAAAATTGAGTTGCCTTTTTATTATTGAGGTTTAAGTGTTCTTTTTATATTCTAGATAAAAGTCTCTAATTATAAGTTATCATATAATATTTGCAAATAATTTATCCCATTCCATGTATTATTATTTTTTCCTTTCCTGAAGGTATCATTTGTAGAACAAAAGTTTTAATTTTGAAATACTCTAACTTACTTATTTTTCTTTTATCTACTCTGCCATGGTATTTTAAGAGTGGATAAATAATTTATGCCTGCCCTATGGCAAAACATGCCTGCTTTTCTTGCCTTCTTAGTTTAACACATATTTAATTCTTTGATGTTTTCTGAATTACTATTTGATAGTAATTTCTGAAAGATAATCAAGGAACTGTAATTGCTGTTAAGTTACTTAGAATTTATTGGAGAACAGATGAGAAATTAGTGCATGCAGAATGAAATAAGGTGCTCATTTCTGGAAATATCCAGTAGGATATAGGCGAATAGTCTAAATAAATACATGTTCCTTTTTAGATTTTAAAAAATGCATATAAGAGGTTACTCTGTATGTCCATGTTCATTAGAAGCAGAGAAATTAATTTATTCCCCTTTTTGTAGGCTATTGTGCATGGAGATGAAAGTACAGAAAGGTCAGAGCATTTCCAGAAAGAATTATTTTGATCAGAGGAATTATTAGGATTTAGTGAAGTTGATCTAACAAAATAATGTGTAAAAAATATATGTTTGCATAATAAACAACAAACAGCACCAACAAAAAGCAACAATTTCCAAAATTCAGATAAAATTTGGATAAAATTCAAATAAAGATTTCCACATTTTAGGAAAATAGTGGCAACCCAGTACAATCAATGCCAAAAAAATCTTATAAATCACCAACCCAGGGATATAAGATATTCAGAGAAAATGAATTTTTAGAGACTGAATTTTTGAAGACTGAGTATTCATTTCATGAGGAGAAGAAAATTAAAATCTTCTATTCTGAGCTTTATGGTAACTCAGAGTGTATGTATCATTAATTGAAACTTTGAGGTTTTCTCCTCTGTGGATGGTTATATCAACTTATTCTATTTGCCTACAATGTTGTAGCACCTACCTATCATGGAAAAAGGTAGGAACTTGTCTTTCAGTTTTGTTTTAGGTTTATCTTCCAATTTTTGTTTTCTTTGTTTTCCTTTTCTGTGTATTCTCTTTATCCTAGCTATAAGACATTCTTACCAAAATGTGTTCGAGCAAAGATTCAAGACTATCATATTTTGACAAGGAAGCGAATAAGGTACAGGTTTCGCAGATTTATTCAGCAGTTCAGTCAATGCAAAGCCACTGCCAGAAACTTGAAACTTAAGTATCTTATAAATCTGGAAACTCTTCAGTCTGCCTTCTACACAGAACAATTTGAAGTAAAAGAACCTGGAAGAGGTCCTTCAGGTGAGGAGATTTTTGCAACCATTATAATAACTGGAAACGGTGGAATTCAGTGGTCAAGAGGGAAACATAAAGAAAGTGAGACACTGACAGAACAGGTAATCCTTAATGATATGTTTTCATTCTTTGTTTTAAAATTTAAGTAGAATGACAATATAAAAAAGTAATTTTAGTTATTTCAAACCTGGTCTTACACTGCTCCTGATGTTAGAAGTGGAAGTTTCTAGTAGCATGTGATGCTATCAAGGTTGTATCTATAGTTTTTCTCTCATTGTTCTTAAATAGATTTTTATTTAATCTTTTAAGACAAAATAATTGCTAACGACTTATAGTTTCAGAAAAGCGTTGACTTCTGTAAGTGATTTTGAAGGTAGTCTTGCCTCCTTTTTACATTTATTATTATAAGGCACAATCATAAAACTAAATGGAAAATATTCATTTATATTAATTTTTATTATAATGTATATCTGTTAAATAATTGATTTACTTTTCAGGGTTTGTATTGCAAGTTTTAAATTTGTTCATATCATTATTGTTCTTAGATTGTTTTAGAGATTTAAGATGATTTTATTTTTATTTTTGACTTTTTTTGTAGTTAGATTTTCAGTTTTCTGGCAGTGGTTCTTATTAATGTTAAGAGTACTGTAATACACTTTAGGTTCCTTACATTCTATAATGTACTCATTTATAAGTCAAAGCAAGACACAGTATAGTTTGGGGATTAAATTTTTTGGGGGAAGGAATCACATAATGCTTATCTGTTGTTATCAATTAAATGTTTTATTTCTTAAAGAATTTTGAACCAGTGTTGTGTCCTTTATAAGTCTTGTTTAAAAATGGTTCCATAACTTTTAAATATTAAATGCTTTTAATTACAGAATTTACAATTATATTGTGATTTTCCGGAAGTTATTGATGTTAGTATTAAGCAAGCAAACCAGGAAGGCTCAAATGAAAGTAGAATTGTAACTATCCATAAACAAGATGGTAAAAATTTGGTAAGTTTGTAATAGTGATTACATTTAACCTTTATCAGAAATTAATATTTCAGAATCTGAATTCCAACTTTACTTTTTTATAGTACCAATTACTTTTTTGATTATAGTTATTAATATAGCTCTAAAGATAATTATCAGCTCAGTGAACTTTTTTTTGCACCTTGCTGTTTTAAAAAAATTTTTTTAGTTGTAAATGGACACACTACCTTTATTTTATTCATTTGTTTTTACGTGGTGCGGAGGATCGAACCCAGTGCCTCACACATGCAAGCGCTCTATCATTGAGCTACAACCCCAACCCCTGCATCTTGCTTCTTACCAAAAACTGTTTCCATAGTTTTCTTATATGTTTACTATGTTTTTCACTCATTTTTATGATTAACAAAGCACTAGTTCTTTCCCCCACTCCCTCTGACTCTTGGTTGTGCTATTGCCTGTTGTAATGCTCTTTCCTGACTAATTTTTTTTTTAATCAAGAGGGATATGCATAAAGCCAACCATTCTGACTAATTAAGGGAGAAAAATAAAGCAATATTATATGGAATTTATATGACAAAATTCAAACCAATTCCAGGTCAGCTTCACTCAAGCTGTAAGACATGATTGATTCTAAAAAATTAAACCTTTTTCTTTCTTTAAATATCTTGAGAAATCCTATTTATTTTAGTTGAAAAGAAAGAAATACATTCTTTTGTACTCTGCTGTTAGATTTCTTATTTATCTGACTCTGATTTCTTTTTAACTTGGATGCTTCTTGACTTCCTCCTGCGTTAAATGTCATTTATCTTAAGTATCCATATGGCTTCCCTGTCTGTCCTTTTCAGAGTTGTATTACCAAAATATAACTGACTTACAACTCACTTTATTCAGCACATTTTCCTGTTCTTAGATAAAAACATGATAAATTACACCTACTATCTAGAGGACTCTGAACTTCTTGAAGGCAAGACTTATATTTTCATGTGTTCGCACTTCCTGCATTTTGCACAGTGCTCCAGGAGGTAGGTTAGGAGTATGATAAATATTTCATAGGTGGTTGGAAGGGTGTTTAATAATTATCAACCTCCTTGTGCATCTATAATAAATATTTCTGTAAAAGTTTATTGATGCTAATGTGAAAATCCTGTAGTAATATTCTTTATAGAAAGGTGTGTGGACTTGTTGGCTTAATTTATGAAGTTTGCAATACAGAGAACTTAAATAACTTTCCAAGGTCTCAGTATTGGTAAAGTGTTAGGGCTGTTTAAGTTCAAATCCATTATTTGAAAACCGAAGTTCTTAACTGTAACACTACCTTATTTTTGAATATTCCTAAAGCTTCTTAAAAATATTACATTGACATTTTGTTGGAATTGCTCTAAAGATTAATTTGGTAAGAGTTGACATTTCTTTCTCATATAACATATTTTATTTTAGGAGTACCTTATATTTCTCCTGTATCCATGTATCATGTTGTTTTTCACTAACTTTTGATAGTTTAATTCATATTGATGTATCATGTTTCTTGCTGAATTTTATTAATCACATTATGCTTTTTCTGTTATTTATTAGAAGAAAGAACTTTTTCTCAGTTTATTTTTCTAAAAAAATCGTTGCTGGATATAAGAAAGTAACTAATTTTTGTTTATTCTTGCATTTTGCAAGTTTATTATGTGTTAGTTTTATGTTTTTTGCTACCATTTTACTCTTTACTCTTGCATTTCTTTTGGTTTTATATCTTTTTAAAATTTTGGTAAAATATATATAAAATAAAACAGCATCATAACCATTTTAAGCATGCAGTTAAGTAATGTTTTAGTATATTCACATTACTGTTTATATAATCTCTAGAACTTTTTATTTTTGCACACTGAAACTGTGTACCCATTAAAAACTCTTGAAACCTCATTCTGTTCTCTGACTTTTTAAATTTGATTACTCTATATCAAATTTATAAGAAACCTCTTATAAATGGAACCACACAATATCTTTTTGTGACTGTCTTATTTTTCTTAGCCTGTTAGACTTAAGGTTCATCCATGTTATAACATGTTTCAGAATTTCCTTCCTTTTAAATATATATGTATATACTGTTGTATATACATGCCACATTTGTAGGCACAGTTGTATCTATTGATTCAAGCTTTTGGGTTGCTTCCACTCCTTTTGGCTATTGTAGACATGTGTGTATACATATCTCTTCAAGACCTTGCTTTCAATTACTTTGGATAAACCCAAAAATAGAGTTGATAGATCATATGGTATTCTGTGTGTGATTTGTTGAGGAACCATCATACTATTTTCTATTGTAGCTGTACCATTTTACATTCCTACTAGTAGTACATAAGCATTCTAGGTTTTCCATATCCTCACCAATACTTTTAATTTTCAGTTTTCTGAATAATAGCCATGCTGATGGGAATGGAGTGGTATCTCATTATGGTTTTAATTTGCATTTACCTAATGGTTAGTGATGTTGGACATCTTTTCATATACTTGTTGCCATTTTTGTTGTTGAATTGCAATAGTTTTTTATATTCTGGACATTAACCCCCTATCAGAAGTAGGATTTACAAATATTTTCTCCCATTTATAGTATGCTTTTTGTTTTGTTGTCTGTGTGTAGATGTTTTTAATTTTGAGATAGTTCAGGATGCCTGTTTTTACTTTTGTTTCTTATCTTTTTTTCCTTCTTTTACTTTTGTTGAAACAACATGAACACAGTAATTAATTTTAGATGTATAGCTCAATACTTTTTGCATATGTATACACCTGTGTAGCCATACTTGGTTCAAGATGTAGACTATTTCCAGTATTCTCAGGCTTCCACATGCTTCTTCCCACTTATTACCACACTCTCCTCCAACTTTAGGCACCCATCATTCTTACTTTTGTCATCAATTATCTCTGCTCACTAAAGTTATATAAATGGACTAATATTGTATGTATTTTTAAAAATCTAGATCTTTATCCTTAGTATAATATCTGAAAACTCATATGTTTTTACATGTTCATTCCTTTTTTATTGCTGGGTAGTATTGCATTTTAAAAAATACTAATTTATTCTTTTTATTTTATTTTTTTTACTTATTGATTCATTGAACACAAATGGAGTACAGCTATTGTTTCACTGGTTGTACACAAAGTAGAGTCACACCATCTGTACGTTCATGCATGTACACAGGGCAATGGTATCTGTCACACATTCTGTTATTAATTTTACCCCCCATCCGTCCCCACCCCTCCCTTCCCTCTATGCTAGCTCTTTCCTCCATTCTTGCCACCTTTCCCCCCCGCATTATGCATCATCATTCATTTATCAGAGAGACCATTCGGCTTTTGGATTTTTGGGATTGGCTGATCTCACTTAGCATAACAGTCTCCAACATCATCCATTTACCTACAAAGGCCTTAATTTTATTCTTCTTTATGGCTGAGTAATATTCCATTGTGTATATATACCACAGTTTCTTTATCCATTCATCTACTGAAGGGCATCTAGGTTGATTCCATAATCTAGCTATTGTGAATTGAGCAGCTATGAACATTGATGTGGCTGCATCACTGTCGCCATCTGATTTTAAGTCCTTTGGGTATAGGCCAAGGAGTGGGATAGCAGGGTCAAATGGTGGATCTATTCCAAGTTTTCTAAGGAATCTCCACACTGCTTTCCAGAGTGGCTGCACCAACTTGCACTCCCACCAGCAATGTATGAGTATACCCTTTTCCCCACATCCTCGCCAATACCTGTTGTTGCCTGTGTTCTTGATAAAAGACATTCTAATTGGGGTAAGATGAAATCTTAAGGTGGTTTTGATTGATAAAATACAGCACCCCTTCATGCTCAAAACACTAGAAAAAATAGGGATAGTGGGGACATTCCTTAACATTGTAAAGGCTATTTATGCTAAGCCCACAGCTAACATCATCCTAAATGGAGAAAAATTGAAAGCATTCCCCCTGAGAACTGGAACAAGGCAGGGATGCCCTCTTTCGCCACTACTATTCAACATTGTTCTTGAAACTCTAGCCAGAGCAATTAGACAGACCAAAGAAATTAGAGGAATACGAATAGGAAAAGAAGAGATCAAACTATCCCTATTTGCTGATGACATGATTCTCTATTTAGAAGATCCTAAGAATTCCACCAGAAAACTTCTGGAACTCATTAATGAATTCAGTAAAGTAGCAGGATATAAAATTAATGCTCATAAATCTAATGCATTTTTATTTGTAAGTGATGCATCCTCTGAGGGAGAAATTAGGAAAACTACCTCATTCACATTAACCTCAAAAAAAAAAATAAAATACTTGGGAATCAATCTAACAAAAGATGTGAAAGACCTCTACACTGAGAACTACAGAACACTAAAGAAAGAAGTGAAAGAGCATCTGAGAAGATGGAAAGATCTCCCATGTTCTTGGATAGGCAGAATTAATATTTATTCTTTTTAGATATACATGAGAGGAGAGTATCTTTTGACATATGTATACAAACATGGAATATATCCTATTCTTATCAGGAACCTAGTCTTGTGGTTGTACATGATGTACATGATGTGAAGGTTCATTATGCTGTATTCATATATGTACATAGGAAAACTGTATCAGACCCACTGCACTGTCTTTCCCATTTCCATCCATATCACTTCTCCTCACTCCGCTCTGCTCAATCCAGTGAACTTCTATTCTCCACCCCCATGTTGTGTGTTAGCATTCACATATCAGAGAGAACATTCAGTAGTACTGAATTTTTAAATTCAATCTTCCATTGGTAGATTAGGAGTGGGATTATTGAGTTACAGTGATAGTCTTAGTATACTCATAAACAATTTTCCAAAGTTGTTATACCAATTCACCCTTTATTCACCAGTGTACAGAGATTTCAGTTATATCTCCACCAAGCTATAATTTTGTGTCTAAAAAGGTTTAGTGATTCTGGTGAATATGTACTGGTAGCTCACTGTGGTTTTTATTTCATTGCCTTGATGATTAATAATATTGAACACTATTTTTAATATGCTTATTGTTCACTTGGCTAGCCTGCTTATGAAGTTCCCGTGCAACTCTTTTGCTCATTTTTCATTACTTGTTTTTTTCTTATCAATTTGCAGAGTCCTTATAAATTCTGGATACATGTCTTTTTATAGGATATCTGTCAAAATATGTTATCTTCTAGTTAGTGTGTTGCCTTTTCATTTTTAATAGTTTTTATGAATAAAATTCTGTAATTTTAATAGATTATTTTGTCTATTTAAATTGAGCATGATTACTAATACAGTTGGGTTTTAAGTCTACTGTTTTGCTGTTTGGCTTCTGATTGTCTTATGAATTTTGTTGTTTTTAATCCTCTCTTTCTGACTTACTTTGATTGTTCAAATACTTTTATTTCACTTTATCCCCTCTTAAGTTTTAAGTCAATATTATTTTATATTTACTTATATGTGTCACTTTCTGTTGCTTTCTGGTGTAAGAACAGATAGATTATTCTTCTTTTTCATCAACATTCATTCTGTCTTACTCCCCTCTCCAGAGGTGATCATCTGTGTGTATGTGTTTTTCTGGCCTTTTGTATTTTTACATATATCTATGGTATATGACATTTTCATAAATGTTATATTCATAAAAAGTCATACTTTATTGTTCTTTAACTCTATTTTTTAAAAAAAAATGACTTGTCATTCTGTGTACCTGTAGATCTAATTTAAAAAACTATTGCATACCACCCCATATTGTATATATGCTTTAACTTATAATAATTAACTTTGGCATATAATTCTATAGCATATATATCTCTTTAATTTATAATTTATAATAATTTTCTTGTTAGACTCTTAATTTTGGCTACTTTTTGTTATTACAAAAATGTTAAAAGTAGGCATTTGAATATGCTTTTCTATGTACATATGTCAATATCTCACTAGGAGAGATACCGATAAGTGAAATTGCTAGTTTAAGGATATAAATATTTAGAATTTGATAGACTGTTAAAGTACTTCCCAACAGTGTTTCCAATGTGTGTATGTCTGCATATCCCTCATAACCTGTGCCAACATTGGATATTAACAATCTTAATTTTTCTGCTGAAATGATGGGCAAAAATGCATTCCTCTTGTAATATTGTATTTCTTTAATTAGAACCTGAGATTGAGCAGTTTCTCATGTGCTTATATAAGGTAGCTATTTCTGTTTCTTCTCTATGGATTGCCTTTTCATATTCTTTTTTTTTTAATTTATTTTTTTTATTGAACACAAATGGAGTACAGCTATTGTTTCACTGGTTGTACACAAAGTAGAGTCACACCATCTGTGCGTTCATGCATTTACACAGGGCAATGGTATCTGTCATTTCATATTCTTTGACTAGTTTTCCTTTTAAATTTTAGTTGATTTTTAGGATTTTCCCTCCAATACATATTGAGTGTAAATCCTTTGTTGTACAAGCTTGTAATTCTCAAAGACTTTTAACTTTGCTTATAGAATCTTGTACAGTAAATGTGTGTGTGTGAGTGCATGCGTGCATGTGTATTTATATATATTTTTAGTTTTATTTATTTATTTATTTATTTATTTATTTATTTATTTATTTATTTATTTTGTACTAGAGATTGAACCTTGGTGTGTTGTTTAAACACTGAGCCACATCCCGAGCCTCTTAAATATTTTATTTAGAGAGAGTCTCGCTGACTTGCTTAGGACCTTGCTAAGTTGCTGAGGCTGGCTTTAAATTGGAGATCCTTTTGCCTCAGCCACCTGAGCTGCTGGGATTACAAGTGTGTGCCACTGCACCTGGCTATAGTAACTATTTTTATGGCCTTATTTTATTAACTAAATATTTCATTGTTCAAACACATCACACACTTCTTATTACACTTTTTGTTCCTACTCATTATTCTGTGTTCCTACTATGATTATGTAAATATTATTTATTGAAGAGCAGGAGGTATACTCAGATCACATTTCCATTCTTATGTAACTTTGTGTTTTTCCAGTAGCTAATTATTGCTTTCCCGTTTTATATTTATAGTTGTCTTTCCATTTCCTGCAGGAATTTTGTGAAGTAGCTTATTTCTCAGTGTCAAATTTCATATAGTCAAACCTGTCAAATATTATATAATGTCTCTTTCTTTGGGAGAAACTTTGCCTTGATCACTTGGTACTGGTTTTGCTAATCTGGCCTGGAGGCTCTCTAGATACAGCTGTTAATAACCACAGTCATAATCTTTGAGCATCCCTTTCTTGTCATCCTGGGAATTACCATCTTATCTCTCTTATGTTGGATCCCTGGTTCTCTGAATCCCATATTTGCCGCCTTCTTCTTGCTGTGCCCTCTAGTACTTGTTGGTATTTTTAGAATTCGATAAAATAGAAAATTAATTTAGGGAAGATTTTTATTTTTTTTAAATTTTTTTTGGTACTGGGGATTGAACCCAGAGGCACTCTACCACTGAGCTACATCCCCAGCCCTATTTTGTATTTTATTTAGAGACAGGATCTCACTGAGTTGCTTAGGGCCTCGCTAAGTTACTGAGGCTGACTTTGAACTTGCAGTCCTCCTGCCTCAGCCTCCCAAGCCACTGGGATTACAGGCGTGTGCCATTGTGCCCAGCAAGATTTTTACATTTTGATGATGTTGAATTTTCCCCTGCAGAAACATGGGTAATCATCTGTATATTCAAATAAAAAGTTGTGTGGTACAGTGTTTTGAAGTTTTTCTAATATCATTTTCCACCTTTATTGTTAAATTTAATCCTCAATACTACATATTTTTATTGTTATCAATAGGGCTTTATTTTTTCATTATATAATAAAATTGAATATGTGTAAATTTATACACACATATACATGTACTTTTACATATGTATGTATGTTTTTGCATTAGATAAATACTGTATTTTAGGCTGACTGTACATTCACATTGTATATATAATGATACAATCACAACATAACTACATATCCTAACATTTTTGTTCATAGCATCAATACATTAGCTTAACAGTGTACAGTTGGTATGTAAAAACAACTGCTCATGACTTTCAATACCAACTTTTGTATCAGATTAAATAAATTTCTAATTGAGATAACTCATATTAGTCTAATAGGAGTATTAGAAAATACAGTAAAATTATGGATATAAAGTGAACTGTAAGTGGAAGGGCATGAAAATGTGACTGGGAATCATAAAAGACATTTAAGCAATTAAAAGAAATAAAATTAGGAGAAATAACGTAACATGGAGTGTAGCAAATTTTCATTATTTAGCACTCAGTTGACTTTTTGGATGATACCTAATGGCTTATTTTTCTCTTTTCTGTTTAGGAAATTGAACTTAGCTCATTGAGAGAAGCTTTGTCTTTTGTGTCATTAATTGATGGGTATTATAGATTAACTGCAGATGCACATCATTATCTCTGTAAAGAAGTGGCACCTCCAACAATGCTTGAAAATATACAGAGCAATTGTCATGGCCCAATTTCGTGAGTAATACACACTTTAAAATAAATTTTTTTTTTAAAAAAGTAAGTGTTGCAGTGTTGTGTGAATCTCATCTTCAGATTCCACATCCATGGATGTAATAAATTACAGTAAAAAAATATATATTTTAAAAATTCTGTGTCTGTGCTGAACATGTACCACCCCTTTTTCTTGTTATTTCCTAAACAATACAGTATAACAGCTCTTTACACAGAATTTACATTCTATTTATTAGGTTTTATCAATAATCCAGAGATGATTTAATGTATAGAGGAGGATGTACATATTTATATGTGAAAATTATGACATTTTACGTAAGGGTCAAATTTGATTCTGGATCCAAGCCTCTGTGGATGCAAGGGGATGACTGTATTTACAAAGAAAATTTTATACAATAGATAGATGTCGGTTTAGGGGTTTTGGAAAAATATTATTATAATTTATATTTTCTTTTTTGACATAAAGTCTGTTTGTATAAGTCAGATTACGTAACTATTACTTTGGACACAATTTATCATCTGTGTCCCAATTTATAATACTCAAAACTTGTTATACAAGTTTAACATTTAGTCATTTTTGCATATTTAACTCTTACAATTTTTTTTAAGAACACTTCCAATTTATATTACATTAATTTTGAAATACTGCAAAGGAACCACAGGCAAAAATTGAAAATTGTTGTTGTTTTTGGATAATCCAATTTCTTTTACTGAAGCTTCGAATGTAAGATGTGTATATGATGTCCATATTTCTAGATGAGTACTGTGCAAGAGAACTTTCTTCAGTGATGAAAATGTTCTCCATGTAGGACATTTAATCCATAGGCACTAGCTACATGTGGCTATAAGCATTTTCAATGTGGCTACTGCAACTGAGGAATTAAATTTCATATTTAATCCAATTTTAATTTCTTTACATTTAAATACCTGTATATGGCTAAAAACTTCCATATTGACCTAAACAGTTATAGAACCTGGCTTTAACACTGGGTGAAGCTAGCTGTGATGTATAACATTTATTTAACGCAAGTCCTAGTTATCTTTCAGATAGGATGTTCTTTATGATTGGCATCTTATTTGAAGAACCTGAATACAAAAAAGATCTGGGATTCTGAGCATGTTTCTTGAACTTAACCTACATCTAAATGTTTGAGAAAATGTATCTTGGATAATATTTAAAACTTGCTGCTATGCTCAGTGTTTACTTAGTAATAAATATGCTTGTTACTACAAGGTTGCACGTCTTGAAATTTATCTTCATAATTTATATGTTCAATCCCTTAAAAACTCCTTGTATTCATCCATTCATTGATCCACTTATCCATTCAAGTATTCTTTTATTTATTATAGAATGTTTACTGAGTACCTACTAAATATAGGCACTGTTCTATGCATGAGAAATATGGTGATACTGGAAATAGAAATGGTTCTTGCTTTCATGCAGATTGCATTTTGCTTTTCTTTCAAGATGTGCAGCTTCAAAAATGTAGAAAATTTAAAAACTCAGTAGTCTTTCAGCTACCACAAGCCTTCTATTAGACTTTGATATTGTACTAAATGTTAAAGTAATGCACATAATTGTTGGTATTAGTAACTTATGATAGACATGAGGAGTGTTTCTGATACTTTGTCTGCATAGTTGAATGAAGAATCATTCTTATGAGAATGGGTATGGTTTTAAAAATATAAAATCTGTAATCAAAAGGCAAAAATACTTAAGTGAATTTTTTTGTGATTTTTAATCTTACAATATCTTTTATGTATTTTTAAAGTCATGTAATTGCCCCTTGAATTGCTTTGAACTTTTTGTAAAATAGCTTGGTACTTGGATTTTTTTTCCTTGAAAGATTATGATAAACATAGAAAATAGAGAAGTCTTCTAAAAATTCTGAGAGTTTAAGATCTGATTTCTGAATTTTGGGATGATATTGGTCATAACATCATGGTGCTTTCTATCCTTCAAATTCTTTCTTCTTTACCTTTAGAATGGATTTTGCCATCAGTAAACTGAAAAAAGCAGGTAATCAGACTGGGCTGTATGTACTTCGATGTAGTCCTAAGGACTTTAATAAGTATTTTCTGACTTTTGCTGTTGAGGTTAGTATGTCATATTTATTAATGGTAGCATGTTGTTTAGTCCATATACTTTCTTCTTCATATTTATCTACCCTATAGTATTATTAATATGCAGAATTACAGCTCTGCATATAACTAGCATGATAATGTGTAATTTACCTCAGGAATTCTGCATAAATATATAATTCTTAGTGTTTGCATAAAATTATAAAATGATATACAATGTTTTTCTATAGTTTAATTTGGCATTAAAATTTTTTTTTTTTTTTATGTTTGGGTGTTACCAGTGTGTCAAATGGCATTTCATCAGATCTCTGGTAGTCTTTTCACCAAAATGGAAATCTGTACCCTACCAGGTAGAATAAAATAATTTAGAAGTAGATTTTCTGTTTACTAGTAGCAGTTACTAATTAGAGCAAAACAGAACAATAATAAAGAAACAGAATTATCATAGCACTTTTAACTAGTGATTTTCCAATTTTAAGAATAATGATTTGTAATTTAAGTATAAAACTGCAGTGAAACCTCATTGTTAATACAGATAATCTTCAATCTTAAGATTTACTTATCTGAAATTATCTTAAAAGATCATTTATAAGACAATTTCATTGTTTAAACTCTCAGAAACTTTATAACAGCATCTACATACATTTTACTTTCCAAAAAATAGAGAAAGTAAGGATTAATAAAGTTATTATTATAAAAGCAGCCTTCTTATATTTAGTATGAGAATGGATTAATTATCGAAATAGGTAGATTATTCCATCATTTACTGTTTTTTGGTTTTTCTTTTTTAAATTAGAGCATTATAGTTATAAAGGGTTGAATGTTTCCTCTTATTGTTGTATAAAATTAATTATCTAATTTCAGAGTATCTTGTTACTATAAGATATACCAATTCATTGTACTGAATTCAAAGTGTATCTATAGTTTACTATATATGCTCACCCTAATGTGAGTGATAGGCATTAGGGAACATACAATATAACCCTATTTTTGATAAACTTATCTTTTGAAAGTCAAAAATTAAAAATATACCAAAAAGTGCTAAATTGAGCAGAGTAAATATCTAGTATAGACAAATAAAGACAATAACAAAAAAGATTGTAATTTTTAAGAAAGATGTCGTGGAGTAGGAAACACCGGAGATTGACATTGAGGGTCTGGTAGATTTTTTGTAAATGGTTCTAAGTAGAATCAATATGCTTATAAAAAGCAACTTAAAAATAGTAAGATGACCCAGCAATATGGGAGGCTGAGACAGGAAGATCACAAGTTCAAAATCAGACTCAGCAACTTAGCAAGGCTCTAAGCAACTTAGTGAGACCATGTCTCAAAATAAAAAATAAAGAAGGGTTGGGGATGTGGCTTAGTGGTTAAATGCCCCTACTAGGCATCTAGTAGGGTTCAATCGCTATTACCAAAATATATAATTAGATAAATGAACAAATTTATAGTACAGTACACAAGACAAATATTTTAAAATTGCGAAACATTAGAAGTGCCACATTAGAGATAATTATAACAAATACAATAGTGGTGAAATGAAATAAGTATTCAGTCACCTTTCTGTGAAATGGATGAGTATTAGAGAGGACCTTATAGAAAAAGTAGAGCTTGAGCTGAGTTTTAAGGAATGAGTAATAGTCATTGCTCAGGGAGGATGTATAGTCACAGTGGAGGAATAGCAAGTACAGTTACCAAGGTGTAAAACAGTGTGACAGTTACTTGAAATTATTTAAGTCATTTAATCTGGCTATAAAATAGGTTGCATGTCAGAAGGGGCAGGAACTGAGGCTGAGATAGAGGGAGAAACAAGTTTATGAAGGCCCATGATGATACTAGGTTTGAATTTTATCTTATAAAATGTTTATCTAATAAATTATTATTAATTTTTCTTGTTTTCTTGCTTGCTTTTAGTAAAAGGCTATATGATAATTATAACATGCCTTTTTGAAGAAACTCTTGCCTCTATCACAATATCAGCATTTACTTTAGGATTCACAGTTCAAATGTATGAATATTCTGTTGATTGTTTTGTGATATCTTTTTTTGGCAGAATAATCACTATGATGTTCATTGTAATTTTTCCTCTCTCTCTTTATAATTAAACTTTGTAGCGAGAAAGTGTAATTGAATATAAACACTGTTTGATTACTAAAAATGAAAATAGAGAGTATAATCTCAGTGGGACTAAGAAGAACTTCAGTAATCTTAAAGATCTTCTGAATTGCTACCAGATGGAAACTGTTCGCTCAGACAATATAATTTTCCAGTTTACTAAATGCTGTCCCCCAAAGCCAAAAGGTAATTTTCTAAGTATTTAAAAAATACTGATCATGCATTGTGTAATGTGGTGGGAGGTAATTTCAGTACATTGATTTCAAAAGAAATATTAGAGCAGTAGCTCCAAAAACAAGTTAATTTTGTCTCATTCTGTCGTGAAAACATCATCGAATAGTATTATATAGTTTGGTTTGAGTTGTAAATAAGTGACTTGAAGTTCTGTCTTTCTAAAATGACATTTTAAAGATGATAATTCCATGGTATAAATCAACTGCTTACTTATTGAATTGGAAGTTCTCACTACCAAATTCTCAGGTGTTTTAAGGATAAACTTAAACTTGCTTTTTGGATTCTTTTATTTCTATATTTTAAAAATAGATTGGAAATTTCTTGAAATAATAAATCTTATTAAAAATTATTGAAATCCTGAAAAATTATGTTTATTAATGAAGTGATTGTGATTTTGAAGGTATGAAATAATTGGTAAGAGTACTTTAAAGTTCAATAAATAAACCCCTAAAGAAAAAGATGAACAATAATATGTTATTAAGAATTTCTTACATATGGAACACATTTCATTTTATTCATCTTTGGAGCAATTCATATTTTCAGTGTGTTTCAATGATATATATAATTATAAACACACATATATACATATATTTATTTTATTGTTTTTCTCACAGATAAATCAAACCTTCTAGTCTTCAGAACCAATGGTGTTTCTGATGTACCAACCTCACCAACATTACAGAGGCATAATAATGTGAACCAAATGGTGTTTCACAAAATCAGAAATGAAGATTTAATATTTGTAAGTCATTAGATACTTATTGTCTTTTTAATCCTCTTAAATCCTCTTAAAACAACATCTACTTTCTTGATTTCCTACCCAACATTGTCACATTGTGTGACATTTGGAACTATTTTGTTGTAAACTACATTATTAAAATTTACTTGCAAATACTTTTATTTCTTATGAAAAATATGCCAACCTTGTGTGAGAAATTAGGAAAATTAATTAAAGAGTGAAAGTCTCTTTTCAGAAATTTAAAATATTCCTCTACAAATCATAAAAATTTAAAATCTATAGAAGACTTATCTTAAATCTCAAGTTCTCAAGAAATTAAGGGCTATTCAAGGGGTTAAAAATAAGGAAAGAACTGAAAGCAGAACAGTTTATACAAACTGATGATTTGACTCAGTTGGTATTGGGAGGGTGGAGATTAGTTTCATTTATCATGGGGTTTAAAATTCAAAGCAGTACAGAGAAGAGGGCCATATGTTAGACCTGTGCAAGGACAGGAGTTAAAAGTGAGACCATCTCTGAGTGGATCCCTCAAGAATATTCATTCTCAATTCAAAAAATATGCATGGAATGTGAAAGATTCACCCACTTGCAAAAGGAGAGGAAAAGAAACATTGTCTATTTTAATTGAGCTCTTAGGAAAAAGAAACTCTTCTAAGAATTTATAGACATAAACTTTAAAAGAAGGCATTATTATTATTATTATTATTATTATTATTATTATTATCATGATTATTATTATATTACAACTACAGCATGTATTCATTCACTTATTGTTAAAAAATCCTATGGGAAAGGTTGTTACTTTCCTATTCCTCAGATGAAGAAACCAAGACAAGTGCAAGAGAGAAAAGAGCCCATACAAGGTGAGAAACAGTTAGTAAGTGGTAAGGAACAAGTCAGATATTCTGCCTTCCCAGACCACACCGGTTTACTTTTTTCTTGCATTGGTAGAAAAGGCAAATGAAAAAAGAGACTCATCTGCAAATAAATGTAGGTAAATATGGACTCTACAAAGTGATAATTATAGCCAATGCAGGGGATTTTAAAAAAGGGTACAACCAAAATGCACTTTATTCATTAATCCTTCTTTTCTGTCTTTAATTACTTTTAAAGAAGAATAGAAGAATTAATTTAGAATCTCAAATGGAGGTTCAGTTTTTAAAGGAAATGCTTAGTATGGCCTTGTATTTTCAGTCTTCATCATTGATTATATTTCCTAATTCCCACATCTTTCTTCATCTTTACTCATTCTTTTAATCTCTTTTTTTCTTTTAAAGAATGAAAGCCTTGGCCAAGGCACTTTTACAAAAATTTTTAAAGGTATAAGAAGAGAAGTAGGAGACTATGGTCAACTGCATGAAACGGAAGTTCTTTTAAAAGTTCTGGATAAAGCACATAGAAATTATTCAGAGGTGTGTATGTTCATTGGGTGGTTCATGTATTTTATACTATGTAGAGATGTGCTTTCATATGCACACAAGATTTACGTGTGCAGCTTTTCAAAATTGTAATTTAAAAAGTATGTCAAGGAATTTTCTGAGAATATGTTCTGATGGGGCTATCAAAAATTATAGGAATTTAAAAAGTAATAGCTGATTTCCAAAGTAATTATTTTTAGCATTGTGTTATGTGTGTGATTACATCTCTTCATATACTGAATTGGTGGCTTTTAAACTTGTCTCCCCAGAGTCTTATGGGTTCCATAGAATTAGAAGTTCCTGTCAAAGTTTAGTTGTTAGAGTGATATCAGTGCAATACTACTATCCTGACATAGGTGTTATTTATTTGCATAGAGACCATTCTTAGTTTTTTAGAAATCATTGTTTAAAGTTTACATCCTCCTACCTTAGTCCCAAATCACTTGTTTGGTGTCTGTCTCTATTCTAGGAGTTCTGGATCTAAACCTGTTTGACTTACATTGTTCATGGTACCATCTATCACTACTGCTTTATTTCATTGCTATCTCCATATTCCAGGCTTACTTAAGGGTTTCCTCAGCATGAACATAGAGGTTGATGTCAGTTGCAAGTCCATATAAGGGGACCAAAGCACATTGTAGCCTGCTGAGAGTAAGAGAAAGTGCATTTCTCTAATGGCAGAGAGTACCTTTCATGAACTATGAATACTTATGAATAACAGTCACGCAATAATTTTTTTGCATGTCTTGTTATTTTTCTTTCCTTTAGTCTTTCTTTGAAGCAGCAAGCATGATGAGCCAGCTTTCTCATAAGCATTTGGTTTTAAATTATGGAGTATGTGTCTGTGGAGAGGAGAGTAAGTAAAACCATTTGCTTTTGTATGTTAGGGTCATGCCTCTCCCAGAGAATACATTCTTTTTATATAGAAGATTCAATTTCATGATCAGAGTAAGGTATCAATATAAACTCTTAATTTAGTAGGAATTAAATATTGTTGAACCTGAAAACATTTTAGGACTATTCAGTTATACCTGGTTGAAAAAGAACCCAATGAATGAAGTTAAAATGCAGAAGATAATTAATATGCCTTATGTTACAATGACTAAACAGTGGAATGTTATAGTAAACAAACATCTTACAGCCTTTTATGTTTACCATGGCAATACAGATTTTGGCTGGTTCAGCCTAATACTGAAACAATTGTCCCTTTCAAATAATTCCAAATAATTCCTTATTTAAATTATGAAGATGAAGTATATAAATAAGACTCATTAATGGAACTGACTGGAATTATTAGATATTGACATCAGAAATATTCTTCATTTATACCAGAGTAATGACATATAATATTGTATTGTATAATGTATGTTATATGTAATTATATAATATATATTTATATACTTGTTTAGATTGCTATATCTTACTCTTGTGAATAAACTAAAAACTAAAAATGATGTATATCCATTAAATTTCATTTAAATTAGTGAATTTTGCTTAGTTAATTTATATATTATATCCAAAGATACTTATAAATACATTTATAAATGTTTAAATTATACATTTTTAATTATATTTATACTTGAGCCCTATTATTATTATTACCTATATTTTAATGCAGATATTCTGGTTCAGGAGTTTGTAAAATTTGGATCACTAGATACATATCTGAAAAAGAATAAAAATTCTATAAATATATTATGGAAACTTGAAGTGGCTAAACAGTTGGCATGGGCCATGCATTTTCTAGTAAGTAATTAGTATGTTCTTTTTTTATCATAGCTTATTGTTTTAATTTATGAAGTACTGTAAAATTATGTTGACTTGGCAATAAGAAATAAATCTGTGAGTCATTCAAAAGTAATCTGTTTTAGATGACTAAAGAGATTATTTTATATGTACATTTATTTAAATAAAATAATTTTAGAAAGAAACAGTTTTTGTCATCCCATTGGTCTCTTAGAACTACTGTTGGACAATCTGTCGTGTGTCAGTTGGGTTAGAAAATTTAACCAAAAATTATGCAGAAATATGTTTTGCTGCTGGGGATAACAGAAAATTCCTTGTTACAGTGTTTGTGAGCAGTTGAACCTTATGTTCAGTGAAAAAACAGCATTGACCTTAGCAGAATATCAGAGGGTCAGCCAGTTTTCAGACCCCCTCAGACCTGTGTCCTAAAATTGAACTGAAAACAATACTTTCCACTATCTAGAAATACATACTGTTTAGAATCTCAACTTTGGAAAGTGAAGCAACACTGGGTACCTTTAATTTATTCATCAAGGGTATAAATTATTGTGTCATGTAAAGTGCAAATGAAAACAATACTGTCATAAAAACTTTTGTCTCAAAATATTAGTGCTACCAAATTAATATTTATTATGCTGTCTTACATATCTTTCTTCTTTAAATTTACTTTGGGATCTTAACCATATTAAATGTTCAAATATTTGTGGATTGATATTTTAATACGTGTGCATTTAACTTTAATAGGAAGAAAAATCCCTTGTTCATGGGAATGTGTGTGCCAAAAATATTCTGCTTATCAGAGAAGAAGACCGGAAAACTGGAAATCCTCCTTTCATCAAACTTAGTGATCCTGGCATTAGTATTACAGTTTTACCAAAGGACAGTAAGTTCTATAGGGATTGCATTTGACATTATTAAGTCTTTCTTCAGTAGTTGCATAAAAAGCATGTTGTCAATTTTTCTTGAATTTTCTTTTGCTGATATGTTCTTGATTAATTATAATATTTAGCTATCCCTTTTAACAATTCAATTAAGTTACGGTTACATCCTTGTCTCTGTCCATTTCTTTTTTGTGATAAGCATGTCACTGTGGACTACGATACTTTTAATCCCTAATTATGGATGGAAGATAGGATTTTATTTCATTTTATTTTGAAATTTTCTTATATTATTCTTTGAGCCTTGGTAAATGTTTGAAATCTCCCTTTCTGTAGTTACTTTAAAATTTTTTTTTAAAAGATATGTTATCTAGCTTGAGATCTCATTTAATTATTTGGCAATTCTCACATTGAATAACTTATTTTAAAAACTTCTTTGTGTCTGTTAATCTTCTATTTAGTCAATAGTAAATTGACTAAATCTGTCTAGTAAATAGTAAATTGACTAATCTGTCTAGTAAATAGACAGATTTTTTTTATGGTGCGGAGGGGTTCAAATAATGTAATTGTATTTTATTATCTTAGCTAAATTTTCTAATGAAATGTTCTAATTTAGAATCTACAATGATCAATTTTTTTGCATTCATATACAGTATCTCACTTGAGCCAATCGTCCTTAAACTTGGTGGCTTATGCAACAGTGAGGACAGCAATAATAGGATAGTACTATGGGGCTGAAAATCTTATAGGGTCTTAGATCTGGCACTCACGAAAGTTTCACCCTTTCCAATGGAAGGTAAAGATGGAGAAAAATATGTTCGTATGATGAAGGGGAAAGGAATTGATGTCCTCTTTAATCTTGATTATCAGTAAAAATATTCATGTTGCTTTACCAAAATATACTGAAAAATATAATAATCTATTATTATCTATGTATAATCTATTCACCTATCTATGCCAGAATACCAGAGGGTAGAGTTATGTTGTTTCTTCCTTCTTTGAATATTATCTTTCTGTTGCAGTCATGCACCACAGAAACTTCACTTTGGAATTTCCATGCTCTGAGCAGAAAGTAATATGTTAGTATAATTTAGTCATTCACTTCATGTAACGATAAACGTCTGTTGGGTCACTGTTTGTTTACAAGTCAAAATGGCCACTGCAAATAAATCATTAAAACACTTCCAAAGATTTAACAACACATTTACTATTTTCACATTTTAAATAAAATTTTAAAATATCAGGAAGTATTTAGGACAAATTTTGTAGTTTTTTAAAATTTTTGTTTTGCTTTGTTTTTTGAAAGCTGAACTAATAGGAAGAGGTAGAGAAAGCAATATGCTATTTGAGATGCAAAGGTGTAATGCAAGGAAGTTTAATTGATATGGAATTTGTTGTACAGGATTCTAATTCTGTCCATGCTGCTAACAAATTGTGTAATGTTGGACAAATTACTCAGTTTTTATTCTTATCAATATTGTCGTTGTAAAAGCTGCAACATTGAATTAGATGATCTCAAATGTACCTTCCAAGCTTATGTCAATGTGAGCATGAACATTCCTTCTCCAACAAAACAAGACTTGATTATTCAAATAATCTGAAAACTATTTGCATGTAAAACAGTGGTTTACTTCTGGGGATTATTTAACTATTATACTTTGTCCCTATCATTTAAAGTTCTTCAGGAGAGAATACCATGGGTACCACCTGAATGCATTGAAAATCCTAAAAATCTAAATTTGGCAACAGACAAATGGAGTTTTGGTACCACTTTATGGGAAATCTGCAGTGGAGGAGATAAGCCTCTGAATGCTCTAGATTCTCAAAGAGTAAGTTGATATAGACTGAACTTAGAATGACTTTGTCTGTGATCCTTCATATTTCTTCCAGATGATTTGATATTTCTTAACATACTAATTTTAATAAGAAGGTTGGTATAGCATTATACAATTTATTCTCAGTATTTGGTTTTTTGATTGTAGAAGCTACAGTTTTATGAAGATAGGCATCAGCTTCCTGCACCAAAGTGGACAGAATTAGCAAACCTTATAAATAATTGCATGGATTATGAACCAGATTTTAGGCCTTCTTTCAGAGCCATCATACGAGATCTTAACAGTTTATTTACTCCAGGTATGTATTGATTGAGTTATCTTACTGATCACTATCTTTCTTTGTTGTAGTTAATAAACTTTACTAATTCAGCAGTCCCTTTCAAAAAGTTCTATGATGTCCTCTAGGCATTCTTAATTCATATGATTTCTCATGCTTTATACATGTTTTGGTCTCCTTGATTGTTAGTCTTTTATAAAAATGCCTTTTATTCTTTAGTAACTTCACTTTTGTTTGTTTGCTCATTTGAAAAGGAAAAAGAAAACACAGAACTTATTACTTGCCCACAACGTGGGAGTATTAGACTCCAACCTAATTTTAGTTTACTAGTTAATGAGAAGCATGTTTGTTTGGATACAGATGTTTATTTGGTTACATTGATTTTTTAATAACAATTATTTAGGTTTTCAACTAGTTCCTATATATTTTATTAATGATTTATTTTCTAAATATGAAGTGAATTTAGTTTTGGTTTTTCTTCTTCCTTTAAAATATTGAGCTAAATATACATGTGTTTTCCCCTTGGGTACTTTCTGCTTCAGTACTGCTCACCATTCTCACTACAAAAATCAGAATATATACTTTATTTTTTAATATTAAAACTACCTATTTTGGAAAATAATCATTCATCTTTTGCAGAATCTTTCTTAAAAGCCTATTGTTTATGGATAATAATTAAAGGCCCTATTAAGATAATCTAACCATTTGAGTTTCCTTATATCATTTTGTATTTCTAACTCACTCTGATTATTTTGTCAGCTTGAATGTGTATCAGTTTAACCCAGAGAATGTATTTGCCAACTTTAGATGGTGTTTTTCTATATTTCTCCAGATTATGAGCTATTAACAGAAAATGACATGTTACCAAACATGAGGATAGGTGCCCTAGGGTTTTCTGGTGCATTTGAAGACAGAGACCCTACACAATTTGAAGAGAGACACTTGAAATTTCTACAACAACTTGGCAAGGTATCTTGTCTTAAGTTTTTCAAATAGAGCAGATTGCATTTTATGTAGGAACAAAAAAGGCTTTTAAGAGTTTCTAAAGTCCACTTTACACACACATTTTAAAGGGTGTTTGTAGAATAGAGACTTAGTTGTCTGACATTAGAGAAATGTTCTGTTAAGTAAAGAACTGAAAGAAAGAAATGAAGAACTTCTCAGAGCCCTTATCATGTAATGTGCAAAGAACATCTTCAAGAGGATATAAAATTAGGCAATAATTCCCAAATTAATTTGATTGTGGGATGCTTTCTTGGCTTAACTATATTAATACTTTTCTATTTGTTTTTATTTGTAAAATACTTTTGAGAACATTTGAAGGGAGATAGCAATAAAAAACCAAATACAAGTCTAGGTATCTGGGTATATTGATTTTCTACTGCTGTGTAACAAATTACCCTAAAGCATAGCAGTTGCAGACAAATATTTATTATTTCCAGTTTCTGTGAGTCAGGAATCTGGGAACAATTTAGCTAGTCAGGGTCTCAAGCAAGCCTCACAGTCTCATCTGAAGGCTTGACTAGAGGAAGATCTACTTCAAAGCTCATTCACATGGCCATTGATAGGCCTCAGATCTTATTTCATGGTTCCTTACAAGGACCTCTCCATAGGCTGCCTCACAGCAAAGCAGCTGAGAGACGGGTCACTATGATATGGGATATAATCACTAACTCTGAAGAACTTAAAACTTAGCTGAAAGAGGTGTTTAGCAACCTAGGAATTATAAAGGAGCATGATAAGAATGTACCCTTTTTAAATTCCACGCTGATCATAGTTTCTAAAATTTTCTTAAGTTGTGATTGGAACATATATCAACATTAATTATTTTGCATATATTGGTGATATGCTTGATTGTTGATTAATTTTGAAACAGTTCATGGATTTCTTAATGCAAGTTGTTTTTCACATAAAATCCCATTATCATGGCCCTTACATACTTTTGGTCATAGTTTGAATGATATTTAAAATATAGGAGGCAAGACTGCTGATGTAGTTCAGTGGTAGAGCATTTGCCTAGCATGCAAATTCAATTCCCAGCACTGCAAAAATAAAAACTAAAAAATTTATGCAGAAGAATGCTACACTGTGTTGTTATTTAGTACTCTGTGGGAATTGGTTTAGAATTACCCAGAAAGTATTCGTAAATGAAACAGGCCTGTAGTAAGTTGTAATATACCTATTTGTATAAAAATATTATAAAATTATTTTCAGGAATATTACCTGGTATTATTAGGGCATGTTTCTGTTTTTAGAGAATTTCCATTTTGTAAATGTTCCCTACAATCTCATTATTTGGAGTCAACTATCTCAATATTTGTAATAATTCAAACTCAGCTGGATGTAAGTATATTTCTGTATTACATTGCCAAAATATAAGAGAATTAATGTTTAGGCACATATGCCACATATGGACATGTGATATAAATTTCTACATATTAATAGAGAAATTGCTTAGAAAAAGCATTAACTACATTGACAAAAGGTATCCTTCAGTAGTTCAGTAACTACCCTTTGGCTTACTAGTCACTTATTCAGACTTCTCTTATTCAGTTTAAAATCTGATGATTTTCATTATTTTCTAAAAGTAAAGGATATTTGAGCTTCCTTAAAACATAATTACAATTTTCATTCATCTCTGTGTACCCACATAATAGTTTCTTTCAAGTGAAATCATTATATGTATGTTCTCTAGCTTGTTATTTTTCAGTTATTATCAAGATTTCATTTAATACTCTTTGAAACCTAATTTTAAAAGTAAATGTGCCTTAATTTACAGCATTCCTCATTACTGTAATTTTAATTCTTCTTAAACATTTAAAAATTTTTACATAACTATTTGAGTTTAAATTCTTTTAAGCATAATAATAAATAAACCAAGAAAAGCATTTTTATTTACTACTTTTGTAAAAAGAGCTAAGAAACTATTTTGAAGCCTTTCTTTTGCCATATGAATTCTGAAATGAACTAATGCCCGACATATGTTCTTCACATCCTTTACTTTCTTGTCTTAATTAAAATCTAGCTTTTTCAAAGTCCTTTTTATCTTCTGTTCGTTTGTGGTATAGTCTAGAATTCAGAGATCTGTATACCTCACTGCTACCATTTTGAAACTATCAGCATAACTCTTAGTCTTCTCTGAATATGATTATTATTCTCCCCTTACTATCACTGGCTAACATTTTGGTCCACAGTCCTTGAGTACTTTGGGTGTTCTTGTTTTCTTTACTTCCTGCCATGGATGACAAATCAATGCCTTTTTAAAACTTCTCAACTTTTCTACCCTATTTTAGATGAGTTCACTTTGAGCTCTGTAATCCCCTATAATAACATTGCTTATGAAGTTTCAGACCCTGAAGTCTCCCCTTCTAATTACCAACAGATGCTTGTAATTATAACTTTGTATCTTTTGACTCTTCTCAACATATACTTTTAAAAAATAGCATGGATATCGCTAACCTCTTTAACACTCACTTTCCTTTTTTTTTTTTTTTCTTTTTGTGGTATGGATTGAAACCAAGGGCTCTCTAAAACTGAGCTAAACCCCTGGCCCTCCTCATTTTTTAAATTTTTGAGTCAGGGTCTTGTTGAGTTGTTGAGGGTCTCACTGAGGCTGGCCTTGAACTTAGGATCCTCTGCCTCAGTCTCTCAAGTCACTAGGATTACAGCATGTACTACTAAGCCCTGCTGACACTGTCCTCCTCTGAAAGCCTGTTAGCCACCTTCTAGATTCAACTGACTCTTTTCCTTCTTGAGTAGATTTCCAGGTGGACTATTGAAACTACTTTCACATGTATCTACATTTATATCACCCTTTTCCCCTTGATTACCAAATTCAGATTCACTTTCCCTGTCATTTCCAAGAATATTTATGCATCTATCTCGCAAATGCTATAAAAAAAACAAATCAGATATAAATGTTTATCTCCATTGCCAATTAAATTCTACCACTGACTAGGTACTTAAGATTCTTTTAGTGATAGTTCTTTTATTCTCCCTTACATGGTTTCTTCTTTGGTTCCATTCCATTCCCTTCTGGATTCCTATCCTAATTGTTGTCTTTGCCCTCAGCATTTGGCTTCACCTTATTCTTCTAAAAGAAAATGGAGGCATTCCAAATTAAAACAGCAAGATTAATTTTTGTCAATCAAATTGACCAATTATAGAAAAATATTGGGCCAGTGTTAGCGAAGATGTGATAAACACATTCACACTGTTTATTAGGACAGAATTCAGTAACCTTTTCTAAAGAGCTTCTAATGCAGGAGGTATGAAGGACATTAGAAATGCCCATATCTTTGGAACAACTAATTCTTAAGTATCCTCAGTAAAGTTGTACACAGATATTTATGAATAAGAGTATCATTGCAATGACATAGATGTTTTTAAAATCTTAGCATACATTGTTTCCAACTTTAAAAATTAGTGCATTTATCTAACAATATACAGTGAAAATCAAGAAAATATGTATTTTCAAGGAATATATAATGGCAGTGGAAAATAAATTTTATTAGCATATTGTTAAGTAGGGGGAAAAGATATAAATTCTCATTTCCTGTTTTTGCTTTTATAAAAAGCAAAGTGCTTTTTGGAATAATATCTGACAATAGTAATATGAGGTAGACATTTAATTATCTTCCATTTTAAGGAGGAAAAAACTGATATTCAGAAAAGAAAGTGAATTGTCTAAGGTCACAAAGAGAGTGAACAGTGGAGCAAAGTTCTAGCTCCAGTGTGTCTGGCTGGAGAGCATCAGTTCTTATCCACTTCTCTGTGGTCTTTTAAACTATGTATGTAACTAGAGATCTAACGTTGAGCCTACATATGGTCTTGGTTTTTTCAAAATTGGCATAAAATATGTAACTCACACAGTCTTGTAGCTCAAGAATTACATTCTTTAAGAATACAATAATATCCGAAATACATGAATTTGATTAATACACAAATTATATTCTTTATGTTTTATATGTCAGTATACCAATTCTACATAGATAACTGAATCTAAGTAAAGGGAGAATGAAGTTTTTAAAGGCTGAAAAAAGGTAGGAATATCCCCATAAGCTAAAAAATCTTTCTTTTTTTGGTACTGGGGATTGAACTCAGGGGCACTCAACTACTGAGCCACATCTGCAGCCCTATTTTGTATTTTATTTGGAGACAGGGTGTCACTGAGTTGCTTTGAACCGTATTGCTAAGGCTGGCTTTGCACTCTCGATCCTCCTGCCTCAGCCTTTCGAGCATCTAGGACTTAGAGGTGTGCACCACTGTGCCTGGCTGAAATCTTACTTTCTTAAACAATTAAATCAGATTCTGTATTTAGTGCTTGGGTTGCCATAACAAAATACCCTGGACTGGGTAGCTTAAACAACAATTTATTTCTCACAGTTCTGAAGGCTAGAAAGTTGAAGATAAAAGTTCCAGCAGGGTTTGGTTTCTGGTGAGGCATCTTTTCCTAGCTTTCAGAGGTACCTGCTTAGTGTGTTGTCCCATGGGGTAGAAGGCTCTGGTGTGTCTTCCAGCTCTATTAAGGGGTACTAGCCTGTTTGCATTAGGGCCCCACCCTAATGATCTCATTTAAACTTCATTACTTCCTCACAGGGCCTAACTCCAAATACAGTCACATTGGGGATTAGGGCTCATGACATAGACATTCAATCTGTAATAGACTCTTTCATCCAGATCACTGAGAGTGATATCAAAGATACATTTTGAAGAAGTTCTTCCCAAAAGTTAGTTACAGAAATATAAGAACTCTCTGGCATGTCCCTTGGGTTAAGATTATTAATTAATTAATAATTAATGTTTATCCTTTGTTTAAGTGCCTTTTGAAATAGTTTGCATTTCAGTCTATATAATTCCTTTTGAAAAAATAAACATATAGATTTACTACCCACTTGTTGAGATAGTATTTCCTTTTCTTGCTGTAACATAAGTTGCCTAATGTAAGTTTAGAGATATGCCTACTAATTCTAGCTACTAGGATTTCCTGTATAATGAAAATTCATTAGTAATATGTCTGAAAAACTTGAGATTTCTATCTTAATGGAGTGTGTCCTTTAGGGTAATTTTGGGAGTGTGGAGATGTGCCGGTATGACCCTCTACAGGACAACACCGGGGAAGTGGTGGCTGTAAAAAAGCTCCAGCACAGTACTGAGGAGCATCTTAGAGACTTTGAAAGGGAAATTGAAATCCTGAAATCACTGCAGCATGACAACATTGTAAAGTACAAGGGAGTATGCTACAGTGCTGGTAGGTTGCCCATTGAAACCTATTTTAAACTGAAGGTATGTCTTTGACATCCTAGGTAATAAAAACACTTAGTGCCTAAATCTGGACTTAGCATATGACAGTGCCCATAAAGAGACACATGCTAATGTGACTAGAGATTGTGCATGGTGGTCATGGGCTATAACTACAGGAAGTCTTTGGCTAGTTGATTAATCATTCTCCTTACCATTTGCTTAAATTTAACTAGAGTTTCATTTTTTAAAAAAAGTCTTTCCTTATATTCTCTATCAAAGTATTTTTAAATCACATGATTTTGTTCAACACAGATGAGGAAAATCTAAGTTGTCTTATTAACTTATTTTAGATGACTAAAACATATATATATATATATATATATATATATATATATATATATATATACACACACACACATATATATTTTTTTATATTTTGGTGGTGCTGGGGATTGAACCCAGGGCCTTGTGCATGCAAGGCAAGCACTCTACCAACTGAGCTATATCCCCAGCCCAACATAAATATTTTTAATGCTTCTTTCTAAAACTTTTGGATTTAAAAAAACCCTGTGTGGTTTTTAATGACTACTAGTTCTTAACTACTACATCACCTTTAAGTTATAATGAAGTGTTATTATCTTAGACATAGATTTTACATTTATTTGATTTATATATTTTCTCTAGTGTTCAGTAAAATAAAGCAAAGTAAAATATTATGTTTTGTTTGTACACTAAAAGGACGGCGTAACCTAAGATTAATTATGGAATATTTACCATATGGAAGTTTACGAGACTACCTCCAAAAACATAAAGAACGGATAGATCACAAAAAACTTCTGCAGTATACATCTCAAATATGCAAGGTACCTAATATGCTTGTCATTTTTTGTGGATGAAGAGTATATTGAAGTAATTAAGAAATCCTCTAGACTTTTTATTAGCTAATAATGGGAATTTATAAGGATGAAGGCATTTAAATTATATCTACACAACCAGCTGGAAGCAAAATGTTATTTTATTCATAGGGCATGGAGTATCTTGGTACAAAAAGGTATATCCATAGAGATCTAGCAACAAGAAATATATTGGTGGAGAATGAGAACAGAGTTAAAATTGGAGATTTTGGATTAACAAAAGTTTTGCCACAAGACAAAGAATACTACAAAGTCAATGAACCTGGTGAAAGTCCCATATTCTGGTGAGTACAGTATATTTCAGTATTATAAAATGAAATTTTAAAGTACAAACTTCAGACTTTCTTGTTACTATTATTATACAATATATCATAATTTTTAATATTGTTTATCATAGTAGCAATCATTTATCATATGCTTTACATTGGGTTAAATGCATTTCATGAATTATCTCACTTACATTGGGTTAAATGCATTTCATGGATTATCTCACTTTACATTGGGTTAAATGCATTTCATGGATTATCTCACTTAATCCTCATAACAACCCTTGAAGAATATATACTAAGAATCCCAAATTTGAAAATACAAAATGCTCTGAAAAGGATTGGGGGTGTATGTAGCACAATTATAGAGCACGCATCCAGCTTCTATAAGGTGCTGGGTTCAATCCCTAGCACTGCCAAAAGAAAAAAAAAAAAAAGAATTTCCCTTTTTTCTGAAATCCAAAATCTTTTGCACACTGACATGACACTTGAAAAGTTTCAAATTTTGGAGTTCTTTAAAAGGTGGATTTTCAGAACAGGGATGCTTAACTGATATAATTTATAGAACTATTCCAAAATCTGAAATATTCTGAAATCTGAAACACTTCTGGTCCTAAACTTTTCTGAAAAGGGCTCCTCCACCTGCATCTCCATTCTAAGCATGAAAGAACTGAAATACAGATAAGTTAAGTAGTTTGCCCAAAGTCACATGACTAGTGCAGGGTAGAACTGGGATTTAAACCAGATAGTGTGATTCCAGCGTTTGAGCTTTTAAGCTTTCCTAACTATGGTAGTGCTATAATCTGGCATTAATTGATTATTTTATAGCTTAAAACAATTTGAAGCTGAAGATAATTATTGGTCTTAAAATTGTGAATTGATTTTGAGGAACACTCAACCCTCATTTTTTAATGTGTATAGCATTAAATGTGTATAGTAAAAAATGTTCTGTTGATAGGTGCTTCTGATGCAAAGTTTTTATTTTATGCCTTCATTCATTTATGGTATGTTTCATTTTCTAGGGATAACTTGGTGAAATCATATTTAATTGTTTTGATTTTGTATACATTCCAAATAGACTTTAATTCTGTTTTATTTATCTGTTGAAATAATACTACTAAGATAGTGTCATTTGAGTCAGATATTAGTGTTAAAGGGGGGTTTTATTTTAGTTAAGTATGTTTTATTTAATCTTTCATATCTGAGTTGAAAATTAGAAGTACTAAATATAAATATTTTTCTGGCACTCACCAAAATTATTAGGATGATATAAGTGGTTCAGTTTGTTACTGCTAAGTTGATAGATCATCCTTATGTGCTACTTATGTTCATTTTGTTTTGTAACTGTAAATTTTACAGTTAATACCATCTATCACAAGTCATTCTGGAAAGAAGTCAGGTAAAAAGACACCAATGATTTGGAACTATTGATTATTTCTACAGAAGTATAGCTTATAATGGTATTATGAATATGTTTTAGTGAAGAGTTCTTATTGTTTAGAGATGCAGAGATATATCCTGAAATAATTGTGCTCAAAATATTGTCATATTGGGATTCACTTCATATAAATTCAGTAACAGGGGACATGGAGAGTAATATGTGAAATAAGACACAATGAGTTTAGCTGAGTGACATGGTTGTTTATTGTCCTAATTTATGTAGGTTTAAATTTTTTCATAATATTAAAAACAGTTTTTGAGGAATATCCTCACGATAATTGTTAGCAATACCTTCATCTAATTATTTTTAGAGTATGCATGAAACTAGAAGATAGGACTCATCTACATGATCATTTCTTTTGGTCATGTCCAAGTGATACCATAATTTTCATTTTTTATTTCATTCATTTTTTTTTTGTTCTTCATTTCCTGGGGTGGGAAATTAAGAAGTTAAATGGAATTAACCGGCAATTGATGAACATTAGTTACATGAAGATTCAATGATTTGGGTAAATGTAATGAATACAGTTTAATAAACATTAATTAAGCACTTACCATGCTTCAAATACCATGCAAGGAATTTGAGAAGATAGGATCAGCATCAGAAAAGAACTATCCTTTACTATATGGCTGATTAAAAGGAAAAGTTTGCTATGGCAGGCACATTCAATTGACAGGCCTACTATCTATAATCCTTTCCCTTTAAAGCTTGTAATTTAGGAAAAATTAATTTGTTTTAGTCAGCTATTTTTGCTGCTGTACTAAAAGATCTGACCAGAACAATTTTAAAGGAGGAAAAGTTTGAGGGCTCACTGTTTCAGAGGTCTTAGTCCATAGAATGCCGGCTCTCTTCCTTGGGTCTCCAGGTAAGGCAATAGCATCATGGTGGAAGAATGTGGCTGAGGGAAACAGCTCACATCATGGTGATCAGGAAGCAGACAGAGTTCACTTTCCAGATACAAGTATATACCCAAAGCCATGCCCCAATTCTCACCTTCTCCAGCCACACCCCACCACTTCAGTTACCACTAAGTTAATCCCTATCAGGGGATTAAATCACTGATTGGGTTAAGACTCTCATAACCCAGTCATGTCTCCTCTGAACCTTCTTTCACTGTCTCACACACAAGCTCTTAGTGGACACCTCACACTCAACCATAACACACACATATAATCAAATCACTCCCCTGAAGTATGGAAGTGCAATAATGAAGAAAATGGTAAAACACAAGGGTGCAAATAATTCTGCTGAGTTTAAGTCAAGCATAGAAAAGGAGACAGCTAAGAGATGATATTTTAAATATTGATAAGGAGGAACTTACCACATAGACAAGAGGAAGGGCAGTCTATGAGGAAGTTGACAAGAACAAGAGAATCAAGGGCTTGCAAGTGACAGGCATAATCACACAACAAACAGGGCATAATTGGGGCTGGAAAGAGATTGAGCCCTGGTATGACTTGAGTGTGTGTTCTCCAAAATGTAGGTGTTGCCAGTGTGAATAGTATGAAGAGGGTAGTCTTTAAGAGATGATTAGCCCTGAGGGCTCCTCCTTTGGGAATGGAATTAAGGTTCTTAGAAAAGAGGCCAGGCATTTGGCCCCTCTTGCAGAGCTTCCAGCTTCTTACATTTAAAGACACAGTGTTCCTTTCCTCTGAAGGAGGAACAGCTGAACCTGTCTGTACTCTGATCCTCAACTTCCCAATACATTTGTGTTCTATAAATTACAGTGTCAGGTATTCTGTTAGAGCAGCACAAATGGCCTAAGAGAAGCCCCCCATGTTAAGTTCAGACCTTACACAGTAAACAGTATGTAAGTTGTGAAATTTGAAGCTTTATCCAGGTGAACAACATGGTGAGATTCATATTTTAGGCATAAGTCTCTACTTGTGGTGTAGAACAAGAATTCTGAAAGTGTAGGAGTCTGTGGTAACTCTTTTTAGGATGTCTGGGAGGTCAAAAGCATTTCATAGTAATATTAAGATGTAATTGAAATTTTTCACTCATTTTTTCCATGAATATGTTGTAGAATTTTCCAGAGGCTATAAGACATGTTTCTATTTTCCAAACATTAAAGAGACTTGAAAAAATGTTTAAAAATCCTATTTTTGTCACATGTTTAGGTTAAGATATAATGGGTTTCTGTTTTATTTAAATGAATTGTTTTGTATTTTCTTAGTTTTAATATTTAATATCAATAATATTTAATATCAGCAAATATTAGTAGATATAACCCACATAAACAAAAGTATTAGGGGGAACTGCAATAATTTTTAAGAGCATATAGGGGATCTTGAGACCAAAAAACTGATGCAATAGAGTGGACATGCATTAAGAAGAGGCTAAGACAGGTATTATAATACCAGACCTTCAACTATACTACAAAGCAATACTAACAAAAACAGCATGGTATTGGCACCAAAATAGGCAGGTCGACCAATGGTACAGAATAGAGGACACAGAGACAAACCCACATACATACAGGTATCTTATACTAGACAACGGAGCCAAAAACATACAATGGAGAAAAGATAGCCTCTTCAACAAATGGTGCTGGGGAAACTGGAAATCCATATGCAGGAAATTGAAACTAAACCCCTATCTCTCACCCTGCACAAAACTCAACTCAAAATGGATCAAGGACGTAGGACTTAGACCAGAGACCCTGCACCTAATAGAAGAAAAAGTAGGTCCAAATCTTCATCATATTGGCCTTCGACCAGACTTCCTTCACATGACTCCCAAAGCACAGGAAATAAAAGCAGGAATCAATCATTGGGATAGATTCAAACTAAAAAGCTTTTTCTCAGCAAAGGAAACAATCAGCAATGTGAAGAGAGAGCTTTCAGAGTGGGGGAAAATCTTCGCCATGCACACGTCAGATAGAGCACTAATTTCCAGAATATATAAAGAACTCAAAAAACTCTACAAATAACCCAATCAATAAATGGGTTAAGGAAATGAGCAGACACTTCACAGAAGAGGATCTACAAGCAATCAACAGATATATGAAAATATGTTCAACATCTCTAGTAATAACAGAAATGCAAATCAAAACTACCTTAAGATATTATCTCATCCCCATTAGAATGTCTATTATCAAGAATACAAGCAACAATAGGTGTTGGCAAGAATGTGGGGAAAAAGGTACACTCACACATTGCTGGTGGGGTTGCAAATTAGTGCAGTCACTCTGGAAAGCAGTGTGGAGATTCCTCAGAAAACTTGGAATGGATCCACCATTTGACCCAGCTAGCCCTCTCCTTGACCTATACCCAGAGGACTTAAAATCAGCATACTACAGTGATGCAGCCACATCAATGTTTATAGCAGCCCAATTCACTATAGCTAGATTATGGAACCAACCTAGATGCCCTTCAATAGATGAATGGATAAAGAAACTGTGATATATATACACAATGAAATATTTTTCAGCCATAAAGAATAATAAAATTGTGACATTTGCAGATAAATGGATGGAGTTGGAGAGGATCATGTTAAGTAAGATAAGCCAATCCCAAAAAACCAAAGGCTGAATGACTTCTCTTATAAGTTGTTGATGACACATAGCGGGGGTGGTGGGAGGTATGGGAAGAATGGAGAAGGGATGGATTGTATAGAGGAAACTGAGGGATGGGGAGGGAGTGGGGAAGGAAAGATAATAGAATGAGACAAATATCTTTAGCCTATGTATATGTATGAATAGGCAAATTGTATGATTCTACTTTGTGTACAACCAGAAAATGATAGTTGTACTCCATTTGTGTGCAATGAACTAAAATAATAATAAAGAAAAAAAAGAAGCTATGTAGGTAGACTTTTCAGAAATCTAAATCATTGTTTTTCAAACATTTTGTGTATATATACTTATTGAAAGAAATCTTAAAACTATATTTTCTTTAGGATATTTTAAAATGGATAGCTAAATTTTTCTTTATAAACATTAGTTATGAATAATTATCTTGTAGGTATGGTAAATATTGATTTAAATAAATATTTAACAACTATAGTAATCTTTTAAATGCATTCAAATTTAATTCTAGCATCACATGTTTAAAAAGGTACAGAAACACTTTTTATTTTTGATGGACACTTCATATCATTCCTTTTATTCTTAAATTTATGTTTCTTCTTCCCTTCTCATTCCAAATTTTGCATAAACACTTATTTTTCAGTTCTTGGAAGGTACTTTGCATTTGACCTTGGAGCTGATCATAGAGACAAAAATAATTTTGTTTTGATTTTCCTTATTTGTGCATGTCAGAGATTTTCAAGACCACTCCCATGTTCTACAATTTGATGGGAACATTCACAGTACTCACCATATAGTCCTGTTTACAGTGCAATTCATTACAGGGAAGAATAACACAGGTGTATGGGGCAAAGCTTGGAGGAAAGCAAGCACAAATTTCCAAGTGTTCTGTCCCAGTAAAATTATATGGAACATAACTTAATTCTTCCACCAATAAATGGCAATAACACATGTGAGATACTGTCTATCAGAAAAGCTCATTAGAGTGTAAGCTTTTATTAGGAATGGTCACATAGGTACTGTGTGCCTAGCACATACCAAAATTCCAGACTCCCATAAGGAAAACAGATGTGAGCATAAACCACAGTCAGGGGTCAACATTGCAAGGAGGCCCTTCCAAGGATGTCAGTCTCAGGCCTGCTATGTTAATGCTTTTCTGTAAACTTCTGTAAAAACAATTTTAATGATTTGTTGGCAAAATCTAGAATGGGCACATAAATAACTGTCTTTTAAAATGCTTTCCATGTACAGGTATGCTCCAGAATCTCTGACAGAGAGCAAGTTTTCTGTGGCCTCAGATGTTTGGAGCTTTGGAGTAGTTCTGTATGAACTTTTCACATACATTGAAAAAAGTAAAAGTCCACCAGCGGTAAATGTGCTTTTTTATGTATTTTCATTTTTTTTTAACATGAGAAAGGTGTTATCCAAATAATAATAATAAGCCTAGGGCTCATTTTAGAGCCTCTTATTGCTAATTTGTAAGGTGCTGTCCAACACAATAACCCTAAATTTATTCATTTAATTAACTTAAAATTTGTAAAAGGGAGTATTAGAGCACTATTTAGTATAATCTCTTTCTTAGTCCATTTTCTGTTATTGTAGCAAAATACCTGAAGCTTTATACTTCAGGTATTTTGCTGAGTATTATACTGAGTACTTTATAAAGAAAAGGTTTTGCTAGGCACTGTGGTACATGCCTTTAATGCCAGCAACTTGGAAAACTGAGGCAGGAAGATTATAATTTCTAGGCCAGCCTCAGCAATTTATAAAGGCCTTAAGAAAATTAGTGAGACCCTGTCTCAAAATTAAAACAAAATAAAGACTGGTCTGTAGCTTTGTGATAAAGTACACAGGGCTTCAATTCTCTAGTATCAAAATAAAAAAGGAAAGAAAGAAACAAGAAAGAAAGAAAAAGAAGGAGGGAGGGAGAGAGAGAGGGAGGAAGGAAGGGAGGAAGGAAAGAAGGAAGGAAGGAAGGAAGGAAGGAAGGAGAGAAGGACAGAGAGAGAAAAGACAAGAAAGTGAGTCTACTCAGCTCATACTTTTGAAGAACAAAAGTCCATTCCATATCAAGAAGCCCCATATGGTCAGCCTCTAGTGAGGGAGTCCTTGGCTGTATCACAAGACGGGTTAGCAGAAAGGGAACTAGCTGCATACTGAAGAGATCAATTACCTTCCACTAGGCCCCACCTTTTAAAGATTCCACCACCTTAATGCTCCCATACTGGGGACCGAATTTCTAACATGGAACCCTTTAGAGGATGAATTGCATCCAAGCCATAGCACCTCTTAATATTATTTTAAGTAAACTCAATAATCTCAATCATTCTAGTTACACCTTTCAAAGTAATTTTTTTCTGTTCACTTCAGATCTGTTTTCAATATAGGAAAGTATGAAAAAATAAAAATCGTCTCTAATGCAATAACTCAGAAACAACCACTTTAATATTGTGATATGTTTTCTTCTAGGCCTCTTTTTATTTTATATATAAAAGTGAAATTTTATGAAGAAGTCTATATTGGTTTATAAAACTAAGGTTGTACTGTACAGTTTGCTGTCCTACTATTTCATTAATATCTTTGGTGTTTTGTTTTACTATATTAGTAAATATTTACTAAAAATATCATTACTAATTTCTAAGTAGAATTTCATCATAAGGGTATATATTTTTGGACAATCATTCTCCAATTTTCATTCCTTTATGTAATATTTCAGTGTAACACTTCAATGAACATAATGAACAGTCTTACACATAAATATTTGTTTATCCATGTTTATCATATTAGAATAAAAGTATAATTATAGGTGGAAGGTCATGAACTAGTAAAAGCTGTTTTTTTTTTTAGTAAAGCTCTTAGTTATTTGAAAATAATTAAGAAAAGTTGTACCAGATTGTATCTTAATAGCAATGCTCAGGGACATACATTTTATCATTTTCCAGTATTAGCAATTATATTTTTATGTAATTTTGTGAAATATGAGAGTTGTTATCTATTTTATTTCAACTTGCATTTCTAAGTGTGATTGAGTATGTATTTATTTGATGTTTAAAGTGTGTCTGTGTGTAAATTGTCTCCTCCATGCTTTGCCTATTTTTTCTTTGGTAATGTTTCTTACCAATTTATAATAGCTCTCTATTTAAAATAAACATGATATGTTTATTGTAAATATTTCCTTAGCTTATAATTCAGAATTTAATTTTATGAATTTTTAGCATAGGAAAAGCTTTATCTCCAGTACATTTATGCTTAAACATTCATTCTGTGTGTTTCTTCATGTCCTCTTTTACATTCAACTTTTTATTTCAACTAAAATATAATATGATGTGTTAGAACAACAATAACAAAACCTTAAGTAAATATGTTTTTAGTTTATGTGCTTCTGGCCTTTCTCAAGGAAAGTTGTGGAAATAGTATTAAAGAGGCTCTACACCCATTTAATTCTTTTCTGAAATGTGACTGGAAAAGGAAGTTTTTGATTCTTAATATGGTTTATTTTTTGAAAAAGTTTAAAATCATACATAAACTGAATTTTTCCCATTTACTAGAGGAAGTTGAGAAAGAATTCTTCAAATTAAACACACAAAAGCATCTTTGAAATATGAGTCTGTATTTCAGGAATTTATGCGTATGATTGGCAATGACAAGCAAGGACAGATGATTGTGTTCCATTTGATAGAACTCCTGAAGAATAATGGAAGATTACCAAGGCCAGATGGATGCCCAGATGAGGTAGCAGGTTTTTTTAATTCACAGTAATCATGCATTTTCTTTTTCCTTTTACTCAAAGATTTTAGGTCACTGAAATTGCTGAGCTTTTAGATAAATAGCACAACAGATGACTGTGAATCAAGACATAGCTATGAAATATATGATCTATAGGAAAATTAAATAGGAATTGCAAATTCATTTTCCACCAATTAAAAAGATGGTACTTTGTGTTCATTGTAATATTTTTTTCTTTTACAGATTTATGTGATCATGACAGAATGCTGGAACAATAATGTAAATCAACGCCCCACCTTCAGGGACCTAGCACTTCGAGTGGATCAAATAAGGGACAACATGTCTGGATGAAAGAAATCACCTTTAAACTGAGACCAAAGTACACTTCAAAAAGAAAGTTTTGTATTTCACAATACTGTGGACTATTATAACACATATCATTCTTATATAAATCGTGATGCCAGCTGGCAGATGTGAAAATATCTGCTCAAAACTTCAAAATTTAGTGAATTTATCTTCATTCAGCCATCTGTAGAAGACACTGATGAAGAGTCCTGAGCAAGAAAGTTTGTAAAAAGTATCACAAATTTTATCAGTCAGTTACATCTTCTCCTCTGGCAAAAGAAAAAAAATAGACTTTTTTCAACTCAACTTTTTGAGAGATGAAATATTATAATGTAAATTTTGCAATGTTAAAGATACATAGAATATATATGTACAGTTTTTACCACAGTGAATGTATTATACTTTGGCATCTTGTGTGAGATACACAAGGACTGATGTTCAGTAATAATTTTTTCTAATTTTTCCACAAGTGATTTAAATAACTTCATTATACAAACAAATTAAGATGCTTAAACAAGTGAATAAGCACCTTTGTGTTCTTGTTCATCTGCGTCACTGTCTGGCAATATTAAGCAGGCTTATACTTTTGGCTTGTAGTTTCATGTACTGTAAATATTTTTCAAAGCAGAGGGAACAAAAGTCTAGTTTTATTTGTATAAGAAATTTCCTTGGCCTTCTAAAGAACACATTTTGAAATGGAACAAACTTACAAAGACATTAACACAATCTATTTTCTTAATTTGTTTCCCTTGTATCTGTTTGTGGTATTTTTTTTTTTTAAATAGAAGTATCTTCAGATTTTCTAAGACTACAATGAATAGTATTCTTTAACATTTTTGTGATTAAGAATGCCAGGAATATTGTCATCCCTTGAGCTGATGACTGGTCAATAAGATTCTTCAGTCCCTGGGACCTGTAGTAATGCATTAAATTTAAACATAAGCCATAAAATAATTTCTAAAATGTACAAGCTCATTAAGATGCATATTGGGTTAGGAATTATTTTTCTAAAGAGAGATTTTTTTTAAGAGTATCTCATACACAAAGGGTAAAAGAGGTAAATTGGTGAAAAAGTATGTTTGTAATAATTTTACTCAAACATGCTAGTAGAAAATTCATGATGTACCACTTTAAGGAAAAGGAGAGAGAACATACATATTTTCAAACAAGTGTAAAGAATTTGTTGTTGTCATCTGTTTTAGCGTGGCTCCATTTTAGATCCCTTACCTAAAATAAAATAAGATGGGTTTGTGTGTGTGCCCATGTGTGTATGTGTATTAATTATACAAAGTTTAACAATACTTAGTATTTTGGATAAGAAGGAAATAGCTTCTTTATTTTCAGTGGTGGATGCCATTTTATAAAACATGTACTTAAGTCTTAGGATTTTTGGTTGAAGAGAAGGAAAATGAAGAAATACTTATTCCATTCTTTGTCTATAAGGTATTTTAGTAGAAACCAGATGTGGAAGTCATCTAAAATGAGAGTGTATTCAATTTTTTTTAAAAAAAAGATTTCTAAAATATTTTGATGAAAGTTGAGTATAATAAATATTTATAGAGATTTCTCAAGTATCTATATATAATGCAGATAAGAGACAGATTCTACTACTTTCAAATGAAAGCAGCAAATACAATCTGCTTAATTTCAGTCTTCGAACTAAAACTTAAGTACTTAAAGATTCTTCTCAAAGATCTCTTAACATTTTCTTTGTTTTTTTAAAACAAGGATGGGAACTATTTAAAATGTTTCATTTTTTTAGTTTTAAAGAATCCCACATACATGTTCTTAAGTTTCTAGAGTGAGATGACTGTTTTATTGGAAAATTTCAAGTTTTCAGTAGACTTCTTTTATAATGAGGATTTGCAATATTTTAAATTTTTACTCTGGCTCTACATAAGAAGTTAACTTGGTAGCCATGTTAATTTGGTTCTATAAAAGAAACAGGTAAGTAAGGATTTTATCAGTTAATGCCAAATGTTTCTTCATATTCTTCATAAATGAGGGAAAATATTTCCTTAGAATTCTGTATGTATTTCAGTATTTTTTATATAATCTTGATATACTTCCCTGGGCACTTGCTTTATAAAGGAAGTGATCACTTTTTCATGCTATTGGTAAATGCTGCTGGGGGCACTACCATTTGTTGTGGAAGAGTGCTTTCTTATAACCCAATGCTTCTTTAAAGTTAAGTGAAATTTTTATCACAGTTGTAAATTCTGATACTTAAATTTTATTTAAACAGTTTTATTATGCAATAAACATTAGAAAATATTTACATTTTTCTAGGGAGACTTTCTCCATGGGGGTGGCTTATGTGCTCAATTCATTGAGATGATGTTAATTTATTCATTGTACCTTTAGCATGTTCCAACAAAATTGAAAGACTGAAGTAATAAATGTTCAGAAGTTGTTTTCTTTTGTCATGTCACGTAACAGCACAATTATGTACATAGATGAAAATGTTTAAGAGTGTTTCACCAAAAAAAAGATGAGTAGATGGTATTTTTACTGAAAAGGTTTAGGATCCTTCAGATGCTTGGAGGGGATATGAATCTCAGCATCTGAATTTTTAGTAGCACGTTACTATATGATTTGAGTTGGAGTTTACTTACTGAAGTTAAGAACAGTACAGATTAAAGAAATCAAAGATACTAAAGTAAATGGAAATAAATGAGATAACATTTGTTATCTAACATTCATGGCACTCAAATGTGAGCACAATTAGTGAAGACTACTTGAAATACACACATTATACTTTCTTCTTCTGCAGATAGTTCTGTTGAAAGTTTCTGTAACAATGAACCTTTTGTGACTATCCTAAATGTTTAGTGTCTTACATTAGACATTATTATTTTTATGTCCTGAGTCACATGTAATATTCCTCAGTTTTTGATTGGAAAACATGTAAAAGGAAATTTGTTTGCAAAGTCAAAGACTTCATTAGAACAGCACCAATTAAAATACTTTTAATCTTCTTAGAAAAGGCCTTAAGATATAAACTGCAGGTGGCCCAGGAGCTAAAGGACAAGTAAGCATTGCTTTGTATTGATTGGTAGCATTCATTGATGTTCAGAAATCATTTACAAAATAATAGTCACACAATATTTCCCACAAATTCTCTCAGAACTTTCTTTTCTATCATTTTGAATGGATATTTTGACTACTTATTTCTATCAGTAATTTTGAAGATAGCACAAATCTCCTGATACCACTTGTTTTCCTTTATTAGTCAAATAACAGTGCATTGTAGTTTGTCAAAAAGAAATTCTTGACAATAGGAGTAAGGTATTGTTTACAAAGAAAATTGGAACCAAGTGTTAAACTTTTTTTTGAAGGACTTTGATAAAATGTTGAAGTTGAATGCTAGAACATTGAACATACCATTACAGTTCCTTAAGGAGCCACCATTGATTTCAAAAGCATTATTTCAGAGGAAGAAGATTCTAAAAATTGAGACTTTACTGGAGAAGACAGTCTTTTTCCTAAAAAGAGCTTAGAAATTTATGACCTAAGGAGAAATGAGTATAGTGGTAGGAAAAGGAATTTCAATTTTCTATCAAATCTGAGATTATTTGTATCTAATGGAAATTTTTTCACAATACCTTGAACTTTTACCATTTTAGGATTACCGTACTTAATTTGGAGGGTTTGGGTAGGGATAACTCAAATGCCAAAAATCTTCAGTTCTAATGGATTGTGTATGTTATTCTCTCATAGTTGCTCAAATAGTTCAGCTATTTTTGATAGTTAAATTCTTGATAGAGTCCTTTCCCTTCCTTAAAGAAAAAAACAAGACTATATCCATGTCATATATCACTTCAGATCTTTTATCATATGCACTCAGTCATTAATACTGACAGTGCAAACTAACTACAACTTTCATGTTGCATCAGGTAACTCATGTTAATGGTTGTAAGTAGTGAAAACATGACCTCTGAAGTATCTTCATAATTCCTAAATCTTCCTTTTTCAGTAGCATGCCACTTTTTTTATTACTTTTTTTTATTTTTACAGACTGCATTTTGATTCATATTACCCAAATGGGGTACAACTTTTCGTTTCTGTGGTTGTACACAATGTAGATTCACACCATTCATGTAATCATACATGTACATAGGGTAATGATGTCTGTCTCATTCCTCCATCTTTCATACCCCTGCCCCTTAGCCCCTCTCATTTTCCTCTGTGTAATCCAAAGTTCCTCCATTCTTCTCATACACCTCCCCCCACCCCACTATGTATCATCATCCACTTACCAGAGAAAACATTCAGCCTTTGGTTCTTTGGGATTGGCTTATATCACTTAGTGTTATATTCTCCAATTCCATCCATTTACCTGCAAATACCATAATTTTATTCTTCTCTATGACTAATAATATTCCATTGTGTATATACACCACGGTTTCTTTTCCATTCATCTATTGAAGGGCATCTAGGTTGGTTCCACAATCTAGCTATTGTGAATTCAGCTGCTATAAACATTGATGTGGCTGCATCACTGTAGTATGCTGATTTTAAGTCCTTTGGGTATAAACTGAGGAGTGGGATAACTGGGTCAAAAGGCGGGTCCATTCCAAGTTTTCTGAGGAGTCTGCATACTGCTTTCCCGAGTAACTGCACCAACTTGCAACTCCATCAGCAATGTACAAGTGTGCCTTTTTCCCCACATCCACGCCAACACCTATTAATGCATGTGTTCTTGATAATAGCCATTCTAATTGGAGTGAGATGAAATCTTAGGGTGGTTTTAATTTGCATTTCTCTAATTACTAGAGATGTTGAGCACTTTTTCATATATTTTTTAATTGCCTATATATCTTCTGTGAAGTGTCTGCCCAGTTCCTTAGCCCATTTATTGATTGGGTTCTTTGTATTTTTGGTGTAAAGTTTTTTAAGTTCTTCATAAATTTTGCAGATCAGTGCTCTCTATCTGAAGTGCATGTGGAAAAGATTTTCTCCCACTCTGTAACCTCTCTTTTTGCATTGTTTCCTTTGCTGAGAAAAAGCTTTTTAATTTGAATCTATCCCATTTGTTGATCCTTACTTTCATTTCTTACACTTTAGGAGTCTTGTCAAGGAAGTCTAAGTTGGTCCTAAGCCAACGTGATGAAGATTTCAGCCTACTTTTTCTTCTATTTGGTGCAGGGTCTCTCATCTAAATCCTAAGTCTTTGATCCATTTTGAGTTTTGTGCTGGGTGAGAGATAGAGGTTTAATTTCATTTTACTGCATATGGATTTCTCAGCATTTGTTGAAGAGGCTCTCTTTTCTCCATTGTATGTTTTTGGCACCTTTGTCTAGTATGAGGTAACTGTATTTATGTGGGTTTGTCTCTGTGTCTTCTATTCTGTACCATTGGTCTACCTGTCTATTTTGGTGCCAATACCATGCTGTTTTTGTTATGTTGCTCTGTAGTAAAGTGTAAGGTCTGGCATTGTGATACCTCCTGCTTCGCTCTTCCTGATCAGGATTGCTTTGGCTATTCGAGATCTCTTATTCTTCCAGATGAATTTTATTTATTTATTTATTTTGTGGCTGAAGTGATATGTTTTATTAGGATGATTATGTATTATTTATGTAATAATTACATGATTATAGAGCATTGTAATCATGACTATATTCTAGCTTTATTAATCATAAAATACCATTTTTTATTTTTAAGGTTTTTATGATTGCTTTCTCTATTTCTATGAGGAATGTCATTGAGATTTTAATTGGAATTGTATTGAATCTGTATGGTGTCTTTGGTAGTATGACCATTTTGACAATATTAATTCTGCCTATCCAAGAACATGGGAGATCTTTCTATCTTCTCAGGTTTTCTTTAATTTCTTTCTTTAGTGTTCTGTAGTTTTCATTGTAGAGGTCTTTCACTTCTGTTAGATTAATTCCCAAGTTCTATTTTTTTGAGGTTATTGTGAATGGAGTGGTTTTCCTAATTTCTCTTTCAGAGAATTCATCTCTTATGAATAGAAATGCATTAGATTTATGCATATTGATTTTATATCCTTCCACTTTGCTGAATTCATTTATTAATTCTAGACATTTTCTGGTGGAATTTTTGGATCCTCTAAATATAGAATCATGTCATCTGCAAATGGTGATAGCTTGAGTTCTTTTCTTATTCATTCCTTTAATTTCTTTGGTCTGTCTGATTGCTCTGGCTAGTGTTTTAAGGTCGATGTTGAATAGAAGGGATGAAAGAGGGCATTCCTGCCTTGTTCCAGTTTTTAGAGGGAATGCTTTCAGTTTTTCCCCATTTAGAATGATGTTGGCAGTAGGCTTAGCATAAATAGCCTTTACAATGTTGAGGTATGTTCCTGCTATCCCTATTTTTTCTAGTGTTTTGAGCATGAAGGGGTGCTGTATTTTATCAAACACTTTCTCAGCATCTATTGAAATAATCATATGATTCTTAACTTTAAGTCTATTAAATGTGATAAACTATGTTTGTTGATTTCTGGATGCTGAACCAACCTTGCATCCCTGGGAAAAACCCCACTTGATCATGGAGCACTATCTTTTTAATATGTTTTTGTATTTGATTTGCCAGAATTTTGTTAAGGTTTTTGCATCTACGTTCATCAAGGATATTGGCTTGAAGTTTTCTTGCCTTGATTTGTCTGCGGTTTTGATATCAGAGTGATACTAGCTTCATAGAATAAGTTTGGAATGGTTCCCTCCTCCTCTATTTCATGGAATACTTTGAGGAGTATTGGAATGAGTGCTTCTTTGAAAGTGTCGTAGAACTCAGCTGAGAATCCATCTGGTCCCAGGCTTTTCTTGGTTGGTAGGCTTTTGATGGCTTCTTCTATTTCATTGCTTGAAATTGATCTGTTTAAATTGTGTAGGTCTTCCTGATTCAGTTTGGGTGGATCATCTGTGTCTAAAAATTTGTGTCTTCAATATTTTCTATTTTGTTGGAGTATAGATTTTCAGTGTAGCTTCTAATTATGTATTTCAAAGGTGTCTGTCGTGATCTTTCCTTTTTCATCACAAATTCTAGTAGTTTGAGTTTTCTCTTTCTTCTTCATTAGTGTGGCTAAGGGTTTTTCAATTTTTTTTTCTTTTTTACTTTTTCAAAGAACCAACTTTTTGTTTTGTCAATTTTTTGAATTGTTTCTTTTGTTTCAATTTCATTGATTTCAGCTCCAATTTTAATTATTTCCTATCTTCTACTACTTTCAGTGTTGATCTTTTCTTCTTTTTCTAGAACTTTGAGATGTAATGTTAGGTCATTTAGTTGTTGACTTTTTGTTCTTTTAATGTATGAGCTCAATGCAATAGCATATTATTTCATCTCCAGGTGTTGGAGTAGTTTCTGTTTTTTATTTTATCATTGATTTCTCATTTCATTCCATTATGATCTGATAGAATACAAGGTAGTATTTCTATTTTTTAATATTTACTAATGACTGCTTGGTAGCATAGCATATGGTATATTTTAAAGAAGGATCCATGAGCTGCTGACAAGAAAGCATATTTGGTCAGTGATGGATGAAATACTCTGTATTTGTCCATTAAGTCTAAATTATTGATTGTATCATTTAATTCTATAGTTTCTTTGTTCAGTTTTTGTTTGGAGGATCTATTCAGTAGTGAGAGCAGTGTGTTAATAATATCCTCAATCTTGTTCACATATTGAGAATAAAGAAGAATAGATAAGTAGATAAACTGTTTATTGACATAGCAAAGGAATCCTGGATTATTTTATGAGGGTAAATCCTGATGGTATCAATTTAGAATTCCTTTTTAAATAAGCATTGCCTCAGAACCCAGAGATAAACCATTTCTATCCTTCAATAGTTCTGAGGATATGAACCCTAATCATTTTATTTTTCAGGGAACCTCATTTGGATATGTCCCGAAAGAATCTCACATATACAGGTCCCCTGGGAAGGGTATCTTGGGTCTAGCCCTTAAATATTCTCTCTATAACATGCTTTCTCAACAGAGGGAACATTGCCTTATCTAAGGGTGTGAAAATTGATGTTGGGGAATGATAAATACTGCTTTTTATGTATAAAGCACAGAAATACAGTTCATGAGCAAATATACACTGGTATTATAATTTTATGTAAAGGAGATAAGGGGAAAATGTCTAAACAACTCATGGATGAATCAAACAAGCACTACCCCGGAGATGATTTCAATAGGGTAGGATACATATGTAAGTGGCAGAAGAACTAAGGGTGTTGGATCATTTAGCAAATATCCGAGCTAAGAAAAATTAATTGACATGTGACCTTTATTAAAAGTCATCTAATTTTAATCTCTAAAATCTTTTTTCCTGACAGATGAAAAAAATTGGGTCTTTTCAATTGATACACATTTCTGAGTATTATTTTGTTGGTTTATTTTATATTTAATAATAAAGAAATATAAATAAAAATATAATGTGGGATATTTTAATATTCTTGGTCATACAAGGAGATAATGAAATGCCTTTTGATATTAAACAATGTATCATTACTGTATATTAAGGTCAAAATAAAATCTCCTCAAATGAAACTCACTCAGAAGACAAAGTGCTCTTCTTTACCTGAAAAATACTTTAAAAAAATTGATCCATACCAATAGGTGTGACGTAGTATATAACACTGTGGGTTTTAATTATATTTCCCTAGTGAGAAGTGATGTTGAGCATCTTTGCATGTCTAATTTACTTATTGACCATTTGTATGTCTTCTTTGGGGGAAGTGTCTACTTAAGTCCTTTGCCTTTTTTTTTTGATTATAGGAGTTCTTTATGTATATTCTGGATACTAATCCCTTAACGAATGATTTGCCAACATTATCACCCATTCTGTGGGTTACCTTTTCACTCAGTTGATTGTGTCCTTTGATAGACAAAAATTCTTAATTTTGATGTTTTCCAGTTTATTTTTACTTTTGTTGCATTTGCTTTTGATGTCAAAACCAAAATATCAATGCCAAATTCAATTGCATGAAGCTTTTGCTCTGTTTTCTTCTGTCTTTGATTTTTTTTGGAAGGATTTATAATCCATTTGAAATTAATTTTTCTAGGTGATATAAAGTAAGGTCCAATTATTGATAAAACTCTTTTCCTGACTGATCTTGGCACCCTTGTTGAGAATCATTTGGCCAAACACCCAAGGGTTCATTTCCGGTCTCTTAATATGCTCACATGACAGATTAGGACAAGAGCAAAGCCAGGCTGTCTTCTAGCAATGATAAGTGCTCTTTCTACTACAACATGCTAAATTACTTTTAATAAGCTCAGGTTGAAGGAAAATCATACTTATTTATCTCAATCTATTTTGAGAGATTTCAGTAAATAAGGCACTGTGTTACATGTTGGTGAACAATGATATTTAAATGTGTTAACAAGGCATTGTTTTAGTCAGAAGGGGCCAAGTTGTATCTTTAGAAACCATCATAAAGACAATTTGCAAATGCCTAAGAAAGCCACAGAACATTCAATAATATGTTTCTAAAATGAAGTAACTTCTGATGAATTTGCTGTAGAAGAAAACAAGTGATAAAATTTGAGCAGCTTCAGTTATGTATATAAATAGACATTCTACTTAAATTAAATCAATTAATCCAGAACCAAGATTGGAAAACTATTTTGTATGATGGTGAATGATCCAGAGAATTACACCAGTCATACCAACTAAAACCACATTTGAGAACTATTAGTCACATACGAAAGAACTTAGGCTGAACTCATACTTTCTCTGCAAAACAGCCTCCAATCTTAATGTACTTGGTCATAATAATGGCACCACAACTTAGTCATCACAACTCAAAATGTGAGCAAAAACCTTTGACTCTTGTTTCTATTCATTTATTTTTGTTTTTAGTTTTTCCTGTTTGGGGATTGAACCCAGGGCCTTTTCACATGCTAGACAAGTGCTCTGCCTCTGAGATACAGCCCCATCCCTTTGACCCTTGTTTTAAATAATTTGCACTTTCCCCTCTTTCTTTCTTAATTTTTCTGTCTTCTCTTGCACTGCCTTATAATTTTTTTTGTCTGGACTATTGTAATAACCTCCTAATTAGTATTCTTACCTTCTCTCATTAGTCTTGCACATCACAGTCAGGCCATTCTTCCTGTAACACAGTTTTAACATATCACTCTTTTCAAAAGTTCTCTGTTTCTCCCCATTTCCTAGAGGAGAAATCCATGATCCCAGATTCATCAGAGGCAGAGCCAGATTTTAACTTCAAAAGAAGAATGACTTTATGGCATCTGCTGGATGGATCTGGAGACAATCATGTTAAGTGAAATAAACCAATTACCAATAAACAGAAGTTGAATGTTCTCTCTGATATGTGGTTGCTAACACAATAAAGGGGTGGGGGTAGGGAAGAATAGAAGTTCATTGGACTAGACAAAGGGAAATGAATGGAAGGGAGGGTGATAGGAATAGGACGACAGTAGAATTAATCTGACATAGATTTCCTATGTATATATATGAATATACCACAGTGAATCTCAACATTGTGTACATTCACAAGACTGAAATCCTAATTAGAATAAGATAAGTTCCTTGTTTGTATAAATATATCACAACACACTCTACTGTCATGTATAACTAAAAAGAACAAATAAAAATTACAAGAGAAGGGAGCTTGGGGTAAGGTCTATCTTGGGGATTTTCTTTCTTTTTTTTTTTAAGAAACTTTTTTGACTACGTCTCCACCTGTGTCTTAGTATTACTTCCATTAACTTTACTTTCATCATAATTTTAACAACTGTTATGGCAACATATTTTAACTTATTAAAAAAGTAGTGGTTTTCAGGGGATGCATGCACAGACAGAATTCTCTTTTGGATATGTTAAAGAGATTTCAAGTGGTGATGTCATCTTGGTTGCATTTAAAATAACACATATAATGGTAACTAAAGGAAGTGTTGGAGAAATGAAGAAACTAGAGGCAGGACCCAGGCAGTCTAACATTTACAAGTTAGACTAAGGAAGAAGAGTCAGCATGGAAAGGCAATGGGTGGTCATTGAAGTAAAAGGGGAAAAACAGAGAGTGAGATATCATGAAAGGAAGAGAAAAAAATGTGTTTTAACTATAGGAAGCAATCAATTATGTTGTAGTTTGCTGAAGGACCAAATAATAGAGGAACCATGAATTGACCACCAGAACTAGCCACTTTGAACAGATGGGTAAAGTCAGTATATGGAAGGATAACTTCCAGACTGGATCAGGTTGAAGAGGTTATAAGGTTGGCAAGGAATTGGAAATAGTGAAAGCAGATCCTCTTGAGAAGTTTTGCCATGAAGGGGAACAGAATAATAACGTGATAGTTTAATGGGGTGAAGAGGATTCTTGTTGTTTAGTTGTGAGCTATACCAAGTTTATATGCTACTGGGGTGAGCAATATAGAGAGGGACTGATATGGGGAAGAAAATTATAAAAGAAGTGATATCCTGAATGGGATCCAGAGCATAAGAAAAGAAATGAGTCTTAAATAGATGCAGGCACTTCTATAGTTGTATTCAGAGGAAGATGCTAAAATGTAGGTAAATATGGGCAGATTTGTTAATTTGAAAATAGAAACAGAATACTTTCTTTTGATAAACTCATCTCACTGAAGCTTGAAGTGAAATTACCAGCTGACACTGTCAATTTGATGGTTCATCCATATCTGGTGTGGTTACTATTTTCTAAAACATGAACCTGAGTCATCTTCCTTGGGGCATGGTAGACTTATTATAACCAGACTTGACCCCCCACCCCCATACAACTAGAGAAATAGATAAAATATGCAAAACTTCTCAATTCAGACATTGGATAGTAGACAAGATTGTGAGGCATAAGAGAAAAAGTGAGATGTGCCATATGATAATTCCAATATAGAAGCTATCTTAAATTGAAACACAAAGAAGAAAAGACTTAAAGCAATAACTCAAACAGAACTTCACTGACCTGTGGGGTACCATCAAGAATTATAACCTCTGTACATATTGAAGCCACAGAATAAAAAAGTAGAAGGGGAAATTATTTCAAGAGTTGATGACTGAAAATGATCTAAATTTCAAACAATAAAACCATGGGTTCAAGAAGATCATGGACCCTCAGCAGAATGAAAATAAAGCTATATGAAGGGACAAAATCAACTGTTAACTTAGAATTCAAGTTATCCTCCAAAATAAGAATATTCTCCAAAGAAAGACTTACATAAAGTTTATCATCCAAAATAAAGACTTCTCATAAAATCAAAAGCTGAGATAAGGGATCCAAGATGGCGGAGTAGAGGGAGGCTGTGTTCCTTGTTGCTCTGTAACTCAGGATTCAAACAGAGGAAAATATGTTTCTCCATGAAGCAGTCTTTACTCCTCATTGATCCCCAGCTATTTACCACATCTGTATACCTTGATCACCTGCAGTCTACCAGCATAGCGACTACATTTGAGTGCAGATTGCTCACTGACCGCCACCTATCATCCTTCACTTGCCTGTTTGCCTGCCTCTGACCTGCCCATCGCCTGCCTTTCACCTACCCATCACCCACCAACTGAGGTTCATCTGCAGATCGTCCACCAGGAGCCTGCAGAGCCCACAGACCATCAGTGTGTTATACTTCCCAGAAAGATTCTCCAGTGCCATCCAGAGAGAGTCAACCCCACCCTAATCCCCCCTCCCTGTAGCCCAACCCTAAACCCTCCCTTGCCCTATAGCCTCGCCCTAATCCCGTCCCAAGCCCTATAAAAGTTGGCAATGACACAATTAACGCACGATCCCCCGGCACCCTGCTTTTAGGCGTAAGGGAGGTTGTTGCTGGCCAGCTGAAATAAAGACTTCTTTTGGCTTTACGTGATCAGCTTGAATGATTTTATTTTCTTTGGGTACAACATTTGGAGGTCCCACCGAGATCTGATTTCTCCAAGCCCTCACGCCTAAATTGGCCTCCTGTGATGGTTGCCTGGGAGCCTCCACCCTGAGTAGAGGGGAGCTCCTGAGAGACGTGCCTCAGCCTCACTCTTGGGGGGCCCCAGCCCATCTTAGGAAGCCCTTCTGGATGAAGCCACTTGGTATCCTGTATTGGTGAGTCAACTTTCTATATCTGGGGGACTTTGGTCAGGTTGGATGCAGCCGCTTACACCAGTCCCAGGTCAGGGAGAGACATCGCTCCTGGCTCCTGGTAGACCTCCTTGTGAGGCCTAGTCTGGTGAACCCCCTCGTGGGTTCAATCTGGTGGGCCCCCTGTGGGGTCCAGTCTGGTGGGCCCCTCGTGGGCCCAGTCTGGTAGGCCAAATGGGGCCTAATCTGGTCGGCTGATATCTGTCTGTTTGTATTTGCTTTGTTAGTCTGGTCTGGGCCGCATGGGTGGCTAACGCATAGCCGCCATCCGGGGCGGTCTGCTTGCCTGCGGTGTGGCTGGCCGATGGGTAGCCGCTGTCCGGGGCCAGTCTGCTCAGCTGTAGCCGCTGTCCGGGGCAAACAGCTGGTCTGCTCGGCTGCCACGTGGCTGGCTGCCGGCATGACCCATGCCGCCTGGGGCTTGGGCTGCTCGGCTACGGTGTGGCTGGCTGACGCGTAGCCGCCATCTGGGGTGGGGTCCACTCAGCCACAGCGTGGGTGGCTAAGGCATAGCCGCCGTCCGGGGCAGTCTGCTCACCTGCCATGTGGCTGGCTGCTGGCATGGCCACCACTTGGCTTCTGGCATAGCTGCCACCTGGGGCTTGGGCTGCTGGGCTGCCACGTGGCTGGCTGATAGGTAGCCACCATGCGTGGGTGCCTGGTAGCCGCCGCCTAGGGCCAGTCCGCTCGGCCGCTGCATGGCTGAGGCGTAGCCACCACCTGGGGTGGATTCGCTCGGGTGCTGCGTGGGTGGCTGACTCGTAGCCACTGTCTAGGGGCTGCCGCTCCCCTGTGGGGTGGCTGGCTGACGGGTAGCCGCCATCTGTGGCCGGTCTGTGGCCTAATCCAATAGGCCTCCCTGTGGGGCTTACTCCAGTCATTGTCTGTGTCTGTATTTGTCTTGTTAGTCTGGTTCATGGCCATGTGTGTTTTCTGTGTTTTGGCTTTGCTTTCTATGTAGCATCTCTCTTCAGGACAGTCTGCTATAGGACAGAATCAGTCAACCACGTGTCCCACTGTTCTAACTTGTTTTGTAGATACTTTTCAGGACTTCCAAGAATGGCCGCTGACTATGGAGCTTTTGTTAATGGGTGTAACTTAAAGTTTTGTGAATCAAAATGGCCCACTCGGGCCACGTGACTGACTGACGGGTAGCTGCCTGTCAAGAGAGGTTTCAAGGTTGATTGGTGCCCTCAGGGCATTGGGCAGCCACACCCTCAGGACCAGGTGCCTTACATTCAAATTTGGATTATGGCTTAAGCATTGCCTTTCAGCTAGTTCGGGAACTAGGAGAGGCTGCACCGGTTTGACGGCAAAGGCCAGACCCGACTTAAATGCAGCTTGCGCTGATACCAATCCCTGGAGACTCAGGTAGCTCTGCCAAAAGCCAGGGGCCAAGGGAGGGAGAAGATGACTGGGGGCACCCACCCTCTCGCCCTCCAGAGGGGGAGAAGGAACCAGGTCCAACCCCCCCAGTGTTACAACACCCCCACAGCAAATTATTTTATAATATGTAAATGACATGTGCCTCCACCCAGGAAGAATAACAAAAGCCCATTACAGAGCTCTTAAGCATTCAAACCCTGTCCTGATAAGAGCCTGAGATATCAGATTTCTGCTGGAACCAAATCTCAAGCAGAACTTATATTAAAATGATAATAGAGGAAGCAAAAAATTCAGTAGGAGACCAATTTCCAACCCAAGGAGAAAAATATCAAAAGAGTGTTTTATTTGAGAATACTTGTTGAGCTCATAAACTAACGGCCGGCCGAGTACTCAACTTAGATTTTTGAACATCTCGTTACATTGCAATGGAGAAAAACCTACAAGGCCTTTGTTTAAGTGTACATTGTGTCCAAAATTCATGTACATGATATTAGAGATTAACAGAGTGCTAAATGAAAAGATGGATCCAAGTATATTTGATTCACATGATTAAAAAGGTTCAATTTAAATTTGGTAAATAAATGAAGGTAAAATATATCTAACCTCACAAATCTCTAGGTGGTCAATTAAAAAATGTTGATGTCTATAAAATGTGTAATATCAATTGTTTTTTTTATGACTCTTCCACAGGAAAAAGATGGCAAATACTATTCAAAATACTTGTTTGATTTTGGTTATTACAGTAAAATAAGTAAATTAGAGTTAATATATTACACTGTAAATTCCATGGGGTGACATGCTTTAGCTTGATTGGTGTTTTCATGGATTGGTAAATAAAGGGATTTGGATCTAAATTCAGAAATTTCATAGGAGTTGTTTTAGAATACGAACAAGGAAGGAGTCAACAGATGGGAAAGGGGAAAGGGGAAAGTTCTAGGTATTAAAATATATTCAGTAAAAGGAAAAGGAAAATATTTCTGGGTAAGAAAATCTGTGTGCAGGTAAAGGGCAAATTCCAACAAGTTTTTGTGTAACTAAGTAGTTATATGTATGTGAGACCATCAATTAGAAACTGTTTAAAGTTTTCCCCTAAGGTCAAGTGTTAATGGACTAATATAAATCAAAGTGTAATCAATATGTTAAAATGACAAAGATTTCTTTAAGTTTTATTCTTTATTGTGGTTAAATAACTGGTAGGGTATTGTGCTATGATGCAGAGCCTAGGGTTTTTTCTTGAAAAACTAGGTTTGGTTGCTCTTTGTATATTCATGTGTCCATGTCTTCTGGATAAGCAGGTCTTTAGAGCAGGGAATTTGTCGGGCTGCTGTTCTCCAGATTAGACTTGTCTGTGTTGGTAGTTTCAGGCTTGTGGGAATGGCAAATTTTATTGGGGATCATTTAACATTCTGTAACAGAACCTGCTATCAATAGGGTATATGTAAATTTGTTACTTTTTACACTGAGATCAAAATTTAAATGCAAATGCATTTAAAGTTAGTGAGAGCCTGATTTGTTTAAAGGTTAATATTGTAAAACATAAAAATATTTGTTCACTTTGCCACACAAAAGGAAAGTTAAAAGCTCACAGCCTTTCCTTGAGTTGTTTCAAATGCAATATATTGTGTTAACAACTATTCACATAGATTCAGGAAACAATACATGTAAACTGTAAAATGATGTCCTAAGAGGAGGGAAAGATAACTTCAAACCTGGAACACTCTGCCTAAGACTGTAAAAGGCCTTACCTGAAATAAGGGTCTGCCTCCCACCCTGCTACAAGTCAGAATGTTTCCAAGATATGTCATCTTTCAGCTCATTTAAAGTTATATTCAAAAGATTGTTTTATGTTGTAGAATTACTGTGATATCAAATAGGAAATATAATATATAACTCAGGCAGGATTTAGGATGACTATTACACAAATTAGATTGTTAATTCTATTTTGTATTTTTCCTTGTGAGCTCTGTAGCTGATACCTAATTAATGCTTTGAAGAAGAATACTAGGTCATCACCTATGAAATAGACGAGATAGTAACTGGTGAAACTGGCTTGCTGGATGTTTAAGATCAAACTGAAGGATTGAGATTAAAACAAAGGGGCCAAGAAAACTAGTTTTGGTTCTTGCCCTCAGAGTCAGCCTGCGTCCAGGAAATGAGAGAGCTTCTCTAACTTTGCAACTCCGGGTCAACACTGCTGCCGTCGCTGCTGCCAGAACCCAGAGTTTTTGTCCATGCAGACAGTGGGCAAAAGACACCGCCTGGTTTCTGTGTCCAGAGCCGAGGAAACACCAACTGCCATCGGCCTCAAGGTTGCGGGAAGTGCCACAGCCAGAGCAAAAAGCCACTGGGGCCGAGATGCCACTGCCACCAGAGTTCGGAGCCATCCAGGACAGAACCCAATCTGAGTGGATGCTTCTCAATACCCTGTGCATTCCAGGCTTGTCCCCCAGAGTTGGAGATGCAGCAAAGATTGCTGAGAACAAGGAGGTGCAACAGTGGGCCAGACAGGCTTGGCTCCTGCCCTCCTGGGGCTGATGGAAGTGAGCAAGGACCAGCTTCCCTTTGCCATGAATGGAAGCAAAGAGCTGTCAGCTGTCCACAAGGCAGATTCCAGCCTTGGAGCTGCTGGAATCCAGGAGGAGCACTGCTGCCCACCCCAGAATGCAGAGGCTGCTGGAATGAAGGAGATGCTGAAATACAGGGACTGCCACCACCCAAGCACAGGACTTCAAATTCCCCACAAGTGACCCCTGTGAGAACTCAGCTGACTCTTAAGAGACAGGAACAGGTCAATTTGACCAACTTGATCTTAAACACCTAGCAAAACAGTTAAAACCAAACCAAACCATAGACATTCTTGGGCATTTAAAAGAAACAATAGTTTAATGTAACTTAAGATGTATTTGTGTTAGCCCTTAGAATAGGACTGGAGGCTACAAAAGAGAGATTCTTAGGTAAATGTACCTGATAACTCAAGTTCCCAAATAAAGGCCTCAACCTCTCCAGCCTTTGATAGGCCTTGTTATGGGAACAACTTCTCAGTTCTTCCACCAGTGAGAGATTGACTTCTACCCTGTCATGATTTTCTGTATTAATCTCATTTCGGTACTTATGTCATTTTGTTTCTCTCTCATAGAAGCACCCACCCCAGATGACTTCTGCTCCTCATTGACCAGATTTCTAAAAGGAACTTCAAACTGCTTCCCCAGACTCCGCCCCCTTCCAGCTTGAAGCAACAAGAGCGATCAGCACCCTCTCTCCTTAAGAAGTTCCTAATTAAGGACAGGCAGTTAGTGTAAAATAAGAAATCTGGTCAATCTGAGGAATGGAACCCATCAGAGTCTGGGGAGTTGGAAACTGAAAAACCACTAGTTTCCTAAATAAGGATTTGTTAATGTGGATAAGACCAGTGGGGAATGTTATACTTCCCAGAAAGATTCTCCAGTGCCATCCAGAGAGAGAGAGTCAGTCCCACCCTAATCCCCCCTCCCTTTAGCCCAACCCTAAACCCTCCTGTGCCCTATAAAAGTTGGCAATGACACAATTAACATGCAATCCCCCGGCACCCCCCTTTTAGGTAAGGGAGGTCGTCACTGGCCAGCTAAAATAAAGGCTTCTTTTGGCTTTATGTGATTGGCTTCGATGATTTTATTTTCTTTGGGTAAAACAAGTGGATCGCCAGCTGCCTGTTGTTGCCTGGCAGTCCACATCAGAGTACCTGCAGATTTGGTTACATGTGGCTGCGGCCATTTTGGGAAAAAAAGCCAGGCGGTGCAGGACTGCCAGCCCGGCCCAACTGACAGCACCCCACCTCCAGGACCCCCAGCTTGACTGACAGCACACCACATCTAGGGGCCCAGACTGACTACATCCCACACAGACTCAGTGTCCGCGCTCTGCGCCGCATCTCGCCATTTGCCAACACGTTTGGAAGCCAGTGCAGCCATCTTGGATTATCCTAGAAGGGGACACTGTCATTAGGTGGGGCAAATCCCATCCTGAGACGCCTGCTGGAGACTGGAAGCTCATTGTCAGGTACCTTTCATGCCTCAGGCTACTAAAGACTGGGAGGTTTGAATAATACATGACGGTTATGGTGTAATTTTTTTTCTCCTTTGTGAAAGCTTTTAAATTTTTATTTCTTTACTTTTCTTGCTCTCTACTTTCCTTTTGTTGACCCCTTTCCTCAACGGCTTTTTCTCACTTTTCTCATGCTAACAACCAACTTCTTCTGACTACACTTTCACTCTTCCTATGATCTAGAACTTCTTCATACTCTTTTCTTACACTGTTAACAGTTGCAGCCTACACCCCTCCCCATCCTCTTTGTCCTCCATTAGAAACTGCAGTCCTCATTGCAAATCTGTTTGTTATACTGTAGATAATAATTGAACTCATCCTCTCTGTTTACTATGACAATATTGTAACAATATTATAACAAAAAGACTACTGTAACAATAGTCTTCACAAGTGCTATTTGGTTTACAGTTGCATATTGTCTGTAGTGGGTATTGCTAATATTGATCCCCTTAAAGAAGAGGTTTTGGAAACCTATAGGGTCACTATAAGCCTATAGGACAGAAAATATAATACCCTAGATCTGCGTTGCTAGAGGGGAAGATACATGAACAACATGAAAAAACAAGGGAGGAAAGTGTTCCGAACAAACCAAGATTCTACACTAATAGAATCCAATGACAGCATGGTAGAAGAAATGCCAGAAAAGGAGCTCAGAATATACCTGATTAAAATGTTCAGAGAAGCAAATGATGAGTTAAGAGAGCAAATGCAGGCAATGACTGACCATTCCAATAAGCAGCTGAAAGAGCAACTACAGGAAACACAAGATCACCTCAACAAAGAGATAGAGATTCTGAAAAAGAACCAAACAGAAATTCTTGAAATGAAGGAAACAATAAACCAAATTAAACACTCAATAGAAAGCATCACCAACAGACTAAATCACTTGGAAGACAGAACCTCAATGAAGACAAAATATTGAATCTTGAAAACAAAGTTGCCTAAACAGAGAAGATGGTAAGAAATAATGAACAGAACCTACAGGAAGTATGGGATATCATGAAAAGACCAAATTTAAGAATTATCGGGACTGAGGAAGATACACAGAGATACAAACCAAAGGAATGAACAACCTATTCAATGAAATAATATCAGAAAATTTCCCAAACCTGAAGAATGAAATGGAAACTCAACTACAGGAGGCTTACAGAACACCAAAGGCAAAAAATTACAGCAGATCCACATCAAGACACATTACAATGAAAATGCCTAATGTACAAAATAAAGATAGAATTTTAAAGGCTGTGAGAGAAAAGAAACAGATTACATATAGGGGGAAACCGGTACAGATATCAGCAGATTTCTCAGCCCAGACCCTAAAAGCTAGAAGGGCCTGGAACAATATATTTCAAGCTCTGAAAGAACATGGCTGCCAGCCAAGAATCCTATATCCAGCAAAGCTAACCTTCAGATTTGAAGACAAAATAAAATCCTTCCCTGACAAACAATAGTTAAAGGAATTTACACATAGAAAGCCTGCGCTACAGAACATTCTCAGCAAGATATTCCATGAGGAAGAAACGAACAACAACAATGTAAGTCATCAAAGGGAGGAACTATCCTAAAAGAAAAGCCAATTAAAGGAGAAACCAAGTCACGTTAAAAACCAAATCTAAGCCAAAATGACTGGGAATACAAATCATATCTCAATAATAACCCTGAATGTTAACAGCCTAAACTCGTCAATCAAAAGACATAGACTGGCAGACTGTATCAAAAAGAAAAACCCAACAATATATTGCCTTCAAGAGACTCATCTCCTGCTTTTATTTCTTGCACTTTGGGAGTCATATTAAGTAAATCTGGTACTAGGCCAACATGATGAAGATTTGGACCTATTTTCTCTTCCAATAGGTGCAGGGTCTCTGGTCTAATTCCTACATTCTTGATCCATTTTGAGTTGATAGAGTCAAACTAAAAAGCTTTTTCTCAGCAAAGGAAACAATCAGCAATGTGAAGAGAGAGCCTTCAGAGTGGGAGAAAATCTTTGCCACACACACTTCAGACAGAGCACTAATCTTCAGAATCTACAAAGTACTCAAAAATCTTTATACTAAGAACACTAATAACCCAACCAATAAATGGGCCAAGGAAATGAACAGACACTTTACAGAGGAAGATCTACAAGCAATCAACAGATTTATGAAAAAATGTTCAACATCACTCGTTATAAGAGAAATGCAAATCAAAACCACCTTAAGATTTCATCTTACCCCAATTAGAATGTCTTTTATTAAGAACACAGGCAACAACAGGTGTTGGCGAGGATGTGGGGAAAAGGGTACACTCATACATTGCTGGTGGGAGTGCAAGTTGGTGCAGCCACTCTGGAAAGCAGTGTGGAGATTCCTTAGAAAACTTGGAATGGATCCACCATTTGACCCTGCTATCCCACTCCTTGGCCTCTACCCAAAGGACTTAAAATCAGATTACTACAGTGATGCAGCCACATCAATGTTCATAGCTGCTCAATTCACAATAGCTAGATTGTGGAACCAACCTAGATGCCCTTCAATAGATGAATGGATAAAGAAACTGTGGTATATATACACAATGGAATATTACTCAGCCATAAAGAAGAATAAAATTATGACATTTGCAGGTAAATGGATGATGTTGGAGACTGTTATGCTAAATAAGATTAGCCAATCCCAAAAATCCAATGGCAGAATGGTCTCTCTGATAAGTGAATGATGATGCATAATGCGGGGTGGAAGGGTGGCAAGAATGGAGGAAGGATAGATAACATAGAGGGAAGGGAGGAGGGGTGGGGTCGAGGTGTGGGGGGGTAGGAATAATAACAGAATGTGTGACAGACATCATTGCCCTGTGTACATGTATGAACGCACAGATGGTGTGACTCTACTTTGTGTACAATCAGAGAAACAATAGCTGTACTCCATTTGTGTTCAATGAATCAAAATTAAATAAATTTACAAAAAAAAAAAGAAACTCATCTCATAGAAAAGGACATTCACAGATTAAAGGTGAAAGGATGGGAAAAACCCTACCATGCACATGGACTCAGTAAAAAAGTGGTGGTTTCCATCCTTTTATCAGATAAAGTGGACTTCAAGCTGAGGTTAGTGAGAAGGGATAAAGAAGGACATTTCATACTGCTTAAGGGAACCATAAATTAAGAAGACATAATGATCAAAAATATTTATGCCCCAAACAATGGCCCATCCATGTACATCAAACAAATCCTTCTCAATTACAGGAATCAAATAGACCATAACACAATAATTTTGTGTGACTTTAACACACCACTGTCACCACTGGACATCTACCAAATAAAAACTAAACAAAGAAACCATAGAACTCAATAATACAACGAATAACTCAGACTTAACAAACATATACAGAATATTCCATCCATCAACGCGTGAATACACTTTCTTCTCAGCAGCACGTGGCTCCTTCTCTAAAATAGACCATATGTTATGCCACAAAGCAGCCCTTAGTAAATGCAAAAAAGTAGAGATACTACCTTGTATTTTATCGGATCACAATGGAATGAAATTAGAAATCAATGACAAAAGAAAAAACAAACTACTCCAACACCTGGAGACTAAATAATATGCTATTGAATGAAGCATGGATAACAGAAAACATCAGGGAGGAGATAAAAACATTCTTACAGGTTAATGAGGTGTTGGGGGAAGGAGAGATAGTAGACTGAGACAGACAGTATTACCCTAAGTATATGTAAGAGTTATATGAATTGTGTGAATCTATATTCACACGAAAAAAAATATATATTCCCTGCTGTATAATATATCAAAATGGGTCCTAATGTCATGTATAATTAAAAAGAACTAATAAAAAATGATTAAATAAAATTCTGTAGGGAAAGATTAAAAAAAAAAAAGCAGCTTTCCCCTAGGAACAGAACAAGGCAAGAGGGGCAACTCCCTAGCCAATGTTGTGTTAATGGTCCTAGGCAATGCAATGAGGCAAGAAAAAAAAGACATCATGTTAAAAAGAAAGAAAAACTGTACCCACTGATGACATGATGGTTTATGTAGAAAATGCTAAACATTCTAAAAATTCAGAAGGTACTAGAAAAATTGAATTTATAGTGTTGTAGGATACATAGCTGATATAAAAATTAGCTATCTATACTAGCAACAATAAAAAACCTAAATTTTTAAAAGTATCACTTATAAGAGCATAAAAGTAAAATACTTTGGGGGTATTTTTAGCAAGATTTAAGAATTGTACGCTGAAAATTACAAACTTTTGCTGAAATATAAAACCTGAAAAGTGGAAAAATATACCACGCTTATTGGTCACAAGACTCAAATTTCACCCAAATTGAACTCTAGGGCCAATGCAGCTCTTACCATAATTACAAAAGAATTTTGTAAAAATTAACAAATGGCTCTAATATTTAGATGGAAATACAAAGAACCAAGAATAGTCAATACAATTTTGAAAAATTGGAAAAAATATACTAAAACTTTATGTTATATAGTGTTATAACATCTGAATTTAGATATGCATTTATTTTTGGTACCAGAAATTGAACTCAGGGGTGCTTAACTACTGAGCCACACCCCCAACCCTATGCAAGTACACAAATTGTAGGTCTTCAAATCGATTCATAGTGATTCTATTACTAGTGGTTTTCAACCTTTAAGCTACTTCAGAATGATTTGGAATACCTGTTAAAAAGCAGATTACTGGTCCCCATACCCAAAGTTTCTGATTCAGTGTGTCTGCATGGAACATTAGAATTGAATTTCTTTTTTGAGGGATTGAACTCTGGGACCAATTCTCACGTGATGCTGATGCTTCTGGTTTGACCAGGGACCATGTTTTGAGAACCCCTACTTCAGACTTCTGAATAATACTGAGAATTGGTTTTTTGATACACCTTATTTTAATACCTTCAAAGTAAAGACAGAGTATCTTGGAGAGATTTTAACCCTTGACATTCACTGAACTCTCTTTCTCAGCAGAAATTTTAAGAGAATCTGCCAAGTTTCTATAATACAACTCAATGAAATAAAAGTGTACCTACTATAGTAGAAGATAACTAAACAACTAACCAAATAACTAACCAACTACACTCCTACCAGGAGAGAGTGGTTAGTTATTTTTAAGTTTGTATTACAGATGCATTGAATTACTTGGGTGAACCTAATACAGACACCAGTCTGTATGTCATATAGATAGAATGCATGACATTCCATAATCCATTTAGATTCAGCTAATAGAGGGTTCATGCATAATAACAAGAAACAAACAGGTGATTCTTAGATGCCTCCATGGATCCTGCCACCTCCCATATCTTCTTCAAAAAATATATGAAACATAAGGAAAAAGTAGGAGTCATTGAAGAAAATACTAAGATTCCTATTACTACCATATTGTCAAGTGCTTGCAAGTACATTCAGATGTAGTTCACAGCATAGGACCTAAAAGCACAATTACCAAAGTAAATAGTAAATTAAATATAAGATTTTATTAAATTAATATATTTCATAGGATAGACAACATATCTCAGTCAAAAGTGATGGTCCTTTTATCACTGTTGTGCAAATCAATATATGGAAGACATGCAATGGCAAGTTCGGCTTTTGAACATCCTTTAAGACAACATTTAGTTGAGAATCCTCTGCGTTTTCTTTGGAGATGATTCCCCCAAAATAAACTCTGTGATGTTTTAATTTTATTTATCCTTTTCTTCTGAAATTTTATACTGTCATGAATATGTGGATTGGCATCCTCTGATGAAGATTCTCCTGTCTCTTCAGGGAGCCAGTTATCATTTTCATACTGATAGTCAGACAGTGGCGGTAATTTCAAACCTTCTTTTTCATTTTTCTGAGAGGTAGAAGTAGAGGCTGTTGAGAAACAAGAAAAAAAAAAACCCTGCCTTATTAAAGTTTTCCCTGAGATTGAAATTAAATATAGGAATACTAAGAATCAGCTAATTATTAAAAAGTCACATTTTAAATGAAGAATAGAAAGCATGGTTATTCAAAGGCAATATATATTTTTAACTAAAATAGTTGTAGGATTTTCCTATAATAAGGCTAGAAATCTTTGAACATTTTTGTAATAACATTTTTAACTGCAATATTATTCTTGTGCCATACAATTTAGGATTTTATAGTATGTAAATTAGTGGCTTTTAATATATCCACAGGGTTGTACAACCATTATTACCATATCTATCACCCCCCGACCCAGAAGACAATTATTTGGAGACTTGTTAGACTTCTATCACGACCCTTACCCATGTGCAGAACCTTCTAGGAAGATGTATTTGTTAAAATCCTCCACTGTAGCTCCAGAGCCTATGTAGCATGACATTCAGGTGATGGCATAAGTATCTCTGGCAGCTTTTATTTAAGTTTATTGTGGGAATCAGGTGTGGAAAGTGGAGAGAAAATATTTGAAAAACTTTAAGTTTGGTAAGAAAGGGAACACATGTAAAATTGGGACCATGGAAGGCATAGTTGCTGAAGAGATTACTACCACTAAAGAGAAGCTAAGTACTTTGAACAGAGACAATAATAAAGATGTCTTGAGGACATCTCTGAAAGCAGCAAGACCATATCCATGGCAGGATCAAGGGTTAGGTAAGAGTTAAAGCTCATATGAGAAGAGATCTTGCTCTCACAGAGAGGTTAGAAAGTTGTTTCCCCCAGGATTTGATTCACTGTGCTCAGCTGAAGCAAGGGGACCAGCTACTACTACACAAGTTGGCAGCAGGCCTTGCCATTGTCTACATGATCCTGGTTGTGAAGGAATGTAGGATAATGGAGTTAAGGGATCACAGAGGCTTCTACCAAGATTTCAAAGGAAGACCTTGAAGGTCAAGAAAAGTGTAGCAGGATTGGAATCTGTGTGAAGCCCACAAGAGAGTGGTACATGAAGATGTAAGAATGAAGCCAAAGTTGAGGACAATCCCAGAGAACGCTGTACAATCCTTCTGGAAAAGGAATGCAGCTGAGGGTGAGCACTGCTCCAAAGGAGGGAGGCCTGGAGCCCTAAGGCTGTGTGCTGGAAGAAACAGGGACCCAGGAGAGACAGGTCCAGAGTAGACTCTAAGACTGGAGACCACATAGGACTAAAGATGCCAGAAGAAAGTGGGAGCACATTAGGCAGGCCCAGCTATATAGAGTGAGGCCAGCAGGGCAGAGGACAGACAGACAATGACAATTCAATGTTCCTTCATTCTTCTCTACCAACCCCCAATATGATTCAGCATCCATTTATCAAGGAAAACATTTGGCCTTTGGTTTTTGGGGGATTAGCTTATTTCACTTAGCATGATATTTTCTATTTCCATCCATTTACCTGCAAATGCCATAATTTGATTTTTTTAAGGCTGAGTAATATTCTATTGTGTATATGTACCACATTTTCTTTATACATTTCTGTTGAAGGGCTTCTAGATTGGTTCCACAATCTAGCTATTGTGAATTGAACTGCTATAAACATTGATTTGGCCATGTCACTGTAGCATGCTGATTTTAAGTCCTTTGAGTATATACCTAAGAGTGGAATGACTGGGTCAAATGGTGGTTACATTCCAAGTTTTCTGAGGAATCTCCATACTGCTTTCCAGATGGTTGCACTAATTTGCAGTCCCAACAGCAATGTATGAGTGTACCTTTTCACCTTGCCAACATTTATCATTACTAGTATTCTTGATAATTGCCATTCTGACTAGAGTGAGATGAAAACTTAAGAGTAGTTTTGATTTGCATTTCTCTAATTGCTGGAGATGATGAACATTTTTTCATGTTTGTTGATCAACAGTATTTCTTCTTCTGTGAAGTGTCTGTTCAGTTCCTTAGCCCATTTATTGATTGTTATTTGTTTTTCTGGTGTTCAAATGTGCTAATTTCATAATCCAATAATGTTTTAAATATGTAAGAAAAGATATATGTTGGTAACTAATTGCTCACTCAGCTTGTTACTTGATGTCCAGAAAAAGATGATATAATATATTATCGTTAAGGTTTGTTTGAAGTGAATACAGAATGTCTAATTTTAAAATGTTGGAATGGATACCCTGAGAATTAAGAGATGAAGAGGAATATGGAATTTTTGCTCAGGAAATCTGAAGGACATGGACAGAGCCAGCTGAAGAGAGAGGCCATATGGGCTGTACCCTGCAAGGCCACATGGGTAAGGCTGCCCAAGCCACATCTTGCCACATGTGGCCCGGGTACCAGACATGTAGTTACAGGACCTAATGTTTACCTGACTTGGTCTTTGTCTTGCTTTTTTCTATGTCCCTGTTCCTCCCCTTTGGAATGGGAATGTTTACTCTGTGCCACTGCATATTGGATATATGTTACTTCCTTCAGAGTTTGTCTTGAGCATTAGTTGAGACTTTGGACTTGAGTACCTTTGAACAATATAGGAACTTTTAAGATTATGAAGACTCTTGGAGATGTACTAAAAGCATTTTGCATTGTGACATGAGAATGAAGTTTTGGAGGGCAGGGGTACAATGTTATGGTTTGGACATGAGTGCCCCCTGCTAAAAGCTCATGTGTTGGAAACATCATCTCCAGTGTGGAAATGATCAGAGGTGAAAACATTAGATTATGAGAGTTGTAACCTCACAAACCCTTTCTTGAAGGATTTTCTTCACATGGTTTCCAGGACACCACATTTTTCTTCCTACCTGACTAGCTATCCCCTTTTCTATCTTCTTTGCAAATTCTTCCTCCATAATTTTAAAATATTTTTGTCTCCTAAGGTTATTTCTTGGTGCCCTTTCTATCTGTATTTGCTCTCTTGGTTATCTTCTTTAATCTTATGGCTCAAAAATCATCTATGTAGCTATAACTCCTAAATTTCTACCTTCAAACAAGATTTCTCTTCTAAACTCTAGATTCATATAGAATATTCCCAACTCAACATTTGTACCTCAATATTTCTCATTTAAACAAAGTCAATAGATTTAAAATTCTGTGTAAACTTTTAAAACTATGTCTAGAACCGAATTATTGCCTTCCAAACCTGTTCCACTTGAGGCATGGCCAATCTTGATCGATGGAAACCCCATCCTTCCAGGAGGTTCACATAAAAACTTTAGAATCACTTTTTATGTTTAAAAGTCATTATTTCTTTTTGGTCAAATCTCACATAAAATCTTCCCAAATATATCTAGATTATAACAATTTTCACTACTTCCACTGCTACCAACTCTAAGACCCTCATGAACAGACCTCTTTGCTTCTACTCTTTCCACCCTAGAGCTTATTCTCAACTTATCTGGCAGAGTGATCCCTTTAAAATATCAATCAAGTCACTTCACTGCTCCAAAATCTGTAATTACTCCATGTATCAGTCAGAGTAAAATATAAAGTCTTTTAAATGGCCTAAAAGATCCTATTTTAACTTTCTTGACTGATATTTCTCTAACCTATCTTCTGCTACTTTCATCTACTCTCTCTGTTCCAGTCATCCTGGCCTACTTGCTGCTTCCTGTATGTACCAGGTAAAAGTGTCTTTGCTTAGTGTTTCCCTTTAAGTACTCTTCCCCAGATATTCCCTTGCCACTTCTGTCTTAATCCATTTTTGTTGCTTGAAACAGAATACCTGATACTAGGTAATTTAAAATGAACATAAATTTATGGACCTAAAGGTTCTTGGGAGCTAGAAAATCCAGAAGCATGATACCAGCATCTGTTGAGAGCCTTCATGCTGCATCATCCCATGGATAGTAGGTAAAGGGGCAAGAGGAGGCAAGAACAAGAAAGCAAGAAGGGATTGAACTTGCTTTTACAAATAATTCACTTTTGTGATAACCCATTCCCACAATAATAATATCAACAACATTAATATATTTATGAGGGAAGGCCCCTTTTAACCTAATCACCTCTTATTAAGCCTCACCACCAACATTGCTACATTGGGGAGTAATTTCCAACTTCAATATGAACTTTGATGGACACATTCAAACCACAGAAATCTCCTTTCCCAAATATCACCTTTTCAATGAGTCTTACTCTGACCACCTTTCAACCCTGTACTCTTTGTCTCCCTTATCCTATTTATTTTTTTGTTTTTCTCTACCTATTATTACCTTGTAATATTTCCTTATTTATTATACTTATTACTTATGCAAGTTACATGAGGCAGAATCTTTGTTTTGACCAATTATGTATCCCAAGGATCTAGAACAATGCCTTGAACTTAGTGGATATCCCATAAGTATTTGCTAAATTAATTAATAAAAATTTAAAAATAATATGACTATACATAAGAATGCAAGAAAAGTTCTTAATGATTTCAGCCCTACTCATAATTATTAAAATAAACCTCTTAGCAAGTTTCCTTGTCTTAGTAAAGATTATATAGCATGAACCTACAAACATTACACCTAATGGAGAAATTTAAATGCATGCTCTTTAGGACTGGAGACAAGAGAAGATATCCCACTATTTCCACTATTTAACATGACTAGACAGTCTGGCCAACTCTATATGGAAAGGAAAAAATGGTAGCAGGTTAAAAAAGAAACTGATAAACTATCATTTCCAAATGTCAAAAAAACCTATATAATCAGAAAACTATTAGAACCATGAAAATATTTCATCATGGTTTCTGAATCAAGTTCAACCTTGACTTTCTTTAACCAATAATCATTAATGAAAAAGCATAATTCACAACTATTGATAATTGCATCCAAACATCATGTTGTTAAGCATGAACTTAACAAATAATACATAAAGTCTCCATAGAGAAAACTTAAAAATTCTGATAAAGCATAAAGTCATTTCATGTTTTTGATTGAGATGACTTTAATGTTATAAAGATATTAATTCTCTTCAAATTCAACTCTACATTTTATACATTCCAATTAAAATTTCAGATGAATTTTTTTTTAAAAAACATACCATTAATTATATTTAGGAAAGAATAAAGGTTGGAAATTAACTTAGTCAGTCTTAAGGGAACAAAATTTTAAAAAGTTAAAACTGAAGACTTGCCTTCACAGATAAATGACATACTATAGAGTTATAGTGTTAGAAATAGTGTAGTAATGTTACAAGGTCAAACAAATAGACCTGTTAAATAGAATAGGAAGCTCAGTCAAATTCAATAAATGATAAAGGTGGACCCCTATAAATCAGTGGGAAAAAATGACTGGTAAAGGTGTTCACAAAACTAGCTCCCTACATACAGAAAAATAAGACTTGTTGAGAAAACTAATACAAAATAGTATTCCTACCTAGACTAGAACCAAAAATGAACCCCAGAAGAAGTAAGGACATAATGTGGAAATCAAAAGGACTATTACCGTATTTGAATAACTGTTAAAAATCAAATGAATAATTACAATTCCCACAAGAAAAAACAGCCAAATTAAACAAAACAAAAACAGGAATTTTTCAGAAAGAGAAAAACCAAAGAGCTAAGATGAATGTGAAGATAGGCTCAAAACAAGAGCAAATTGAGGCAAAAATGAGTAGTGCACAGCCGTTAAAAGCAACGAACTAAATATTCACATGACAACAATAAGATAGAGATCTTAAATACAATTTAGATATATTTAAAAGAGACACAGGAAGCAATGCATAATTTGCAAAAACTTATAAAAACAGCAAACACAATAAATGTATTGGAACAGCTGCCTATGAGAGGAGGGGAATGGTAGTAGAAAAGGGGGTAAGTGAAGATAATGATGCTCTGACATACTGTACAGTTTACTCATGTTTTTCTATCTTCACTACTCTGTAAACCTTAAGAAGGCAGGAGCCTTAACTCTTTCTTCTTAAATCGCAAGTACCATGAGAATGCATGGCACATAATAGTTACTCAGATGTTGTTAAATTAGGCTGGGTGCAGTGGCACATGCCTATAGTGCCAGTAATTAAGAGGTTAAGGCAGGAGGATCACAAGTTCAAGGCTAACTTGGGCAATTTAGTGAGACCCTGTCTCAAAATAAAAGATAAAAAATGGCCAGCCATGGTGGCACAAACCTGTAATCCCAGTGGCACAGGAGGCTGAAGCAGGAGGATTACAAATTGAAAGGCAGACTTAGTAATTTAGCGAGGCCCTAAGCAACTTAGTGAGACCTTGCCTCAAAATACAAATAAAAAGGGCTAGGGATGTGGCTCAGTGGTTAAGAGTCCCTGGCTTCAATCCCTGGTACCAAAAGAAAAAAAACTGTATATATATATATATATATATATATATATATACACACACACACACACACACACACACACACAAAAGACCATAGGTATAGCTCAGTGGTAAAGTACCCCTGGGTTCAACAATCTTCAGTACCAATTTTTTTTTAAATTGTTGAATTAATATGTAAAGAGAGGAACCCTGCATGGACTAGTTGTGATGATATCTAAAATTAGAAACAGAAAACCAAGCATAGATGAATAAGGCCGAAAATAAGAATTTGATCAGTCTAACTGGAAAAGGGGTTATAGAGTATAAAAAGCTGATGTTGAAACATGAATGATTTCACCTGGCTATACTCAGTCATAGTTTAGAAGTATGATGTCTGTTTCATGGTGCCACATTCTGGGTAGATCTTAGAGACACAGCCCACACACCCACTAATAAGAAGCACACAATTTCAAATTCAAGCTTTGTATGAGTAACTCTGAAAAAAAAAAAAGACTTTTTAATATCAGTGTACACATTATCTTTTCCTGTGTCAGAGTAAACAGATCATTAGAAGATTAAAATTGTGGAGAATGGACTTGATCTAATATAGTAATGTGTCCTGCCAATAACAGTCAAATAAAAATTAATAAATTTTTTAGCCACACCATATGTAAAATAAATGGCATAATTATACGTTCAGTACTAGAAACACATACCTTTCAGTTTCTAAGTTATTCATTGGAAATTAACAGGACAGAATAAATGTCATCTTCCCTTACAGACTAGTAACTCCTAAATTTTTGATATACATTCAAACAGGTTTTTCCTTCTTCCACACATTTCAAAACAATGGTGGCACATGATATTTCCACTTCAGCAAAGTATCCTTTACTTAATAGTTGCCATATTAACAGGATGGCAACTATTTAATGGATGTGACAATTCTGAAACATTATCAGACACACTTGCAAATCTAGTTCCGTTGTAGGTTCCCTCTCATTGAATTAATATCATTTATTCCTCCAATAAATTATAAATAACACCAAAATCATCTTCAGAGTAGGCTTTGTTGAGAAAAGGGACTCCAAACTCTCTTTAAACAACAGATTCGAGCTTGAAGATCTGAAGATGAAATTTAGCTATAGTATAGGTAGTGAGTTTGATGTGAGAGAAATGTCCATTCAAGTTGAAGCCAAAAAGGAAGACCCTCTCTGTACATGAAAGCAGACTTGACTCATTGATAGCTGAGGTTCAGAGGGCAGAGGATTTGGAAAGCACATGTTACTGATGCAGGCAGCAGCTTCTCACTGAATTCTCTGTCAGATAATGAAATCTAATGAAATGCCTGAAAGACTGCACCCATGACAGAGTTTTTTTTTGAATTGGCTTTATAGGTGTGAGATCTGTGCAGCTACCCAAGCTGTGCATTTGATTTTAAAGTTCTGTTGTTGCAGTATTGAAATTCTCAATAACTAAATCTTTGAACTATAGGTGAAGTGTAAGTACATGAACTTTGAAGTCTATGGGAGAATAGACCATTAGCGTGAGCAGAAGAGATACAGACAAGAACAGATAAAAGCTTTTCATTTTAGTATATTTGGCTCTTCTTTTAGAACAGTGGATGGGACACTGGGTTGGGCCAATTATGTAACCAGTCCTAATGATAGTCAAATAAAACTACTGCATGGGTCAGATGGGGGCAGAATGGTGCATGAAGTAATTGACAGGGAAAATATCTATGGTGGGCTGTGAAAGGCAAAAAGAGTGTGCCAGAAGATAAGGGCCCACCAGCACCGTGACGCGGGGGAAGGAACAGTGTTCTTATAAAAGTGTGTACACTTATATGTATACACATTTATTTCCCCTAAGATTTTTTTTTTTTAAGAAGTCTTCTCATAGAGGCTTAATATATTCTCAATATACTGCCTTTTAAATTTTTTTATTCACCTGTGTACTGGACACAAATTCCACTTCCTGCACAAGCTCACTATCTCGCATCACAAGCTTAAGGATTAACAAATGTACTAAGGTTAACAAACATGCCCTTGGTTTATAATTTTACCTGGGGTTGTGACATTTTCCGGCTCAGGTGAAGGGGTCTGTAAAGGGGTCTGTAAAGGAAGCTGGGGCCTTTTGAAAGGTTTTGGGCGGAAGACTTCAATCTTCTTTGGAGGCTTGGAAAACCTAACCCCCTCCAGCCGGAACAGGCTCCAGTTTGTTTTGCCACAGAGTTTTTCTATTTCCTTCACCAGGTACCTGCCGCACAGCTTCCTGGTTCTGCTAAAGTCTTCCTTCAGTTGACAGGAGAACCGAAGCACCAGGAACCCAAACCACACCAGATATAAACCAAACAGCTGCGACATTCCTGGGTCCTCCAGAGGGGACCTGGTCGCACTGCAACGGCTGTGTGCTGGCCCGCCTGTCCCGCCTGTCCCGCCCCATGCCCATTTGCGCATGCGTCCCGTGGTCCCAGGTCAGCTGGTGGACTCCGGTTCTTCCTCCAGACCTCAGGAAATCGGGGGTGGTAAGCTCTAGTTTTCAAAAGAAGAGCCTCGAATTCCCCCTCTTCTTTTGATCTGCTTTTCTTGCCTTTCTCATTGGGAGTCTTTAAATGAAAACCTAAGAACTCTGGACCCCTGTTAAAAGAAAATTTAGCCGTGGAAGAGGTTGCTGTCTCCGTAAACATAATATGATGGTGTTTTTACTGTAAATATGAAATCATTTGTGATTGTAGCATGAGTCGAAAATTAATTCTTTTCTGCCAAAGAAGTATCCTTGTTTTATTTACAAAAAAAAAAAATTTTTTTTTTTATGTTGTAGATGGACACAATACCTTTTATTTGTTTATTTTTACGTGGTGCTGAGGATCGATCCCAGTGCTTCACAAGCTAGGCAAGTGCTCTACCTCTGAGCTACAGCCCCAGCCCCTCCTTGTTCTGTTTTAGTAACAGTATAATTACATCAGTTGCATCTTCATCTTCTAATATAATAATGGATTGTAACATGTTTATCACTTTAATCAACAAGAGCACTGTCTACATTGCCTAAACAAGTACATATTTAAGTGACAAAATAATTTTAGTGACCTGTCAATTTTAACACCATCCAAACATAAAATCACAAACCATGCAGCGTTCTAGTTGAGTAATTTTTTGTGCTATTCAAATGACCTTTGCTCACAAGCAAACTGAAAAAAAATCTAACTTGAATTTTTCTCCCCAAAGGAATTCAAACACTTTTAGACTGGTTTCTATCATGCTTCTAAGAGATTGAAATAACATTTTTAAGTGACCTAAATGAATTATTCTCAGAAATTGTTTCTGTGTGTACCAAGTATGAATTATAAGAACAGTCCCTTGTGTGCAAGAAATATTCATTAACTTCACTTTAATAAACCAGCTATGCATCAAAACTCTAGCACTGCAAGAAAAATTATTCTAAAGACATTTAAATTCAGTTCAGACAGTTTTCTGTGCCTTGAAACCTGGGGGATTTACACCATATTTTCAAATCAGTACGGTTTCAGTTTCCAAAGAAAACACCCTGCGAAATCGCTTGCATTGCCCAAACTCAGTGTTAGTTTCCCTTACTGTGGGCAGGGAAAAACTAGCCAAAGTTGGGTATTTATTCTCTAGGACACTATACATATCCCATTTCAAGTCACCCAAATCACTAAAAATAACCACAACCTATATTGAGATAAACATTTCTTGAAAAGTAACCTTCTTGGAACTATAATACTATGATCATTTTACTGTAAAAATTAAATATTTCCATGACGGTAGTGTGAGTTGAAAATTAATCTTTATCTACCACAGAAGTATCCGGTCCTATTTTATTAATGATATAATCACATTAATTACTTTTTTTTTTAGAACCAGGGATTGAACTCAGGGACACTGAGCCACATCCCCAGCCCTATTTTGTATTTATTTAGAGACTGAGTTGCTTACGGCCTCGCTAAGTTGCTGAGGCTGGCTTTGAACTCGCGATCCTCCTGCCTCAGCCTCCCAAGTCGCTGGGATTACAGGCGTGCGCCACCGCGCCCGGCAATCACTTTTTTATTACTTTTTTATTTATTTATTTTTTATTTAATTTTTTGATTCATTGAACACAAATGGAGTACAGCTATTGTTTTTCTGGTTCTACACAAAATAGAGTCACCCCATCTGTGCATTCATACATGTACACAGGGCAATGATGTCTGTCACACATACTGTTATTATTCTTACCCCCCAACCTCAACCCCACCCCTCCTCCCTTCCCTCTATGCTCTCTATCCTTCCTCAATTCTTGCCATCCTTCCACCCCACATTATGCATCATCATTCTCTTATCAGAGAGACCATTCGGCCTTTGGATTTTTGGGATTGGCTAATCTCACTTAGCATAATAGTCTCCAACATCATCCATTTACCTACAAATGCCATAATTTTATTCTTCTTTATGGCTGAGTAATATTCCATTGTGTATATATACCACAGTTTCTTTAGCCATTCATCTATTGAAGGGCATCCAAGTTGGTTTCACAATCTAGCTATTGTGAATTGAGCAGCTATGAACATTGATGTGGCTGCATCACTGTAGTAATCTGATTTTAAGTCCTTTGGGTATAGGCCAAGGAGTGGGATAGCTGGGCCAAATGGTGGATCCATTCCAAGTTTTCTAAGGAATCTCCACACTGCTTTCCAGAGTGGCTGCACCATCTTGCACTCCCACCAGCAATGTATGAGTGTACCCTTTTCCCCACATCCTCGCCAACACCTGTTGTTGCCTGTGTTCTTTTTTTTTTTTTTTTTATTTACTTATTGATTCATTGAACACAAATGGAGTACAGCTATTGTTTCACTGGTTGTACACAAAGTAGAGTCACACCATCTGTGCATTCATGCATGTACACAGGGCGATGGTATCTGTCACACATTCTGTTATTAATTTTACCCCCCACCCACCCCCACCCCTCCCTTCCCTCTATGCTAGCTATCTTTCCTCCATTCTTGCCATCTTTCCCCCCCACATTATGCATCATCATTCATATATCAGAGAGACCATTCGGCTTTTGGATTTTTGGCATTGGCTGATCTCACTTAGCATAAGAGTTTCCAACATCATCCATTTACCTACAAATACCATAATTTTATTCTTCTTTATGGCTGAGTAATATTCCATTGTGTATATATACCACAGTTTCTTTATCCATTCATCTACTGAAGGGCATCTAGGTTGATTCCATAATCTAGCTATTGTGAATTGAGCAGCTATGAACATTGATGTGGCTGCATC
>JAJEJO010004657.1:248745-261635 GCA_020662805.1 Glaucomys volans
TTTTCTAAGGAATCTCCACACTGCTTTCCAGAGTGGCTGCACCAACTTGCACTCCCACCAGCAATGTATGAGTGTACCCTTTTCCCCACATCCTCGCCAACACCTGTTGTTGCCTGTGTTCTTGATAAAAGACATTCTAATTGGGTAAGATGAAATCTTAAGGTGGTTTTGATTTGCATTTCTCTTATAACGAGTGATGTTGAACATTTTTTCATAAATCTGTTGATTGCTTGTAGATCTTCCTCTGAAAGTGTCTGTTCATTTCCTTGGCCCATTTATTGATTGGGTTATTGGTGTTCTTGGTGTAAAGACTTTTGAGCACTTTGTAGATTCTGGAGATTAGTGCTCTGTCTGAAGTGTGTGTGGCAAAGATTTTCTCCCACTCTGAAGGCTCTCTCTTCACATTGCTGATTGTTTCCTTTGCTGAGAAGAAGCTTTTTAGTTTGACTCTATCCCAATCATTGATTCCTGCTTTTATTTCTTGCCCTTTGGGAGTCATGTTAACATTAATTACTTTTTAATCTTAAATAATTCATAACACAAGTCCGTATTCCACTGTGCAATAAAAGTAAATTCTATCTTTTATTTGGAACTCAGGGCATTTACTAGTTTCTTTGAAGTACCCCAAGGACTTACATGAAGTCCTCCAGTTTCCCTGAGGGAACAGAGATAATCTAGGCAGAACACAAACAAAAGAGGCTTATAAATATGTGGCCCTATTTGCATTACAAAGCACACGGTATGATTTGATTACTATCGAGTGTGCCCGTGGCCAAGGAAACTGTGCTGTGTGAAAATGATAAAACATTTTCTCTCCCAAAACACATAGAATACAGGAAATTTATCATAGATGTTTTAATTCTTTTTGTAGAACACACATCAGCAACATAGTCTCTGGATTATAGGTTTCTACTTCTTTTTCATTACTTTTGTGGGGTGTGTGTGTGTGTGTGTGTGTGTGTTCTACATCACTAAACATAAAGAATACAATCTCAAACTAAGACATTCCTACAACAGGGAAGAAAAATCAATCAATGGCCCAGAAAATCATTGGAAAGAAAGAATAGAAGGTGATTGGAACCTGACTTCTCCCATTGTGAGGAGACCTGCTTTCTGTGCTCCCCCAAGACTTACCTGGCAACACAAGAGCCCCTACTTGTTGCCCTCTTTAGGCTCTTTGGTGGGCAGATGTGATAATAGGCTTTGAGATTCCTCTCCACTTAAGTTTTTGATCTTGTGCAAGAATGAGTAGGAAGGGCGCTGTTACATTTAGACATCCTTATAGAAACCTAAGGTGATGTTACTAGGAATTTTCATACTTTTCACAGTACTTCATTTAATTGTCACCAGTATTCTATCTTATGTGAAAAAGCAATTCATTCCTGCATCGCGATATTAAGGATGGATGTAACTAATTCTAACCTTGTAATGCCTTAAAGAAGAAATAAAAAGAAATATGAGTTGGTGGGAAGCTAGTTTATGGAGCAAGAGTGAACTGAGATAACCTGGCAATGAGCTGACAAGGCAGGTTTTCATGTCTTTTGTTCAACTCTGTGTCCTATAATGAGACTCCCCTGTGTTTGAGATTAAAAAACAAGCACCAAATGGGTTACAAATATTTCAGTAGCCATGACAATAGAATATAGAAAAAGAAATGAATGACTAAGGAAGAAGACATTTGAAACTCTAAAACAAGCGAAGGTCAAAAGATCAATGGGAGGATGCAAGAATGTATGGTGAGTGAGGAGAGGTGGGGAGAGCGAACAAAACTGAGGAAGACAACTACCAGTGGAGGTGGGTGGGGAAGGGGTGGAGCTGGGAACTTCGGCTCAGGAGCTGAGTTGTAGCCCAAAGGATATAAAAGCCTGGTTGAGTCAGTTTCGGGGAAAGCTACCTGAAACCCAGGGAGACATACAGACCTAGGTCAATAGGCAAGACCTCTGCAGTCCCCACAGTAGGGCTGAAAAGCCCAGAGCAGGAGAGACCGGGCCCAGGATGGCAAGCATGTTCTTGTCCTACCTGCTAGGAATCTGGCTGCTGCTGGGACAGTTTCCAACGGAGACCACTGCTTATTCACGGAGAGCACAACACGTCGGGAAAATTTGTACCACGGGTTTTACTCGCTTAGAGTCAAAATGCCGCAAATATGGGCAGAGAGACTCAAATATCCATGAGGAAATGACACTGCGAGAAGGATCACTGTCAGGTGAGAGCTGCCAGCACTCTCTTCTGTCTCTCTGCCCTGAACATTAGAGGCTCTCCAGCTGTAGAGGGACTGACCTTCCAGCCTCTGCTGGAGACCTCATTGTCTGTCTGTGCTCAGCCCCACTCTGCAGGGGCAGATTCATCAAAGTGTGGATTTCTCACCAGAGGGAGGGAAGGCTGAGAGAATGTGGAACAGGCACACCGGAGGCACTCTGTGCCCTTTCACCTGGCAGCCAGGGTGACAGGGTGGGCAAACACAGAACCCCAGCAGGAGGAGAAGTTGCCTAAAGGCCAATGGAGGAGGGTCACACTTAGGACATTTTGATGTTCCATTATATGAAGGCAACCATGCTTTTGCTTCTCAATAGGAAAACTGTTGCCATTTGCCTAACTCTACTTTGACATGAATAAATATTCACAGTTCTCTTCTTCTACTCTTTCAACCTCACAGAATCCCCCGTAATCTTCAGCTACAGAGATGTAGAAGCCTTAAAAACATTGCCAGAATTGAATCCTGATTTTCCACAGAATCTGAAGGCAGCCCTTTCTGACACTTGGTCAGTATTGAGGAGCCTACAACATCCAGAAGACCGGAGGAGTTTTCTCAGAGCGTTCACCAGACTTTGTTGTAGTAGCGACTGTGCAAAGAGAATTAAGTATCATTCTTGTGGTAAAAAGAGCGCTTACTTTCTTGGTGTGTAATCTTGATTTGCAATCTCAATTATAACAATTCTGAAACAAGTCAGGTGATCATTAAAATTGTGAGCAATTTTTCTTGGTGTATTGTTTGTATTTTCACTTTTCTGAAAGGAACAGTGTCCCCAGCATGGTCATTTATGCCATCATGTAATCCTTGCTAGGAAAGTGGGCTTTATGACTTCTCTTGTCAATCATATAATAACATTGCTACATTTAACTCTACATATTTCAAAATGATCAAAGTGTTTATGAGACACCCAGTACTATGTCTCATTTTGACACTAACTCCAAAAGGAAGAAGGCAACAAAGTTCTTTCATAGACAACATCAGCACAGATCAGTTGAACCAAACACCACAGGCCTCCCAAATTTCTGCTCCTGTCAAAATGTACACACTTTGTCTTACTGATGTGTTCTTTGCCAACCACCAGAGTGTACACTAAATCTGTGCCATTTGGATTTTTATGCCCAAAGGACTTGAGACTTTTCAATGTAGGGTTCTTTCATATTTGAAAGAACATTGAAAGACCAACTAGGTAGTTTAAAATGATAAAGACTTGGTCCTGAGACATTGTTTCTGTGTCATTGGGCTCGAATTTATCAGCACAGTCTCTCACAGGCAAAAAGTAAACAAAGGAATTCCACATTTAGCTGTGTTGAACCATGGGGTACTAGCACCGAAGCATCAAGACTCCCATGGTCCTCAGGGTACAGTGGTTTGTGCGGCAACACCCTTACTGCTACTGTGCATGGTCCCCTAAACTCAGTGCTTGCCTCTCTTCCTGGGTACAGGAGAATTTTGCCACAAGTGGTTTTCTATTCCCTAGTGTGCTTACTACAAGTCTCCCACTCACATCTTCAGTTCTCCATCGCACCACCACAGAACAGTGCATGGTAAAAGCCAGGACTAGAGCTTTATATAAAGGTAAAGATCCTGGTAGAGAGATAGAAGACAATCCATTTATTTCTCTCTCTCTCTCCCTTTGTGTTTTGCCTTGTGACAGATATTTGTGTGAACTCTTGGATGAACAGGCATTTAAAATAAGTAGTTCAGGTTGAAGAAGATTCTCTTTGCTCCTTCGGATACTTGACACATTTGGGCTAATTATTGGTGTATACATAAATGTGTTTTTTGATGGGAATGTTCTTTCCAATATTAATATGGAAAGTCAAGGGTTCCCAAAAAACAAATCATTCTTGATAAAGAAGAATAATGTTGGAGGATTCAATTTCCTATTTTCTCTTTTTGTAGGTGGAAAATACTATTATAGTTTCTTTATTTTATTAAAAAATTGAACTAAAATAATTGAATGAGGATTATATCAGGTATGACAGACAAGAAAATAGTAGCTGAACTTGCAAATTTTCCATGATACTTTTTGTTGTAGATTCATCATTTTCCAAATATCTTATTTTTTTTCAATTTTTTTAAAAAAATTTTACATACTGTATTTTGATTCATTGTACACAAATGGGGTACAACTTTTCATTTCTATGGTTGTGCATGATGTAGATTCATACCATTCATGTAATCATACTTGCACGTAAGATAATGATGTCTGTCTCATTCAACCATTTTTCATACTCCCACTCCCTCCCCTTCTCATTTCCTTCTTCGTACTCTAAAGTTCCTCCATTCTTCTCTCATCCCCCAACCCCCAACCTGATTATATATCATCATCCACTTATCAGGGAAAATATTTGGCCTTTGGTTTTTTGGGATTGACTTATTTCACTCAGCATGATATTCTCCAATTCCATTCATTTATCTGAAAATGCCATAATATTATTCTTCTTTATGGCTGAATAATATTCCACTGTGTATATATATCACAGTTTCTTTAGCCATTCATCTGTTGAAGGGCATCTAGGTTGGTTCCACAGTCTTAACTATTGCGAATTGAGCTGCTATAAACATTGATGTGGCCGCGTTACTGTAGTATGCTAATTTTAAGTACTTTGGGTATAAACTGAGGAGTGGGATAACTGGGTCAAAAGGTGGGTCCATTCCAAGTTTTCTGAGGAATCTCTACACTGCTTTCCAGCGTGGCTGTACCAATTTGCAGCTCCACCAGCAATGTACGAGTGTGCCTTTTTCCCCACAGCCACACCAACATCTATTATTGTGTTCCTGATAATATCCATTCTAACTGAAGTAAGATAAAATCTTAGAGTTGTTTTAATTTGCATTTCTTTAATTACTAGAGATGTTGAACAGTTTTTCATAGATTTAAAAAACTGGAACAAGACAGGGATGCCCTCTTTCACCATTTCTATTTGACATTGTTCTTGAAACATTAGTCATAGCAATTAGACAGACCAAAGAAATTAAAGGGATACGAATAGAAAAGAAGAACTCAAGCTGTCACTATTTGCTGATGATATGATTCTATATTTAGAGGATCCAAAGAACTCCACTAGAAAACTTCTAGAACTAATAAATGAATTTAGCAAAGTGGCAGGTTATAAAATCAATACACATAAATCTAATGCATTTCTTTTCATAAGCGACGAATCCTCTGAAAGAGAAATTAGGAAAACCACTCCATTCACAATAGCCTCAAAAAAAAATACTTGGGATTCAATCAACAAAAGAAGCGAAAGACCTCTACAATGAAAACTACAGAACACTGAAGAAAGGAATTGAGGAAAACCTTAGAAGATGGAAAGATCTCCCATGTTCTTGGATAGGCAGAATTAATATTGTCAAAATGGCCATTCTTCCAAAGAATACAGATTCAAAGCTCTACAGATTCAATGCAATTCCAATTAAAATTCCAATGACATTCCTCATAGAAATAGAGAAAGCAATCATGAACTTCATCTGGAATAAAAAGAGACATAGAATAGCCAAAACAATCCTGAGCAGAAAGAGTGAAGCAGGAGCTATCACAATATCAGACCTTAAACTATACTACAGAACAATAGTAACAAAAACAGCATGGCACTGGCACCAAAGTAGACAGGCAGACCAATGGTACAGAATAGAAGACACAGAGACAAACCCACAAAAATACAGTTACCTCGCACTAGACAAAAGAGCCAAAAACATGCAATGGAGAAAAGACAGCCTCTTCAACAAATGGTGTTGGAAAAACTGGAAATCCATATGCTGTAAAATGAAATTAAACCCCTATCTCTCACCCTGCACAAAACTCAACTCAAAATGGATCAAGGACTCAAGATTTAGACCAGAGACCCTGCACCTAATAGAAGACAAAGTAGGCTCGAATCTTCATCATGTTGACTTAGGACCAGACTTCCTTAACACAACTCCCAAAGCACAAGAAATCAAAGCAAGAATCAATAAATGGGACGGATTCAAACTAAAAACATTTTTCTCAGCAAAGGATACAATCAATCTGTGAAAAGAGAGCCTACAGAGTGAGAGAAAATCTTTTCCATATGCACTTCAGATAGAGCACTAATCTCCAAAATTTATAAAGAACTTATAAAACTTTACACCAAAAATACAAAGAACCCAATCAATAAATGGGCCAAGGAACGGGCCAGACACTTCACAGAAGATGTACAGGCTATCAATTTCCTAATTTTAAAACATCGTACAAAGGTACTGTAGACAAAAGCATCAGACAAATTATGTCCTACATAGGTGGAGATGTAAGAGTTAATTGAGTGCAATGCAGGATTCTTGCACAGAAAGACAGGAAGCTTGGGCTTTCAGCAGGAAGCAGTGTTCATTACTGCTGGCACCAGTCCAGCAGATTCTTATCCAAAAGGCTAAACCTGAAAGATACAGGGTGCTGCTTTATGTACACTCTGTTAGTCCCCCCTTTACGTGTTAGCCCTTTTGTCTCCCCTACATGTCACCTATGATTGGGCATCATATCCTATAGTGTTCGACAGAGCTGCAACGGTGTTATGCCCAACACAGTTACAAGTCACGAATGTGCACATATATATTCACTGTGGCATGTTGCCTGACAAAGTCATGCATGCACCCACTTAACACATTCCCCACTTTTAGGTTCAAAATCCCTCAGGGTCAAAAGCATCATCTTGATTCCACAGCTTATATTTCCATAACATCATGACATGTGTTGCCCTTTTCCTTTCAACCATAGCCTCTGTGAAACTGGAAAGAGATCTTATGACCAGGGTAACAGGTGTGGTAGGAGTAAGCAGGACTCTAGCAAATAATTCCTTGGGTTTCAACATTTAAAGGTCTGGAGTGGGTCATGAGTGACTTTTCTCATACAATCTGTGATTTCTTCTATGACCTTGCTTTCATCATCCATTTGTAAGAAACACTTGCTCAGGTTAAATTACCCACATACCTCACCTTCAGAAGAAGGCACATAGTCTAAGGCTGAGTGGTTTTGGTCAATAGCATTGCTCATTTGAGTACTTGGCCAATAAATTGGGGCACCATGCATTTTCATTGGTTGTAATTTCAGCAACAGCTCATAACCCAATGATGCAATTTAACATATAGATGAGAATTTGGTACCTGTAGGACCTGTCCTCTGGTCTGGTGGCAGGGCCATAAAAGTAAATCATCCATTCACAGGGCCATTCTCCATCTTTCCTGTTACTAATTGCCAAAACTCTCTATTCTCAGTGTCTCTATGTCTTCATGTACTGGGACTCCCAATGCTCCTGCTGTGGCTAATGGAAGGAGGAAAAAGGAGGGGTGAATTGTCCTGGGAGCAGAATCAGAGCAGTGGAGCATAAGCGGCCCTTCCACGTATCCAGTATAGTCCCCCTGGTACTTGGCGTTTGATTTCTGTGGCAGCATGTTTCCAAATTTGTTTGAATTTAGAGAAATCTGACAGGGGCTGGGGATTCAGCTCAGCATGATTTGAGGATCCCCACCGCTGGTGGGTAGTTACATTACAAAATTTTTGGACCAGACATGTCAAATTCCCAACTGAAATGTTAACCTCTTTTCCCTCTCAGGCAAAGCAATATTTTCCAATAATTGAGGTGTTGGGGAAACAAATGCTAGTAGTTGAATGGGGAAATGTTGTTCACCTTAGGGCTCATGGGGTCTAGCTTTTTAGCCCTCCATAGCTACAGATCTCCCATATTAGTTCCTCCACACATTCAGCAAGAAGAGACATTCAGAGATTGGACTATAGATTAGGAACAAGTTTCCTGTTATGACAGAGATGGGAGGTGGGCCTCTTTCTATTTCCTCACAAAAGGAATGAAAGATCCGATGGGAGGAAGACTTAAGTGAAGTTCTGACCCTTTTGAAGTATGGTGTGGTTCCTGTGTCAGTGACTCTTCCATATATGTGCACGCCAACTTGTTGACCTGCTTTCCAGGTCAAGTCTTCAGGTTCAAGAATAGGAACATTAATGGGTTTACAGGTTCCCAGTTTACAGTGGGGTGTAGAGATCCCCTTTTGAAGGAGGGCAGTTTTGCTCTTACTCTGCCAAGTGGTTCAGGAAACACAACTCCAAGGGGGACAGAAAAACTTTGGATAATCAGTACACATGGGCCACATCTCATTTGTAAGGTGTTCACATATGTACTTGTTGAGCCTTAATTCCCTTTCCCAAGGTAAGTCTCCACATTATGTGGTGAATATTCTGTGGGTCACAGCAATTACTCAACTCTTGTACTTGACACCACATGCATCAAAAGGTACTGACACTGGTTGCTTTAGATTAGTAAGCTGAACTTTGTAATGTAAATTAATGGATCCTGTTCCACATTGCCTTCCTGTGAGCTTTGGACTTCCAGACATTCCTCAGTTGGAGAACACTGTGGGTCAAAACAAGTATATTTATCCCCCTGTTGGCAGAGGGAATAGGTGGTCTTATGCCTGCAGGTCACCAAGACTGTTCCTTGTCAGGAGAAATGGGTATGGTAAAGTAGGGTTGTGGTGATGCCCTGTCCTGATAGAATCACACAAAGGTATGGGTCCCAGGATGAGGGACTTTGGTGTACAGTCATAGAAGCCAGATCAGACATAGCAATAGTAATACAACATTCTATTAAAAGTAGGTAAAAGTCCACTAATAGAAGTTTCTCAACCCAGTGCCAGTTGGCTGGAGCTGTTTCTTCTAGTCCTATGGTGAAAATTACTGTGAAGGCTGCAGCAACAGAGAGGGTTGGCATGACCATGCTAATGCATTATAATGAAAAGACAAATATAGAAAATAAGAATAGCCTGTTTATCCCAGAAGGTGGTTGATTCCGCAAGCTACTGCAGTGCATAGATTAGTGTGTTTCCAGGGTGACTGAAGCAGGTCTGTTGTCCTTGGGGGTCTCTTGGGTTGCAACTCACTTGTTTTGGATGGTTGCCTTGCATGGTACAGCTGGATCTGGAAGAGAAGCTGGTTTCATTATGGTGTGATAAATTCAGGGGACCAACTTGGCCACCTTCATTGCAGTAGGGGTAGAAAAATGACATTGAACAGACTCCTCTGAAGAGGCTTATGTGTTGAAATTTCCATTCTTCTACCCAAACATCATGTCCTGTTTTAAAGGGGGTAGGCATCTGTGGTCAGGCTGATAGGTAGGCTTTCCCTAACCCAATGATGTATAGTGGTCAGAGCTAAGAGCCTGCATCTTCTTCCTCAAAGTAATATTACCCAATTTTGTTAGATCTCCTCATATATCTCTTATAATAGAGGGGGAGCATACATGAGAAATCTCATGAGAAGAAAACCCTGTCTCTCTAGCAGGGCTGGATCTAATCCTTAGCAAAGCAATTGGCAATGCCTGGTTCCAGTGTAGGCGTGTTTCCAGATACAGTTTGTTTACTTGTAGTTTTAAAGTTTGGTTCATTCCCTCCACCTTCATGGAGCTCTGGGGATGTTGTGCAGTGTGTAACTTCCAAGTGATCTTCAACCCCTTTGCCAACAATTGTACCTTAGCCAAAAATGCAAACCCGTTATCTGATCCATGGTGATTGGTGTTCCAAACCAAGGAATGATTTCTTTCAAGGAAGTCTGGCCACTTCTTGTGCCTTCTCTGTGTGGTGGGGAAGGCTTCCACAGAACTTGAGAAAGTACCCACATGACTAGCAAATGCTTATAGCCCTGGACTTGGGGGAGCTCAGTGAAGTTCACAACTATATTTTCAAATAGGGCCCCTCCAACACTTTACATCCCAGGGGACGCCTTACATGCCTGACGTGGGTAATTGTGGTTCATGTGTCACAGTATTCTCACACTACTCTGGCTATGATGGAGAGCTGGGGAATGTAAAAATGTTGGCCCATGGTGGCCTTGAGAGTGATCCGGCCAATGTGGGTGTTTTGATAGAAATGTTTGACAATGTCTGGGGGTAGGGCCTCCAGAATTGCTCTTCGGCCACCTTCAAATCTCCATCAACCACCTGGGAGGTAATTCTCCTTTCCATTTTAAAACAGGTGTTCCCATATTTTAAGTAAATAGGGTCCCATTATGTCAATGGACTAGGGAACAGGGATGAAATCTAGGCCATTGGTTCTGATGCCCTCTTCCAGGCTGAGAACTTGGACTCTTGGTCTGCTTTACAATTTCCCCCAGCAACCTTGGCACACCCCCTTTGATGTCCCAGACAATGCATGACAGCCACCTTTTTAGAAGCTCATACAGCCTCTAAGATGTCAAGGATTTCTTTGCCATATTTATGTCTTTCCCTCCTGAGCTGATTAGGCCCTTTTCTTTACATAAAGCCCCATGTGCGTGGAGGTGGTGAAGACATATTTATAGTCTGTGTATATATTGACACATATCCTTGCTACCAGTTGAAGGGCTTGGGTCAGCATGATGAGTGCCACCTTTTATGCTGAGGTTGGAATTTAGGATCACCATGGGAGACCCAGAGAGTCATGCTCCCACTTCCACAAAACTGCTACCATTGGAGAAATACTCAGCACTGGGATTTTTGATAGGCTGATTGAATAAGCCTGGTTGGCTGAAAAATAACTCATCCATGACTTTGAGAAGTTGTAATCTTATTCACCTGGCTCAACAGGCAGTGGAGTCATGGGGTTTAAGGTCTGCACTACTTCCAGGTGGATGTGTGACCTTTTTATAGCATTCCCAGATACCTGAACTCTGGGTTTAAGTCAGAGGATATTTCCCCTTATATTACATTAATGCCAGCATTGTAACATAGTCAGTTTTAGCCTCTGGCACTAGGAGAGCTGTGGCTGCAAGTGCTCCTAGGCAGGGTAGCCAGCCTCAGGTGACAGAATCAATTTACTTATAGAGATATGCCACTAGAAACTGTCATGACCTCAACATTTGGGTCAGGACCCCCCACTGCAATGCCAAAAGAAAGGCTTAGACAGGTCTGGGATTCCCAAGCTGGGTATTTTGGTGAGGTCCTGCTTAATTTCCTCAAGGACCTTTTGTTGGGCTCATTCCCATAGCAAAGTTTCTCAATCTTCCCTTTTCAGGGGCTCATAAAGTGGTTTTGCCAAGATTGAGAGTTGTGCATCCAGAATGCATAGAAACCTGTGTCTCTCAGGAACTGACAAACCTGGTGTCATGTTGACAGAACTGGGATTGCGCAGATGGCCTGTTTTCTCTCCAGGTTGAGTTGACATTGTCCATGGGACAGGTGAAAACCAAGGTATTTGACAGGTATTTTTTGACGGTTTGGGGCATTTTCCCCTTGAAATCTTGTATCCAGCTTCCCATAGATGTGTGAGGAGTAGATGGGTGGTCATTGCAGGTGGGATTAGTTAAAATAGGTCACATTAGAGCTACATAGGTACTACAACTGATGCAATGGGACTGGAATACAACAGGACTCACAAAGACTGTATGAAGATGAAAGAACAGAGAATACTGTGTCAAGTGGTAGCAATGAAAAGGCACAGCTGCATCCAAGGAATCCTAAAACTTCACTGGAAGTTAGGAAGGAGATTCCTTCTCCAATATCTTAGGAAGATGGTGGCACTTCCAATATCCATAACATCTGAATTTTAACTTTTAGCATTCAAAATGATAAAATTGGCCATTTTGCAGCTTCCCTGGCAGAGAGCGACCATCTCGGGCTGCCTGAGTCCTCGGAGCTGAGGTCCAGGCTTCCGAGCTACTGTGCCACAGCTTCTGGAGAGGTCTGACCGGAGCCACTGGGATTGCTGGCTCCAGCAGGGAGTTTGGACCCCTTGGCGCCGTTTTGCAGCTTCCCTGTCAGAGAGCGACCGTCTCCACCTGCCTGAGTCCTCGGAGCTGAGGTCCGGTCTTCCGAGGCACTGTGTGGCAGCTCCTTGGGAGGTCTGGCGTGGAGTGGCTGGAGTCCCTGGCTCCAGCAGGGAGATTAGGGCCTTTGGCACCATTTTACAGTGTCCCTGGGAGAGAGCAACCACCTGCCACCGCCTGAGCCCCCAGCGAGGAGTTCAGGCGTGCCTGGGCTCTCAAGCACTGTGTCTCCATCACTGAGCACAGTTCTGTGCCCCCACCCCAACTGGGTCTAGTGCCCAGGTCCACACCCTGGCCCGGGGTCTAGCACCTTGATGTATCTAATTGTCTATCAATACCAGGCTGCCTCTGCCCAGAAGCATTGATCATTCCCAACCGGAGGTAGTGGGACAGCACCTTTCTTGGGTCACAGCTTGATCAAGCATCACTCAAACATCAGGTGAGTTACTGGAAATCTGCAGGGACACTTTAAGTCTTCACAGGGAAATTGCAATCCCTCGGATTCACACTACTAGAGGGAAAGATACACGAGCAACATGAGAAAACACGGGAAGAAAGTGTCCCAAACAAACCTAGATGATATATCAAGAGAATCCAAAGACAGCATGGTAGAAGGAATGACAGAAAGGGAGTTCAGAATGTTCATAATTAAAATGATCCAAGAAGAGAATGATGTGACGAGAGAGCAGATTCAGGCTATGAATAATCAGCTAATAGAGCAATTGCAGGAAGCAAAAAATCACTTCAATAAAGAGATAGAAGTTCTGAGAAAAAAAAAACAACAGAAATCCTTGAAGGAAACAAGGAAATGAAGGAAACAATAAACCAAGTTAAAAACTCAATAGAAAGCATAATTAACAGAATAGATCA
>JAJEJO010004658.1:6091-32755 GCA_020662805.1 Glaucomys volans
GGGAGGGGATGGGGACAGGAAAAATAGTAGACTCAGACAGACAGTACTACCCTATGTAAATGTAACATTATATGAACTGTGTGAAAAAAAATAAATTTTAAAAAAATGTAAAAGGTAAATGACAACAGACAGGAAACTTGTTGCAACACATGTAACAGATTGACTTCCTTTACATCAATAAGTAAAAGACGTGCAGTCTAATAGAAAAAAATGAAACACATATGAATTGGTAATACATAGAAGAAAATCAAATGATGAATAATGATCGGCTTCAATAATGTTCAAATTCACTGTTAGTCAAATAAATTGAATGGAAATGTTTTTAAACTATTGACTTGATAAAACTTGAAAGGATGATATTATTTATGTTAATAAAAGTGTCAGAAGCCAATACTCTCAGATACATAAAAGATTAATACCACAGTGGTTAAAAGATGTTTCTTTGAAACTAGATTGCCTGGGTTCAAATCTCTGTTATACCACTTACTATAAAATCATGCAAAAGTTACTGAACCTTTCTTGACTCTCTCCTCTAAAAAATGATAACAGCAATAATAATTAAAATGGCAACAACTGCCTGACAGGGACTTAGCCAGTTAATTCCAGGATTAAGCTAGTTAATCTATGCAAAAAGCAGAAATGTTCATCAATCCCTAGTGCTCACACACGCGTGCGCGTGCGCGCGCGCACACACACACACACACACCACACACACACACACAGAAATATTCAATAAATGTTAGCTGTAAAATTCATTCTGTATTTGAGAGAATATATGGTAAAGTACTTTGGGAGAACAAAGTTGTGTGTGTGTGTAAGTGAGTGCATCCAAATACAATACTCATTTGAATAAATATTAGATAATGTGCTAATAAAAATAGCTACAATGTAAGTATAAATAAACTGCACATTTTTGTGAAAATTGGCTAATTGAAAGTATGTTGTCATTTTAGTAAAAAATGATGAGAAATCTTATCTTTTTGTGTGCATATATTTAGAGAAATGTATGATCAAAATATTTCCATAAATGTATAGCTCAATATTGGCAGATTGCATACTGAATCTCTCCCATTTCAAATCAGAATTCCAAGGAAGATTTTGAGGGACCTATATCTATTTTTCCAACTCCTAGCCAAGAGCAAAGACTTTGAAGGGGAAAATATTCTTATTGGCCAAGTATTCAGGCTTACATAGAGAATGGGTGAAACCCATTGTTGAATGGAAAAGAATAATTTCTCAAAATTGTAGAAACTGTTACCAGAAAAATGCTGGAAAAAAAAATAAAAAAGAGAGAAAGATAGAAAAATGATAGCTATCACATTTCCTATTATTTTTATACCTTTTCATAGATATATGTGCACTTATCTATTATACACCCATTCTTTCTCTCTCATAAACATACATTCACAACATTATTACTATATGCCTAGCTAACAATACAGGATTTACTGTTTCTAAGGAATTTTAAGAGAATATCCATTAAAGATTATTTTCCTGGAAAGTTGTGTGTGTGGCTTATTGGCAAGTTTTGAAGTTGATTTGTAACTGACTTTATTTAAATTAATTTTGATTTTTTTTAACTGGTAATAATTGACATGGCACTTTGTATGGAAAAGGAGCTAGCTGAGTAAATGTAAGTCAACAGCAGAGTGATTTTTTGAACAATTGCTTTGCTTAGTTAAATCACATCAAAATTCAGTATGGCAAAGTGACCTTTGGGACATTTTCTACCTCCAGGTTATTATTTTATAATATAATATCATATATTGTTTTAATATAACATTTTATCATAAGAAGGTGACATTATTATAATCTTTTCTTCTGCTTTGATTTTTCCTGAAAAGCTAACAAAGGCTAGATATAAGACAAGGAAAAATAATTTGACTTAGTTAAATTTCTTACTGATTCTGTTGCCATGAACCTAGGGTCAATAAACTATTGCTCTCAGTTCAGACAGAGCCCGTTTTGTTTTTCCTTTTTGTGCACAGGTTTTTATTAACATAAACTCACAGATATTGATATATTTATGTATGTATTATCTATGGCTACTTTTGTGCTACATAGGCAGTTGAATAGACGACAGTGACCTTTAGGTTTTCAGAGCCTAAATGACTATTTAACACCGTACAGAAAAGTTTGCTGATTTACCTCTTACAGACTTAACCCCAAACAGCCAGTAACTTAAACAGTTTTCCTGTCTTCTGCAGAGGAACTCAGGCAGTGTGTGTTCTAGTAATTATACCGTTTTCTTTCGAAATGATAACTTTTCTATCAGTTTATAATTACGTAAAACTATATCTTATTTTATTCATATGGGAGCTTTTATGAACAACTCAATTTCTTACTGCTAATTCTTTTTTCTTTGTGCTTTAAGGACACATAATGCCTAAGGTTACCTCAATTAATTTCAATCATATACATTGGCTTTATTTCAGTTTATTTTTATTTGTGAAACAATGAGCTGTCATTAAAACCAAGAGTGAATTATGGAATGGAAATGGCATTAAGCAAGTGATAAAAGCAGCACAAACTGCTTATTTACTTGTGGAAATATTTTAAGGCACTATGTTGGGAAAGCTTTACTCCTGGCTTAGAATTTTCAGACATTTGGTCACATTTAATTCCCACAAATACATGAGACATATAAATAGTACTATTTCCATTTTATAGATAAAATAGCCTAGAGAAGTTAATTTCATTCAAAGTCATATAACTAGTACAATAAAGAAAAAGGAATTAACTGTGCACTTTTGATTTTGATGGATTTCCACTCCCCTAGCCTACACGTTTTGCCCCACTTTTGTTGGTCTATCATCTATTGTCTATTTATTTATATGACGTTTTACTGTGTCGCCCGAAGGAGAAAAACTAGACAACATAAACTGTTTTCTTACGCCTCATCTATTTCACTGTATAATGTAGATCACCTTGAATAGAAAAGCACCGCTTTAAACTCTAATATTTTTGAATAAAATACCACTCCATTATTTGGCAAGAAGCTACATTTAATTGTGGGATGGGATGGTGACTGTAAAGGTGGATCTATTGCTTTATCTCACCATGGTGTAAGGTCACTGATCTTCATGTCTAGCTGATGCTACCTATTTCACTGTCTACTGATCTTCATCCTTCTTACTGAACAAAACACCCCTTTCTTTATTGGAAAACACTCCAGTTTTAAAATTTGTTCTTTTTAGATATACATGACAGTAAAGTATATTTTGACATATCATCCATGCATGGAGTATAACTTAACCTAATTAAAATCCCATTCAATGTGTTTACAGTGCAACACTCCTCTGGAGTTGACTCTAGCTCCGTACTCCACATCATGTGACCTGGGCTTGGCTGATGGATACTTATATGCACCCCACCGTAGTAATGAGTTCAGGAATGTGAACTTAAGGAATGCTTAGGAAGATGATATTGTTTTCCAATTGAGAGTCTTGTTTAAAAAATACAATGATTCAACTTGAAGGGGATAAGGGGCATGGAGCCTGGGAATAGAGACTGAGAAATGTAGAACAGAGAAATAGCAAAAAACTGGACTTTATAAGAATATTTCATACAGTGGAACTGGGCATACCTGCCTCTCTTTGAAGACTTCCATGTTTTAGAATCCAATAAAGTTCCATTTTTATAAAAAAATATTAATCACATTTTGGCTACTTGCAAACCAAAGGAATCATGACTGAAAAACTGAACCTTAGAACAGTTGTATATTAAATAGCAATGTAAAACTAGATGACTAATATTATAATTTAAATAAATAAATGTCATTAACATAATTTTTATTTTATTTTCTCAAGGTCATTACAAAAGCTCTCTCTTTTGCATTCTGAAAACACTTCCATTTCTCTGCTATAGTAATTTTTAGGGCAGCTAATTTAATTTTTACTTCTAGATTTAAAATATATCTTCTAATTTTATTTTCAAATTCTTTCTAAAATTTGAACTAAAAATGCTAAGTAAACTCTAAGAAATTAGGATTTCAAAAAATGAAGTCACTGACACAAGGAAAATCTTATTAATCTTTTCTCCTCCCTTAGTTTTTAATTAAAAAGCATTTAAAATATCACTGAAAGCTCATTGTAGAAAATACTGCATACATAAGTAATAAAACCACTCACAATCTCTTTATTATTTACATTGTTACTTTATACAATTTTTTACTATTTATATATTCTTTTTTATGCTCTTAAGTTTTTCAAAATAATGACAAAATGGACATTCTTCTGTACTTCAAATTGTACTTCCATAACATTTAAAATCATGATATGCAATTCCATTATTTACTGCATCATTTTTAGATATGAATATGGCTCCCAAATCTTCACCATATTCAGTTAACACAGTACACGCAATCATACACAATGCATTGATGTTAGGCAATATATTTATGATTTACACACTTTTTAAAAAAATATTTTTATTTATTTTATTTTTACTTCATTTTGATTCATTGTACACATATGGGGTACAAATTTTCATTTCTCTGGTTCTGCATGATGTACATTCATATCATTCTTGTTAATCATGCATGTACATAGGGTAATGATGTCTGTCTCATTCCACTATTTTTCATACCCCCACTTCCTCCCTCTCTCATTTCCCTCTACGTAATCTAAAGTTCCTTCCATCACTGTTTATAATAGCACATTTCTCTCTACATAATCTAAAATTCCTCCATTCCTCTCTCACTCCCTACCCCCGCAACCAGATTTTATATCATCATCCACTTCTCAGGGAAAACATGTGACCTTTGTGTTTTGGGGATTGGCTTATTTCACTTAGCCTGATAATCTCCAATTCTATCCATTTGTCTGCAAATACCATAATATTATTCTTCTTTATGGCTGAGTAGTATTCCATTATATATATATGGTATATATATATATATACCATAGCTTCTTTATCCATTCATCTCTTGAAGGGCATGTAGGTTGGTTCCACAGTCTAGCTATTGTGAATTCAGCTGCTATAAACATTGATTTGATACAATAATGGCAGTGAATTTTGTAGAACAGAAGACATCTTCACCTTTAAAAATCTTGTATACAGGAAATACAAATTCCTGTATCAAAGGTCGCAGCAATTTGCATTTGTCAATAGCACTGTGTATTTTCCTGTGTCCTTACTGGCATTGGACATTTACATTGATAAAACAGGTAATCAATTGAAATAAATAAATTTTACTTTCTTCCTTGTCTCTGAACCCCTTTAAAATTACAATAAAAGGAAAAAGAAGCATAGACATAACCTCTATGCATAGTGAAATAAATTAATGGTTAGAAACACGATCAATACATTGTAAAGAATATAGCAAAATCCTGTAGAAATGAGACCAAAAGAAGGAAGAAACCTGAAAGCTGTAGTGTAAATCCTCAGACTTAGAGTATAAATTGTTTTCCTAAGAGCATAACAGTCCTATAAGTTCTCTTCAGTTACCGTCTGGTTATCAAAATAGATTTTGTGTATATGCTGACCACATTGAAAGAGGAGATGTCTTAGTTTGAGAGGCACAATAGAAAATCATAGAAACAGAAAAATTCCCCCAATAGAATCCAGAGGAGATTAAATTTTGAATCTAGAAGGTGAGGCATAGTGAAAATGGAATTATGCATACTGCTGGGTGGCCAACTGGAGAAGAGGGGATGCTGAGAGTTTGGCTATGGATTTTCTGACCCATCAAAAGGTAGACAGTATGTGGTGGAGGGAGGGAGGAGTCTGGGGTGGGAAGGTGCCTTATGAGAAGAAAGGTAGGTTGGAAGGTTTTGAAAGATAACCAATATTGATCAAATTTGAAGATTCACTACACCAACTCCCATGAAATTTTTAAGAAATCAAACTAATTGGTAATTAGAATTAAAGTGATACCATACTTATTCAAGGGTGCTGTAAATGAAGTCAGAATGCAAATCAGGGAGAAGTAAAGCACTCAGACCTCCATGGAAGACTGGAATCAGTTGTCCTCATTTTTCTTCATTCATGTACACAGCAAATTCATGTTGTCAAACCCTATAAATTGGTCTTAGGGTTTAAACAGCATGAGCTATTGTGCTTCCTTTAAGTGTTTCACATGAGGATAAAAGAAGACATTTCTCAGTAATAGAGACTGAATTTTATCTAGGTTTTAAATATGAAGTCCTGGGAAAGAGATAAATGCAAAGCAAATTCTTAATTTCACAGATTTAACAAGTGTGTTTATGTAACAGATTTCTGTGATATACACTGATGTTTTCTGAACTACAGTCTCTGACTTTTCTTCTTCTTTCTTTCTTTATTTTTTGTCTTCTAACTTTCTGCTTGTCTTCAAGATTACATTAAGAATCTCAAGACTTGGGATGTATTTTTGAAGAGAGTGTCAGTTCTTTTAGGGTTCTGCCTGTACCAGGATAGAATTTATCCCATTAATGTCAGTATAAGGAAAGTAAGTTTTCTTATTTAGGAACCAGCAGACTGTGGGGGAGCCTCATTCTCTGCTTTCATCTCTTCTGGGCTGTGAAATCAAAAGACTGACACAGTGTAATACACAAGTTGAGAAACAGAACAACATGTCACTAGGTTGAGTGCAAGATTTTGATATGTTCTAGCAAATATAAAATCTGGTTTCTTTCAAGTTAGTGGGTAAATACAACTGATGTTATCAATCTGGATGCTTAACATTTATTTCAAACTACTCAAGTAGTGCTGTATCCAAGAACATAGTAAAACTGTTCATAGCAAGGATCCTGTTTTACTCATTTTTTTAGTCTGCATGCCTAGTAAATTAGGTGGTGTAAAATAGGTGCTAAAACATATTGCCAAGTAAAACTGAATAAATGAAGTCTCAATGACAGGACTGATAAATCCCACTATGTTCATATAGAAAAGGGAAAGAAAGGTTTTGTGAAAACTGACAAACTTAGAGGCAAATAAAAGAAGGCAATGTAAAAACTTAGGAATCATAAAGTGCTAAAGGGAATTTAAAACTCAGATAATTGGAGAAACAGCAAATTTCCTTTTTATCCTCTTTTAATGGATCTCACTTCAGTTTTGACTGAAATGTTCACATCACTGGAATTTGCCAGTTGAAACTTCATTTGTAACTTTTTAAAATTTTGTTTTGGTCAGAGAACAGAATTTGAATTCAAGTTCTGTCTCTTTCTAGCTGTGTGACTTTTGGATATGAACACTTGGGATATATATAAATATTTTAGTATGAAATTGATTTAGTGAAATTCATATTATGGCGATGCAAAGGAAAACATTTGGAAATGGCATCTATATCAGAATTACTTTTAAAAAAACATTGTCCCATGTACATATACAGTATTAAAAATATAAAAATACACATATTTTTGCTCCAAAACATAGTATTATTCCCACCTTATAGCTATATGTTCTTTCCACAGAAGAAGCCAGGAAGAGTTTTGGATATCTATCCATCCATTTCTAAGATTTTTTCTTTTACTCAAAAAGGACCAAGTAGTCAGGCACGGTGGCACACACCTGTAATTCCAGAAACTTGGGGGGCTGAGGCAGGAGGATTGTGAGTTCAAAGACAGCCTATGCAACTTAGCAAGACTCTGTCTCAAAAAGGGCTTGGGGTGTGGCTCAGTGGTTAAGTGGCGCCCTGGGTTCATTTCCTGGCACCACAAAAAAAAAAAAAAAAAAAAAAAAAAAAAAAAGGACTATGTTGTAAACACAGTGTGTTCTAGAATATGGAGTACCTTTTTGTAATGGCACCACTTAGATTCACTTAATTTTTCTTTGTGGCATATTATGTTTGTAATATATTTCATCACCACTTACAAATGAATATTTAGATTCCTTCTCATCACTTACCATTTTAGAAGATTTTTAAAGGAATAGCAAAGTATGTATGTCCTTGCTTTCAGTTTACATTATTGTACATCTAAAGTATGACCTAAGTATACAAAGTCTTACAAAAATATTAATGAACAGATACATTTGTGCATTTTAAGCATTGGCAGATTTTTTTCCAAATTACTCTCCATACACTGCATCATTTTACTTCCCACTAATGTTAATATGATGTCTTGATCTTCCATTTCTTTGTCAAAATGGAATACAATAAAATGTGCATTATTTTATAATCTGATGGATGAAAATGATTTCCTTGTTCTTGTTTTATCTTTCATTTCTTTGAGAAATTGAGTATCTTTTCAAATGATCATGAGCCATTTTTTCCCTTTTTCTAAATCATGTCCTTTACTCGTTTCTATTGTGACTTTTTTTTTTTTTGGTAAAAATTTGCAAAACTGGAATTTGTAGAAGAAATTAGCCATTTTCCCCTTCATGTTTGTTATATATACTTTGACTCTTAGAATGTTAGTCTTTGACTTGGTTTAGTGAATCTTTAAAGGAGTTTCTTCCTTTCTGAGATATCTTGGGAGTGGTAGAGTGATATACTATGAAGCTGGAGAGATAGTAAAATTTGGGTAAAGACAAGACCTTGGAAAATTTTGTCTAAGACCTTAGAAAATTTTGCCTAAGGCTGCCTTAGACTCAGGAAAATCAAAAAGAAAATAATTTGTTAATACTCCTTCTCTTACAATCTGAACTGAATTTAGACAGAATCAAAAGATGGTTACCAGAAACTGGGCAGAGGATGAGGGAAAAAGAGAGGAGAGATGTTGATCAAAGAGTACAAAATTTAATGAATGTGGAAAAGTAAGTTTTAGTGATTTATTGAATTGCCTGGTGGCAATAAGAAAGAAATGTATATTTTAAAGTTGCTAAAAGATTAGATTTTTATCATTCTTACCACAAAAAAAAATTTGGTAAAGAGGTAGATATGTTAATTAGTTTGAATTAGATTAATTATCTTGAATCTTTCTACAATGTGCACACAGATCAAGGCATCACATTGTACCCTAAAAACATATACAACTATTGCCAATTAAAAATGAATAAGTAAATAAATAGAGTATAATTTGTTCTCAGTATTTTAAACCTCTTTCCATGCCCTTAGAGATCTATACTCTGTTGAGAATATGTATAGGGATTTACAAAACTCTCCACAGTCTGTATAATATCCTTCAATTCAATCTTATAGCAATTAATACCATCTGTAGACTATAGAATATGTGGTAAATAGGACGTGTGGGAGTTTAAATACTTGTCATCAATAATAATTTTTTTGCTATTAGAAATCTCTTCTGAGTTTAAAACAACCAGTTTTCAAATAACACTTTAGAAAATATGAAGTCTGCTGATAATGGTATCTGAATTTATGGTATTTAATAAATAGAGCTATTTATAAAGACTTTGCTCAGTTTTCTGCAAAGAGAAGCAAAAGGGCTCGTCTACAGACTCCTTTTTCTCTGGAAGAGCAGTCATACAAACTCCTCCTCTGAAGACACAGCTGAAAGAATGGCTTGGTCTATACAGAAATGTGAACGAACTGTAATGATCCAACAGATCATATAGAAACCTCAGATCATTTGTTATTCAACAAATGATGATAAAGAATCATCATTCTCAGAAATATTTTCAGCAATTACTCATGTGCATAATGTTCACATCGTCCTTGTGAAGGAAAAGTTTAAGGTTTAGATAGTAATAGAAGTGGTGGAAAATCTTAAGGTCACCTCAGTTATATTTAGAAATAATTGTAAGGAATTCTGAACAGAAATCTAATTGTCCTAGTTGCAGATATTAACATTTTTTCGTTTAGCAACCCTGCCCTAGTTTCTTTTAATAAAGAATAGCAAATCCATGTTATTTAAGATGTCATGTATTAATTGGTTATGAAAAATGCTCAGCAACTTGTCTGAGACCTCGGGGTTGCCTAGCACGGCAAAACAGCCCTGTTAACTGGCTGCCTTCAGTTAAAATCTGGTTCTGCTGAGCAGTTTCCAGGTGGAGACTCAATCTGAGAGCTCATCATTAGTTCACATCCTGATGATGTGAAAACATTCCTGGAGACATTTAATTTTCAGTGCCAGAGGCTTTCTTGATAACTTTTTAAAAGTAACTTGAAAGTCTTATTTTCAAAATCAGAAATGGCATCACTGACTGGTAAAATAAAGGAACAATCACTGAAAGGAAAAGAAAAATAATGGTTGTTGTCACTGACAATACATTTTAAGAGCTGCTTGGTACAATGCAAATCGCTTACAAACTCAGAAGGCAAATAACACAGTGGAATTAAGATTGTTAGGCAAATTGTGCTTAGTTTGTAAGATTTTTTTTTAGAGGCATCTCTTTAAGCTTATTACTGATAGGGCAACATTTTTACCAAGTTATACTCTCATAATGTTGAATTAAAAGAGGAAATATTTTAATCACTCTCTAAAGATGTTGTAAAAATGATGGCTCAAGGAAAAAGAACTGTCTCTTGTATTGAAAAATACTTTAAAAATATTGTCAACCTATCCTCAGCCTGTCTGCCCACATGAGCTTTCCAAAATGAAAATATTCCCTTTTCAGTGTAAACCTGTGCTTAGGTGGGTGGTTTTTCCATTTCACTGATTTGCTGACATGGAAGGATCTTCCTCATCTCTATCCTCACACTTCTTCCCCATGTTTTGTTTGTTTTGTAAAGTTTCTCATGGTGATGCAATTGTAATATGTTCTTATATTGCTCTCTGTGGTTATATATCCTGTCCTTTTGTATGTGACCACTTTCTTCTCATTTTCCTCCTCAAATTCTTCTGGCTTTTAATCACTCATCTTTTTGCAGCAACCCATGCTGAGCATCCTTTACCCATCAAGGACTCTGCTAGATGTGGAGAGGGAAGCTATGGGGAAAAAGCCAGTCAGGGTTTCTCCTTCCCAAAGATCTCAATGCAGCTGGGGGAGAGGCTACATGGAGAAACAAGGGTGTGAAGAAGATGGAGGCTCACTCACACAGGGTTTTCTTAAGAAAATTTCAACTCAAGAATATTTCTCTGTTAGACCCCAACAACTCTGGAGCATAAAAGGGAGGTGATTAATTTAAACTGCCTATCTTATTTTGAATGAAGACAAAAGTCACAAGTATCCCTTTGTTTCTTTTAATTTCATTTCTGTTAGCAGCTCCCAAAGGTTTGGTAGGATTCCACATTAAAAATGGTGGAATAAGGCAGACATCAGTACCCTATGGACATGTATGATTACATGAATTGTGTGAATCTACGTCATACACAACCATAGAAATGAAACTTGTACCCCATTTCTGTACAGTGAATCAAAATGCAGTCAGGAAAATTTTTAAAAGATTAATTAATTAAAAGAAAAAGAATCAAGTTGCGTCTGTCTTCCTTGATCCTTTGACTCTATTTATAGATCTATTAAAACTCAAAACCCAATGAAGACGTTTTCTATCTAAAGTCTATTTAAAACCCATACAGGATATTTCACCGGAGGACAATTATTCATATAATGATAGTTTAGTAAATTAGTCCAGAGACTGCACCAGCATTGTTACCACATAATTTATACATCTATTTTTTTAAACAAACATAATTTCAAAGTGTGTTGTTTACCTTGTAAAATATATATTCCTGTTTTCAGATCTCTAATGGTAATTCATTTGTATTCTTCTCAGTATTAACCTCTTTCAAAATATTGCTTAAATAAACCATATTTCAGAAAAGTTTTATTGTTAGTAAATACAATATGCATTTATTTTAACCAGGTACGGATCTGGTTTTGTTTCTGGGCGCTGAAAAGTCTATTTTCTTCCTCTGTGAGGGCCACTGTCATCTCATATTCGTCTTACTGATGGTTAAGCCTGCTTCTGGGCTTTATAAGTCACAAAATTGTTCTGTTTGCTTATTAATTGTCACACACATCAGCTACTTTTTTATTATTTTGACTTCATACTGCTATTTCATCAGAATAGCTTTAGGAATATTGGTGTTCCGGTAAAAGAAAAGCCATTAGGAATTTAATTGTGTCAAAGTTGAGTCTAGTTTATTTTGGTAAAAACGGATTCATAATATCATATTGGGTCTTTCCTAATAGACACTTCGAGTAGAACATTTTTTAAAAGTAGTTTTCTCTGTGCATGTGTGATAAGTTTTGAAGTTTTCTTCATATAAGAGCTACTTGATTCTTATCAAGATATAAATATTTCATCTATTTTGTTATGTGAATGCTTTCTCTTTTGTCATTATAGTTTTGTTATAATAGTGTTTCAGTTGATATTTTTTCCTGACATGCTGTGTAGACAGCATGAGTTATATTTTATCTAATTTTGTCCTGGAAAAATAGATTTCTGTGGGAAGGTTCAGTGTATTTTTCTATCAATATTTATATGATCTCTTGTATACCTATATAATGCTGATGTTATTTCAATAAATTTAAAATAAGATAAATAAGAAGATATCAGAGACATTAAACACTTTCTTTGCAAAGCTTTTTCTATTACAGTAATTTGTGCCTAGACAGAAATTATCTTTTTAAAAGCAACAATGTTTTAGTGGTGCCTTTTGTTAGACTTCATAGCAACAAAATCTTGCTTGAATCTATTCAACTCAATAAACTCTATTGCTTAAATTGTTTAAATTAGGACTTCATGAATACAACGAAAGTTCTACTTGAATATAATTGAACAGTACACATTGTGAAATGTATGCTATCAATAAAACATATTTAATACAAGAAATTTAAAGTATATACATCAGATTTAAACAAATCTTCATAATGGTATTCTGATATTCACTTTTAATTTTCTTCTTACTAGTAAATTAGGTAGTAGCATAACCTCTTCATTTTCAAGTTCAATTTTTCCTTACCCTAGCTCTGTTATATATACCCATGGAAAGCTATGCTGAAAAGATGCTTTCTCTTTTACTTTTTTATCTAGGTTCTTATGATCTTAATTTTAGAATGTTATTTTTTTTGCAAAAGTTAATGCTTTTGATAGTCAAGGATAGTTTTATAATTAGTTTTTATTAGTTTTCATTTATTATAAACCAACTGCAGTATTTTTTTGTCACCAAGAACTGGCTTCTCTGTGCCCTGCATCATCAGGAAGCAGAGAGAGAGAGAGAGAGAGAGAGAGAGAGAGAGAGAGACAGACTCCACTCTCCAGACACAAAATATATACTACATGGCCACACCCCCAATGAACCACTCCCTCTAGCCACACCCTACCTGCCTCCAGTTACAGAGTCCATTTCCATCTGTCTATCAAACCAGCTGCTTCAGGATGGAGAGGAATATTACAAGACCAGTGAATTCCATGAGCATGAGCCCATTGCCTCACTTCTTTGGCCATCCCACATTCCAGTCAATCCTGGATGCACCCTCATTGACACACCCAGAAGCCTCTTTAATCATCAGCATCTCTTAATCCAATCAAGTTGAAAATTCAATTTAACCATTATACTGTTTACTATTAGTTTAAATTATTTTGAAGATAATTAAGCAAATAATGTACGGAGGGTTTTATGACATGTGGAAAAGTAAGATGCATGATGACAATATTGCAACAATTGAGCAAGGAGATATTGAAGGATTCTATTGCACGATTTTTATATGGAGGCAGACTCTCACTTCATATTCTGTATTATACTTTATTGTGCTCTTTTATAACATACTACAATATAAAACAATCACTGAAATGAGAAAAAGAAAAGCAGTTTGAAAATTCCTAACCAGAAAGAGGATAAAATTGAATCATTAAATAAATTCAATTGATAAAAAACAAAAGAGGAAAAGGAGAGAAAATAACAGGGTGATTAAAAAATAGAAAGATATAGCATTGACAAATGTTTGTGAAACTAATTCAGAGATTTGAAAGCAAAAAGAATACTTCATGAAGTATTAAGAAATAGAATAACGAATAGATAAGAAATAGAATAAGTCACATTTATAGCTCAAGATTTCAACATGTCTTCCAAAGTCATAGAACAAGTAGACAGAAATCAGTATGAATGGAGAGAATGTGAACAGCACGGTCAAGCAGCTTGGACTGACACTTAAAGAACACTTCAGCAAACAACAGCAGATTGCACATTCTTTTCAAGTGCACATAGACTCCCAAGATAGCTCATACTATGATCCATAAAAGTCTCAATAAATTGAAAAGTCAAGTCAATGAAAATAAGTTCTCTGTCAAAGAAAATAATTTAATTACAAATTAATAAAATGAAATATTTCTGATTACTCTTCCTCAATATTTGGAAAGCAAATATACCATTTGTAATTCATCTTTGATTCAAAGAAGAAACCAAGAACAAAATTTACAAAGAATTGTGAACTGCATGCATATGAAAACACAGAATGTCAAAATTTCTTGGACACTTTTAAAGCAGTTATTTAGACAAACTTTATAGAAATGAATGTTGTATTAGAAAATAAGAACATTCTTAAATCTTAACCTCAGTTTTCACTTTAAGAACCTAGAATAGAAGAGCAAATTAACTCTAAAATAAGTATGAGAAAGAAAACATTAAATGACAAAGCAAAACTTGAGAACACAGAAAATGAATAAACACAGGGAAGAAAATGATTGAGACCTAAAGTTGGTACTTTCCAATCAATAAAATTATTAAACTTCTAGGCAAACAAATTATGGACACACAGAGAAGGCACTGCAGTTCAGGTGACAGAACATCAGATTTTGCTGATATTAAAAATTAGAACAAAAAAAATTTAAAAAATGACAAAAAATTATGAACAATTTCACTTACTATTGCAGCTAAAATGGAAAATTTTTATCAAAGTTAAGTTTAAGATATGTAAATTGTAATTTACATATCAGCATTATAATTATCTAAAAAAGGAACAAGATTTGCAGTTAACTCTCCCACCAAACCACTCTGGGCCCAGGTGGTTTCAGTGGTAAATTCATCCAAATCTTTACAGATGAGATGATACCAATTCAGTGGAAGAACTTCCAAGAAATTGAAACCCTTTGTATAAAGACAACTGGGCCAGTATCAGACATTAATATAAACCCAGACAATACATTAAAAGAAAAGAAAGTTAACACTCTTCAAGAGTATATATATGTAACACACAAACTTCCAAAATATATAGGAAATCCAACCACATATATAAACAATCAGGAGAGTTATACATTCAATCACAAATATAAACATGGAGAACAGTAAATGCAATTCATTATATTAATCATCTAGGAAGTAAAAATCATGTGATTATTTTATAAATGCATAAAAAAGCCTTTGAGAAAGTCAGATACCCATTATTGTTTAAAACAATGTAAAAAATTAGAAATAAATATGAATTTTTTTCAACCTGGTGAAGATCATCTATGAAAATTCTTTAGCAAACATCAACCTTATTGGGAATGTTATATTCATCATTGATGAATTTATTGATGAGTGATGAACATTATTAGAAAAGAATAATTGCTTTCCTTCTAAGAAAGGAAATAAGAAATAAATGTCCATTCTTATCACTCTATTCAACTGAGAGTTCTGGACCATGTAATAAAGGGGGGGGGGGTTTAAAAGACATTCCAGTTGAAGAGAAAAATGTAAAATTATATTTATTTCTGACACACATAATAATATATATGAAAAACCTAATGGAATCTATAAAAAGCTATTAGAAAAGCTAAACCACTTTGGCAGGGCTTCAGAACACAAGATCACCAAACACAAGTGGATTACATTTCTATATGTTAGCAAGAAACAAGCTGAGCATATAAATCATACCATTTAAAATTGCATTGAAAATATAAAATGCTTAGGGACAAATCTGACAAAACTTCTTAAGAATTGAACACATATCTACAAAACATTGCTGAAAGAAGTTAAAGAAGCATTAAATAAATAGATGATTGCTTGCATGAGTCAAATTTTTAAAAAATTTAAGTATTAAATTTTCCAAAATTGACCTATAGATTCGATTCAATGCTAGTCAAAAGCTTTTTTTTTTTTTTTCTTTTTGGTAGAAATTGAAAACCAGTTCTAGAATTGATACAGAAATACAAAGGATGAAGAGAACTCAAAACAACTTTAAATTATAACAGAGTTAAAGGACTCCACTTCATTTTAAATATAAATGTAAACTTCTAAAGGCAAAACTAACCCAACCAAACCTTAAGAATAAAAATTAGGTAATAACAATTTTACACCTTGGGGGAAAAAAGACATGACATCAGAGGCATGATTCATAATAGAACAAATTGACTAATTCTGACTCATCAAAATTAAAAACTTGTGTCTTTTAAAAGTTATTGTTAAGAGAATGAAAAGCACAGACTGACAAAAACATCTGCAATAAATATAGATGATAAAAGCTGTGAACCTACATTATATACTTATTTTCCAATTAAATGGGAAAATGAATTAATAATAAATGAACAAAATATATGAGCAGAGTCTTCACCAAAGAAGATGTATGGGTAGGAAATAAAGTCAAGAAAAGATGTTTATAAGTTACTAAGGGAATAGTGATCAAAACCACATGAGATAGCACTAGATATCTTTTAGAATGACTAAAATTAAATAGTCTTATCACATCAAGCGTGGATGTTAGAGTGTGAAGGAAGTTTGGAAATGGTCCCGCAGTATCTTAAGAGGTTAAGTATACAGGACTCCTATGATCCAGACATGTCACTCCTGTATCTTCACACAAGGAAAACAAAAGAAAGTAGATGTAATGCAAAGATGTACAAAGACCACAGCCCAAGTATGTACCAACAAGTGAGTGGATAAACTATATCCTTGTCATACAGTGGAGCTGCACTGGGCAAAAAGGAATGGAATATTGATGTGTGCTACAAAAAGAATGATTCACAAAACAATTTTATTTAATGAAAGAAGTCAGTTGAAAACTGTGTGATCTCATTTATTTAAAGTTGTAGGAAATGCAAGCTAATATGTATTAACAGAAAGCTAACTGGTTGTTGTCTGAGAGGTAGGTTACAAAAGGGCTAGAGGAAACATGGTGATTAGAGATGTGGTCATTACCTTGATTTGGGTCATGATTTCATGGGTATTTAAACATGCCAAAATATATCAACTGTACTATTTAAGTATATGCAGTTTACTCCATGTCAGTTATACCTCAGTAAGCTGTGACAAGCATTCTGGATACCAGAGCAGTCTTTGATGGCTATAATTTATAAACTATTTAATGAAAAAAATTAAGGACAAACAATTGGCAAGTAAAATTGTTTTACTCCTATAGAGCAAGTTTATGGAATCACAATTACAAAAAGCAAGATTTTTTTCTTTGCAAGGATATTCATAAATCTGGAGACTATGTGTAAAATCTATCACAAATGTAATCAATTTATTCATAGGTTTAATGATGGATTATATGCATTCTAAATACAATTGTGTGTGTGAATTAGGAGGCTTAATGTGATGTTTATTTTCAGAATACAAAGAAATTCTGATGGGCATAGCATGTTGACAAAAACACTGGAGTTACAGAAGCACTTCCTGTGAACAGCTCATGTTGCAATTTAAATATGGACTTAGAAACACTAATAATGGAACCATCTTTTAAGACAATGTATTCCTAACTTCCAATGTTTTTCAGCTGTCCTGAGATTTCTGTACTTATTTCTACCTATAGTTGTTAACTTAATCCTTTGGAGCATACTTATTCATAGTAATGAATCCAGACAGACTGGGTCTAATTTGTTTTGAAATCAAAATAGCAGTTTGTAGATTTACTAAATTTCTTGAACTTGGTAGATATTAGCCAGATTTTATCCCTTAAATAGAACTTAGATAATATGAATGTAGATAATCATATTTTGTAGTTTTTAATTTTATGTAACTAATTTAAAAGCATTATCTCTGTGGCTCACAAAGCCATATACTACCTGAATCTGAAAACTTTTATTCCAACTGTGAACTGAATTTATTTTACCAGTAGGTGGCAGTCTTGTCCCACAAAACTCAGACTGAAGCAATTGCTTATTGGAAATTCCATTAGTGGGATTTCTATTTAAAAAAAAAAAAAAAAAAAAAAAAAGGTAAAATAGCAGAGATTTATGTCAAGAAAAAAGGCAATTAATGAAACTTGAAGGCAGAACACAATACAGCTTCTGAAAATGCATATAACAAAAACAACTGGAAATAAGATTAATCACTTCTTCCAGATATTTCATGTTGATATAAGGAAATAGTGTCCCCATAATAAATGAGCAAGGAATAGAAAGAATAAAAGGTAGTGCTTATGCCATGAATCTCTCTGCTTACCTTATCTTGTATATTTTTTGATTGATTGATGTGTAATAAAAATACATGGTACATTAAAACCTAGAGTAATGGGTTTTTCTGCACTAAGTTGTAATAGGTGGGAGTTGGTGAATTAGACAATGATGGGCCCAAGTTGGCCATTACCTGTGTGCAGTGGCTTTTTGTCTCAATGAGGCATCATATACCCATGCACTATATCAAGATTTAGAACTGTCCTGAGATCATCTCTGTGAGTAGCTCAACTATGTCCATTTTAGCAGAGTAGTGTTATTCACTCTTGACTAGGATAAAATTGTACTGTGATAATCAATCATAAGGTGTAATTTAAAATTTTTTTCTTAAATTATTCTGAGATATTTATAGTATCTGTATTATTAATGTGTCTATACCACTGTCTGAAACTTTTCTCTGTTCTTTAGCATTGCAAAATTATGTAGATAAAAACATAGGAGAGTGACACAAAATTCTAACTCAAAAAGATCTAGAATAAGGGGTTAATTTGCTTTAAGAAAAACAATTGGATAGAATCTATATTTGGGACATATACAGGGAGAACACTCATACACCTGGGTGTGCATGTTATCCGCATGCATAAAGCATAAATGCAAATTGTTAACCTGGATTTTCTTAGTAAGAGGGAATAAATAAGGAGGTATATTGATAAACATGAGGCTGACTCCCCCCATCCTGAGCATTTAAAGACTATGTGGACCTTTAAGTGACCAAGGTGCATGTACATAATGAGGAAAGAACTCATCCCCATTAAATAAAATGCCCCTATCCATAAGCATCTTGATGTATGGCCCCAAAAAGTGGCAGCTCAAGATGGAAAGAGAAAATGTAAAGTACTTTGTACATGTAAACCCTCCTGGAAATTTTCTCTACTCATTTTTACATATAAGTTAGAGTAAAATTAAAAGAAAACAAATTGCTGCTTATTCTCTAAAAGTCACTGAAAGATACTGAGATACATATGAAATAGAATTCTAATTTACTCAGAAATCCACCCCACCCCTTATTCCTTTCTTATCTGAAGGAGGCTATTTCCACTCTGCTTGGCAAAAATCAGAAAACGTGTTCTAATGGAAAATAAAAACTAAACAAAGTAAAATGAAGCAAACTTTCAACAAATAATTTTCAATCATTGCTCTGTAGAGTTTCTTAAAATAGGAATGTGCCATTTCAACGGTGTGACTCTAGGGGCACCATCACTCTTGGAAACAGCTGACGGCAGCCTAATGTCCACAGGTGGAGTCAAGTGAAATTCTGACACTAAATCTTACATTGCATGGTGTGTCTTGGAGGGATGGTGACTTTATTTTCATAGTGCTTTCAATTTCAAACATAGTGCTTGTTTTTGTGAAAATTCACAAAGATAACTGACAGAATATGAGAAGGAAGATAAATGGGAAAAGTTAAGTCACATTGAGTCAAGACAAGCAACTATATTTAATACAATTTCAATAGTTACCTATTTATGCAAATCACATATGAATATGGTGATTGATAACTGGAGATGAAATATGGGAAAAGAATTTCAAGTTAGTTAAGATATTACATTATTGGCATTACTGTGGTGCACATTTTTCAACCTCTTCCCAATAGAATCTACCTCCAACCATCACCACCACCTGTGAGCTCTCCACGATCATCTCTTGCCTAGACCACTGCTGCAGTTTGTGTAGCATCATCCCTGCTTCTGCTCTTGATTTTCTCCAATATTCTGGTCACACAGCTGAGTCAACATTTCTAAGTGGAATGCAGAATGACCACTGGCTTCCCCATGCTCTAGAATAACATTAGAACTCATGACCATGACCATGCATGAGCAGGCCCTGCCAACCTCTCTATCCTGATGTCCAACTACCTAAAGGAGGTCCAACTACCTCCTTTACACACTTGCCTCATTCCACTAGTGTCTCAACTAGTGCTCACTAAGGTGGGGCTCAATGAGCTCCTTTAGTTCCTTGGATTCCAAACATTTTTTTTCTTTATGACCTCTGTATCTACTATTTTCTCTATCCAAAAATTCTTTTAAAACTTTGTGGCCAGATGTCACAGTAAGAAATAGATTTCGTACTATGACCTACTGTGTGTATGTGTGTGTAAAACTGAAATGAGAATGAAAATTTTACAACACAATATGTATCCCTATTTTTACCATATATAACATCTCTGCTTTTTTTCTGTTTTATTTACTTAGTTTGCTAAAAAGAGTCTATACTCTGTATTTAGTACAGGAAAATTTAGGACAAAAATGATTTCATTTACCCATGAGCAAATCTTATATATATATGCACTTAGATGCTTTATTTTATTTTATTATATTTCTTTCTCATTAAACTTTTGTTTTCATGGGTCTCAAAATTATGTGACAGATTTTTGGTCAAGTTGTTTCCATTAAAAAGTACTGATTTTAAAAGCTAATAACTTAAAACTGCCACACACAGAAAAACAGAGGGTCTGCAAAACATTCTCCATACTTCTGAAAGTTTTGTGATGCATTGTGATCATTAATCAGTCTTTTACTATTAATCTTAAATGGCCAATTGAGACAAACAGTTTGGGATTATTCTTCCACCACTAAGACTAGGGTGGCAGGTGTTAGGGTTAATGCTTGTTTAACCTTCCAAGTGTTCCGGTCACACTTGGTGACCTTGCCAGCTCCAACAGCCTTCTTGTTCACAGCTTTGATGACACACACAGCAACTGTCTGCCTCATGTCACAAAGAGCAAAATGACTCAGAGGAGGAGTCAGAGACGTTCTCAATACACATGGGCTTTCTTGGAACCATATCAATATCAACAATGGCGGCATTACTGCATTTCAAGTATTTAGGACCACCTTCCAGCTTTGTACCAGAATAGCAATCCATCTCTTTTTTCAGTTCAGTAAATTTGCAGAGTGAGCTGTGTGATAATCCAGTACAGCGGCATAGCCAGCACTGATTTGTTCTAGATGATTCAGGATGATCACCTGAGCAATAAAACCACTTGCTTCCATTGGTGGGTCATTTTTGCCTCCAGAAGCAACATTGTCACTTCAAGCAGTGTGGTTCCACTGGCACTGCCATCTTCATGGGTGACTTCCCATGCCTTGAACCAAGGCATGTTAACACTTGGCTCCAACATTTTGTCACCATTCCAAACAGAAATTGGCCGAGATGCTACTGTTTCAGGAATACAGCCAATTATCTTAATGTAGGTGCTGACTTAATGATTTCCTCATCTCTTGTGACTGTGGGTGGCTGGGTGAAATCCATTTTGTTAGCACCGATAATTAGTTGTTTCACAGCTAGTGTGTGAGCCAGAAGAGCATGCTCACAGATTTGCCTATTCTTGGAGATACCATCTTCAAACTCACCAATACCAGCAGTTAACAATTCAACACAGTCAGCCTGCAATGTGCCTGTAGTCATGTTCTTGAAAAAGTCTCTGTGTCCCGGGGCATCGATGATAGTCATTTAATATTTTCTGGTCTCATATTTCTATAGGGAGATATCTGTGGTGATACCATCTCACATTCAACTTTCAGTTTATCCAAGATCCAGGGATACTTGTAGGAGCTCTTTCCCATCTCAGCAGCCTCCTTTTCAAAAATTTCAGAGGCTTTTTTGTCAATCCTACCACATTTGTAGATCAGTTGGCCAGTAGTGGTGGACCTGCCCAAATCCACCTATATGTCCAATGACAATGAAGTTTATGAGTCTTTTCCTTTCCCCTTTTGGCTTTGATTTAGTGATGGTTTTCACAATATGTGTTCTGATGGCAAACCCATTGCAGAAAAAAGCCTTTATTTTATTTTTTAATAGCTGATCATGACCCACTTAATTGAGTCTAGAAGCCACTGTTATGTTGAAACTCACAGTTGGATTACATGTTTTAAAATTTTTACTCATAATCAGTTATTGCCATTCCTTAAGTCTTACATTAAATGTTGTCATCTTTTTGTGACATTGCACCTAAAAAATCAAAGAATGGATCCGAACAGTACTAATTCAGGGAAACTGTAAATAAAAATAAAAAATAGTTAACAAATAAGTAAGCTTTTATACAGCAAACTTGACATAGTATAAGCTAACTATAAAGTAGCATCATAATTTTGATACTTAGATTAGGAAAAACTAATATAACAGTCCTTGCTATTCTTGCAGAACTTTCTCTGAGCTCCTGAAGTAATAATGTATGAGTAGCTATGTCACTGACCTAAGGGATTAACAATTTATTTTTAAAATGTTAGCATGTAGTAACCTAAAAAAAACAACCAAAAAAAAAAAAAAAGAAAGAAAGAGAAACACGGCCTTATATGACCTCAAACCATAATTTACAGCAGACTATAATTTTCCCCTAACATCCATTTTCCATCTTTTTGAGAATAGAACTTCCATTTTCTTTTCATAACAAAGGAGCAGCTAAAAGATTGCATTTTCAAAACTCTTCCATAACTAGGAATGACATATGACCAAATTCTAGAAAGTGTTGTGGGGGATTTAGAGAAAAGCATGGAAGTAGAATTTCAATGAAATGGGCAACTTCCTTCTATCTTCTCTTATTCTTGTTGATTGTAATGTGCTTATATAATATGCCCATTATTCAAACTGCAAGGAGTCTCCTGAGTCCTTTCGAAAAGGACCCCAAGAAATCATGGTTATAAAACAAAAATATTGAAGGTGTCTTTGTTTTATTTAAGAGAAAAAAGTATCTACCTCATTTAAACCACTATTATTTTGACATTTTCATTGTATGCAATTGAACCTAATGCTTTCCTAAACTGACAAATTATATGTCATTAGCTGAGTCATTTTGTCATTGATAAAACTCAGTCAAAAATTTATTCTGTAGCAAAATGTCAGCATGAATAAAAAAGGTAACATAAAAGCTTATAGTTTGAAAAGTATTGTTGGAATATATATTATGTATATATGATATAATTTTTGAAAAATATTTGCTTCAGAAGTTAAATTGCTTTATTTCTTAAGTATAATAATGATCCATAATTCAAAATCATTACTTTGTCTTCTGAAGATATTGCATGGATTTGGTTTCATTATATTTGCAATTAATAATTTTCATTGGTCATTTTATTTTTTTCTAATTCAAATGTGACTTTTATCATCAAAATCATCAGTCATCAGTTAATCTTATGTTTTGATATCATGTTTACTGACTAAATTGTTGTAAAGTGGGAAGCATTCTAATTAATATGGCAAGATATTGGAGGAATTGGTGAAGAATTTTGATTTCACAGATCAGCTGCTAGTTATAGCTGTGTTGGTTAAAAGACATTTTGTCCACAGGAATGTAAAAATAACATATCTGTCATGCAACTTTATTTTCATGGTAATTCTTTGAGTCTTCACCGAACTATCAGTCCATCTAATTTGCCTCTTACTGAAGTTCATAAATACTCTACTCAATATTATTAGTATGCATTTGTTCTAAATATAGACATATCATCTATATCAGATAAACATTTTTTTTTCTTTCACCTCCATGAACCAATCATTTGGAGCAAAGGGGAGTTCTGGGTCACAGTTTTCAGCTAAGAGTAAAGTTGAATAAAGACGTTTCAAGTTTAGTTTTGCAAATTTCCTTATCCTTATCAAATTCCAGAATTGTCAGATTTCTGTTAAATCCAGACTGACAGTAGTTGAGAGTTGGGTGAAGGACAGGAAGTTTTATTTGAACTTGTTTATATAGGCTGGGTTATTCCTAACTGTTGGTTGAATGATTAATCTTGGTTTATTTCCACAGTAAAGCTAAAGGGAACTTAAAAACTGATGTTAATGTGGCCTACAGGACCACACTGAATATGTTTCACTTTCATATTCTAAGTGAAGAAATTACATAGATTTTTAAATGTCATGAATTGGATGCATAGTAGTCAGTGTTAATAATCATGGCAACCTAGTTTTGCAATGCAGATGAACTAAACAGCCAATGTATTTAAGCTGAATTGTATGTTGTATTTTATATCTGTATTTTATTTGTATATTGATTTTGTCAACAATGCTTGTCTATTCAGTGTCTGAGTCTTATTTAAGATATCTTTGCAAAATATCAGCTAGTTGTTTTTGATATAGGCAGAAATAATCTTTAAAATGGCATGTATTTTATAAATTTACCTGGGAAAGAATTATTAGTAATTTCAGAAACACTTCGTCATAGACTTAGTATTTTAAAAATATGTCTTAGGCTATTCCACAACAGAATATTTGATGATACAGTAGTTGAAATCCAGTTTATTAAAAAATTAAATCATAAAAATTAATTATGTGAAAAATGGAATGATATTTTAATGTGTCACAAGCTAGAGTTTAAAAGTTCACAGGCATCATTATGTATACTTAGACAATGTAATATCTTTATCCATTCAATAGAAGCAACCAATTCCCTTAAAAAAATGCAAGAATTTTAAGGTAAAGCATAGATCTCATTTAATTAATTTGAAGAACTAGTATGATCACTAATGAATTAGTTTATTACATAATATTAAGTCAATATACAAGAACTCTGATGCAGTCAACTTAGAATATATATATTTGAACTTTTTCTTATGAAAGCTAGTGTTTGAATTACAGTTAGAGATCAAATACAAAAATACATAAAAAACATTTCCATTTTGTTTAGCAAATGCTCATTCCATCACGTTTTTATTTCATAAAATTCTCATTTACCTAAAGTCTTCAAAATATCTCTTTTAAATGGATTTTTTAAAATTCTTATTATTTTAGTTACTTTAGGTATAAAAATGACAACCTTTTCACCATATAAATGATTTTATATATTTACAGTAGTCCCTCTTTATCTGTGGTTTTCTTTCCCATAGTTTCAGTTACCCATGGTCAACCATATTCTGGAAATATTAAATGGAACATTCCAGAAGCAAACAATTTATAATTTTAAATTTTATACCATTCTAAGTGGTGTAATAAGATCTCACACCATCTGCTCTTTATAGTCCAGGATGTAAACTCTCCCTTTGTCCAGGGTATTCAGGTTGTGCACATTACCCACCCATTAGTCTCTTAACAGTCTTCTTGGTTATCAGATCAACTGTCAAGGAATCACAGTGCTTGTGTTCAAGTGACCCTTATCTATGTGAAAATGCCTGTGCCATTCATCTCACTTCATATCATGTGTAAGATTTGTAGCATCAAAAGAAGAAAAAGAATGAGTACTATAGAAGCAAAACAGGCTGTTTTCAGAGAAAGACTAATTTACAAGATTTACAATACATCATATTGTTTTAATTGTCCAGTTTTTTCCCAATTATTGTTAATCTTTTTCTCTTTCTTATTTATAAATTAAACCCTATTATCTGTATGTATAGAAAAAAGTGTGAATTGTGTTCAGGACCCTCCCTGGTTCAAGAGGTCCTTCTGAGGATATTGGAATGTATCTCCCACAGGTAAGGGGGGACTACTACATTTTCTTTATTGCTGTGATAATCCACACTCCACTGAAAGGAACTCGAATGTCCCTTTAGGATATTAACATGCTTCCATTGCTCATCAAGTCAGTCTTTCTATTGGAAACCACTTACTGTAATCCGGAAGACAAGGAATCGAATGGTATGACTTACCAACTCACCCTTTTCGCATGTATGAGAAAGATTTCATAATAAACTATATTTGATCCTGAGTTAAGAACTAGCTCTGTTTTGCAATGGTCCTCTCTGAACACAAACTCCTGGAGAGAATGAGTATTGCCCTATTGACGAACACATAAGTCACTGTCACCTCATAGTAATTGCTCTGTAAACAACAAGGTTTGTATTGCCCTACTTTTGCAAAAATGAAAAATGTTCTTATTTTTCTAGTATCCTGTTTATGATCTTGTTAATATGTTTCTAAGTGTAGAAGTTTATGATGTAGGTTCATTTTGACAGATTTACTGTAATACAATACTATGCAATGGTCATTATTATGCAACAAATTGTATGAGATTTGTGTTTCTTTGTTAGTTTCCATTATTCTTCATGAAGGAGCTGCCTATTCATTTTATTTTATTTTTAGTTTGGGACAATGTCCCACAACAGTAATTTTAAGAAAAAATTCCAGTTTTACTTGCCTGTCTGGGATTTGTCTAAATGTTGTAGATAGTCTCATAGTGACTCTTTTCAATAGCAAAGAGCTATTTAGAAATTATTGACAAATTACAAGTTCCCTATGGAAAATTTTTTAAACATAATATTGACTGAATAGCTGCCTTTTCACATGTCATTTTTAACTCTTAAAAAGTTGTACTCCAACATATTAACTCAAGAAATATCTCTGTTTGCTTTGCTGCCTCATGTACATATCCCCACAAGGAAACGTGGATGTGGCAAACCTTACTCCCTAAAAAAGTATAAGTATTTCACCTGGGGAAAAACATTGTTTTATATATATATATATATATATATATATATATATATATACACACATATATATATATATAGAGAGAGAGAGAGAGAACAGAAATGTACATTGTCCAGTATGCAGATTAATATGTGATAGTAGACAGCACAACAAATGAAAAGAGAATTTCTCTCTCT
>JAJEJO010004658.1:46867-85023 GCA_020662805.1 Glaucomys volans
CTCTCTCTCTCTCTCTCTCTCCCTTCCTTCCTTCCTTCTTTCCTTCCTCCCTCCCTCTCTTTCTTTCTTTCTTTCTTTCTTTCTTTCTTTCTTTCTTTCTTTCTTTCTCTTTCTTTCTTCTTCTTTCTCTTTCTTTTCTTTCATCTTTCCTTTTTGGTTCCAGGGGATTGAACCCTTGGGTGCTTTCCACTGAGCTATGTCCCCAGCCCTTTTTATTTTGAGACAGGTTCTTGCTAGGTTGCTGAGACTGGCCTTGAACTCTTGATCCTCCTACTTCAATCTTCCAAGTGGCTGGGATTACAGGTATGTGCCACCACCATCATATTCTTTAACTAATTATTTTGGGATTTATATCCATATACCTAAAAATAATAATAATTATTATTATTATTTTACTTTTCAGCATTGGGGATTGATTACTGAGGCAAGCTATGGTTGTAGCTATCAAAACATCCAGAACCAAACAGAGACATGCATTGCCTGTTTCCCCTTCCCATTTCATCTCAGCTATTATTGTGGCTACAGAGTTAGAATTTGTGTTATTGTAATAATATAACATCATAAATAATGTGTATTATGAATGTTTATTTCTTGTTCAATATTATTTTTTCATTCACCAAATGCTTCCATTTACTTATTCATTAGTTATTTGCCATAAATTCAACTCTCAAACTCGATGTAATAAACCTACTGACCATATGTTCACATATATGGTTATATACTATCAATTTCCTTTTCTGACTTGCTTCTGTCTGGATTTATTTCTTTCTAGCACTATGAGGTTCCATTTTTCTCTATTTCTTAAAAGATTATCTGCTATATTCTTCCTTATTTTGGAAGAACACATACATCAATAGTTTTATAAGAAAGGATACAGAAAACTGTTTTGTTCTATGGAAGACAAGAAGATCATCTTTGTTCATGCAGTCCTCAAATTTTGTGCTTTGGTATATGTTTATTTTACAAATAGTGTACTAAATGTGAGTTGATTTATCTTAATATTGAAACCTATATTGACCTTGTTTGTCTCATCAAAAAAGAAAGACATCCCCAGTTCCAAAAAAAAAAAAAAAAAAGAAAGCCATCAGATAGAAAAAAATTATATAGGTTAAATGTTTCTCAATTTTTTCCTATCAAATGAAAGTTTGATTGTTTTTTCTTTCCCATTTCAAACTGATTCTCACTTTGAGATCCTGGAATACCAATCTCTTTGCTTATTACATTCCTGAGATTTGCTACTTTCTGATTGTTGTGTATCACACACACATGCAGCCTAAACACATACAACACACACACATACACACACACACACTTTCTCCTTTCTTACTGTGTATCTTCATAGCATGTAATTCTTAAATTTTTCTAAGAGTATCATAATAGATGCCAGCGGCTGCAAAGATTTCATACTGTACTCCATTCTCTACCACAGATGTGAGATCAAGACAGATACACTATTTAAGCAGAAAACCAAAATGGCATGTGTGTTAGGGTTGAAAGAAAGATTTAGTTTGGCTCATGGTTTCAGAGGATTCAATCTATGGCAACTGGCTCTGAGGTAGAAAATCATGGAGGAAGGAAATGGAGGAGGGAAGCTGCTCGGTTCATGGCAATCAGAAAGTGGGGCAAGGGGATAAGATAAACTCATTACGGCATGCCACCAGTGACTTCCTTCCTACAGTTGTCCTGCTTCCTGGCTTTCCTTTCAGCTATCAGTGATTAATTCATGATGAATTCATCTGCTGATGAATTCAGAGCCTTGATGATCCAGTCATTACCTGAAGGCCCCACCTCTGAGTATTGCTGAGTTGGAGTCCATGCTTTCAACACATGAGCTTTGGGGGGACATTCCAGAGCCAAACCATAACAATTTAGCTGCTTGTAAATGTTAGATGATATTTTTGCAAAACAAAAACAGAATAAAAAAGTAAAGAGAAACTATGGACTTACTAGATTTTACATTGAGAGACAAGCACTAGTGTATCTATGGAACAATAAAGATAAAACAATTTCCAAATGAGTGAGATCTAAATCCAAATTCATTTCTTAACCCAGCAACTGGTGTGGGTGTCTCTCATTTTATAAAAGAGACTGAAGAGTTTTTTCCTTGAACTGCATTGTACAGTGGGTTGTAACCATAAGAATAGAGATAGTATAGACTTTGTCTCATGAGCAAGAACAGAATGAACCCAACCACTGATTCAGTGGCTGTGTCTTCAGTAACTTCTCTGTGACAGAGGACAGGAATTTTCTAGTGCCATGATAAATGTACTTCTTTTGGATGAGATGCAAGTCCTGAGGTAAATATGCTTCAAATTGAAAAATACAGAAAAGTGAACTAAAAGAAGAGAGAGAAAGAGAGAGAGAGAGAGAGAGAGAGAGAGAGAATCTGAACCTAACAATGAAATTCTACACTACATGAAGGCACTTAAAATGGAGAAAAGAGTGTTCCTCTCAAATTAACAATCACATGATAATTAATTTAAGATGAAACTATTACTACAAAAATGTCTCACAGCCTGCGAAATAAGGTTCATTTTATGCCCATGAAAAAATCATATTCACAAAAAAGAAACACACACAAAGATAAAAAAGAGGGAGAGATGCAAATGTGGGTATGGAGATCAAAATAAAATCAGAGTTTTGGAAATATAACACATCACTACAGAAACAGCAGTATTCCACTGAAAGGATAAATCCTAGTATAATTGCTTAATGAAATCCTATTGAATGGGAATCTAATATGAAAGAATTAACACAGATGACAGACAAGAGAAAAAAATTTTGAATTACGAGAGACCATTTAATGGGGAGAATAGTTTCAGAGTCTTCAGGATAATCTATAAGAAATTTTTCAGCAGAAATCTGGGAAGATGCCACATTAAAAACAATAGCAAAATATGTGTATATTTTTAAAGCATAAAAATTAAGAGTTAACTGTCTGGAAGTCCTCATTGAATATTAATAAATAAGGAAGCGACACTTGAGACATGAAAAAATGATGAAATTTTAAAATCATTAAACTCAATTAACATTTGAATAAAAGCAAACTAATTTATCTTTACTTTAAAATATATATAAAAATAATTATTTGAACTAAGATCTCCTTTGCATTAAAAAATTGTTAGAAACCATGAATAATATTAAACTTTGTTATAAAGGTTTCTGAATTATGTAGGTTAAAAAACAGGATAGCATTGAAATAATGGAAATGTATTCAATCTTAATAAATGAAGTATTCAGTGAGGAAAAAAAATTGTTGATACTGATAATGCAGAAAATGGGCAAAAAGGCAATATAGGAAGAGAAAAGAAGGAAGAAAGAGGAGAGACTAATGATATAATCAACCAGAATGCAACTTCACATACTGAAAAGAATACATTTACTAAAAATATTGAGTTAAAGACCATTAAGGAAAAATCACATTCAAAATCATGCTTAGCCAGGAGCAGTGATGCACGCCTGTAATCCCAGCAGCTTGGGCGGCTGAGGCAGGAGGATCACAAGTTCAAAGCCAGTCTCAGCAAAAGCAATGTGCTGAGCAACTCAGTGAGACCCTGTCTAAATAAAACACAAAATAGGGCTGGGGATGTGACTCGGTGGTCCAGTGCCCCTGAGTTCAATCCCTGGTTCTCAAAAAAAAAAAAAAAATTAATGCTCAAAATCTCAACTCATAGATTATTTATTGACTGCAGGAAGGATAAAGTAACATTTAAATAAATAAAGTAAACAAATGAATAAATAAATAAGTACTAATCACTTTATAACCTTATCGGGTGATCAAGGTTCATTAGGGCTGGGACAAACTGACACAGCATTTCCCATTCAATGTTTAGTCAAAATGATTTACATATGCATTTATTAGATCCCAAGGAAATAATGAGTCAAATGTAAATTTAGAAAATGCTCTGAGTTTGTAGAAAGAAACAATGTCAGGAAAAGAAAATAAAAAGGAGAAGAGGTGTTTAGGTTAAAGTAGTCTAAAGAGTCATTACAATCAATCACAGTGAACTTTGGATTTTAAATTTTAAAAAATAGCTATTATTGTGACACATGAGAATTTTCAAGATGGTCTGTATATTAGATAATATTATTTTAACCTGTTAACTGGTATGATTGAGATATTTATTAGAGCTGTGTAAGAGTTTCCCTGCTTTGTTAAGAGATACCTCTGAAGAATTTAGTGGCAGACGTTTGGAGTCCATTCAAGGACTTTTCTATACTTTTGGTTAGAATGTAAATTAGTTCAACTAATTTGAGAAGAAATTTGTTATCACCTAATAGGTTGAATATTCTGACCCTAAAACCAGGGACTTTCACTTCTAAAGATACCTCAGCATATACACCATAGGTACACTGAAAGAATGCTCATACCAGCATTGTTTTTAATAGCAAATATTTGAATGAATACCCATCAACCAGAATACTTGAGAATACATATATAAAACTATACTACACAATACTATACAGAAGTGGCAATGAATGAATTATTGCACCCTTCAACAAAACAGCTTAAAGGTGATCAAGAAAAGCCACCTTTTGAAAACGTGTACAGTGTGTGCATGATTTATGTACATATACATACACACACATAGATACATATTTACACATAGTGCAAAACATACAAAAGGGAACATGCATTATGAAACTACGGAAAAGATTAGACATGAATTTGGAATAGTGAATATCCTTGGAGATGGGTGAAGAAACAAGATAACTTTGGAGAAGGATATAGTAAAGCGTTTAGCAGCATTTTAATATTTTTACGTGTTCTTTTTTCTTAAGGTGGGTGATGATTGCCTAAAGACAATCAATCACTCTCTCTCTCATCCCTCTTCTCTCTCTGTTTACAAAAACAATCATATATATATGCTACTTATGAAAATAATCATATGTGTATAAATATATGTATATATATATATAATGCTACTTGTAAAAACATATCAAAAAAGCCACATGTGAATAATGGAAAAAATAAAATGTTAACAAATATATGCCACAACATAAAAATCAATTCCCAAGAAGATAAAAACATTATAAAATCATTCTATAATAGTATGTAACTTAAAATATAGCCGTAATGAAGATAAATTCAAAACTCACTGAATTACAAAGGAAATGCAAAATTGGACACTTATGATAGGAGGTTTTAATATACTCTACTAGAAAATGATGCTCCAAGCAGATTATATATGGTGAATATGTAGAAGAACTAAACAGAATAGTAATACATTTGGAATAACACATAAAACACATATACACATACGTATGTATACACACACTAAATTAATTGTCCAATTTAAAAATATGCATTTTTAATTAAGAATGAACAAAATGAAAAAAAATAGTCATGTGATATATTGAAAATAAAGCAAGTTCCCCAAATCAGTACCACATGTGTAATATTTTAATACCAACTACATTAATAAGAAACCAAAAATGAAAATATTTTAAAATGTGCTACTTGTAACTCAGTTGTACTTTATTGTTTTAAATTTTCAAAGCTTAGAAACATACAATTTTAAGATCATTTAATCTTCTTGAAGTTTTTTCACTCCTTTCTATTGAGCATTTTAGCAGTTTACCAATTATATAATATACAATTATGATAAAAGTAAAAGTGATCATATTTATAAGGAAAGTCATAAAAATACTCTATACATTTCCACAGATCTATGCATTTCCACAGATAATCCAAGGAAAGCTGTAAATTGAAATTAATAATTTGCTTAGATAATTGGATGCAAAAACATTATGTAAAAATGAACCATTGTTTTTATCAGCAATATATAATTAAAGTAGACACATTCCATTCATCTTTATACCCCAAACTAGAAAGCATATGAATAAATTAGGAATATATTAAGATGTTTATGTAAATATCATAAATTATTATAGAAGACTATAAAAATTACTGAACAAAATGATGATCTGTATCTTGTTTAATCATGGGAAGATACAATTCAATTCTCTGTGGTGTTAACTTTCTGAAAGCAAGGCAAATTCTTTATCATCAATATAATGATTTTGACATGCTTGAAGAATACAAAATGATATGGGGGATTATGTGCACAGTTTACTACTGATAGGAAACAGAATTAAAGTACTTTGCATATAAATGGGAGCAAACCTGTTGGGGATAGAGAATAGAGGAATGCAGGACCTTGGACAGGAGGAAGGAGAAAGAAAAACCCAAACAGAGAAAAAGCAGAGTACACAGCCCAGAGAAAATTCTGGATAGAGGGGATATAATTTACAGAACATTGAGCATGGAGGGCTGCAGTTCTGCACAATATACCTTCTCTCTAACTGAGCTGCTGTCACCTCATCTCATTCCACTGATGGTGTTGCATGAGTGAAATCTTATTAGGAGAAACTTGAGATTGAGGAGGATAAGATGGTTGATTATCAGAAACAGGTATGAAAAATAAAGAATACTGCTTATTAATAGAAAATCAATATTGTTTCCCCTACTGCATTAGTCAGTATAAAAATAATAATGAATATATGTACATAAAGACACATAGAACACACATGCATACATACATAGAGCATGTGTGTAATTCATTTTAATGAGTTGGTTCTCATTATTGTGAAGTCTGGCAAGTCCAAAATTTCTAGGGCATATCAGCAGGCTGTAAACTTAGGCAGGGATTAAGGTGCCAATTTTGAGCAGTTGTCAGTGTAATTTCCTCTACTGTGAAACATGAATTATTGCTATTAAGTCCTCAACTAATCAAAAGAGACCCACTCATGTTTTCCAGGGTACTGCCCTTAAAGTCAATGGATGGTAGATATTAACCACATCTATGTGATTAATATGATCATGATAAAATCTAGATTAGTCCTGGATTAAATAACTGGGTGGTATAGCTTTGCCAAGATGACACATAAAACTAACCATTACACCTAAAAAATACTGAAAACAATAGATAACCTTCATATGCCAATTAACATATTCCATTTATTTTTCAAATTTACATATTTTAATAATTAAGTCTTCACAATAATCCTATGATATGAATATGATAGCCATTTTATAGATAATCACAAAGTGAGATTTAAAGATGTTAAGTAATATACTAATGATGGCTCAGTTAATAAGTAGCTGGGCTGAGATCCAAATTTAGGACATATCTTGAAAATCCAAGCTTTGTTCATACACACTCTTCATTAGGAAGAGGAATCCAATGCAATCCTGATTAATCATGAATGTCTTAATAACAGTACCTACCCGCCCTGAATTTAATCATTATTAGCACAAGTCCTGGTGCATATTAAGTACAAACTAAGAAGTTGACAAATGAATGTTTGCATAAATAAATTAGAGAATGAGTAAAGAATAGCATATTGGTGAGCTGTGTTGTTCTCTCAGTTGAAATATGACAGCTATTTTGGTTAGATATTCTTCTTTTCCAAAGAAAAGGAAATATTTTCCTTTGATAGAGAAAGATAGCATTCCATCAATGTGTGATCTAACCATCCATTTGAATTAAAATGATAAATTAAACTTCCATGGTTCAATCTCTGAACAAATTGTTCAACATTTTATATATAGTAGAATATATGATTTCTTTGTGTAACAGCAGAACCTCCATAAAATTATCTTTCTACCTTTGGCTCAAATAATCTTAGCAAGGGATTTCACATTTCATATCACACCTTAAGACCAAACTATTAGAATAAAATAAATAACTCTTTGAGAAACAAACTTTAGTTTCTTTTACTCAAAAGATGATGCTGTATCAGCAAGTTCCTTGGATAGTGAATAAATGGGTGGATTAAAAGGGTTTAAGGGCCGGGTGCAGTGGTGCAAGCATGTAATCCCAGCACTTGGGAGGCTGAGGCAGGAGGATCGCGAGTTCAAAGCCAGCCTCAGCAACTTAGCAAGACCCTAAGCAACTCAGTGAGACCCTGTCTCTAAATAAAATACAACATAGGGCTGGGGATGTGGCTCAGTAGTGAAGTGCCCCTGGGTTCAATCCCCAGTACCAAAAAAGAAAAAAAAAGAAAAAAAGGGTTTAAGGTACATACAGGAATGGCAATGAATAAAGAAAAATGGAGCACATTAGAGACTAACTTAATAACTACATTAATGATTTTTTTAAAAATTTCTTTTGGTGTGGTCCTAGGTACAGGTTTTATAGCGAATGCAGGGCTGCTCTAAAATGTGCACTCTCAGCTCTCCTGATGAAATAAGGATCTGAATAATACACATGAAGAAAGAGCCAGGGCCCCTTAGGAATGGAGCTTTTTTTCCCTTGCACTAAAACTGGTGTGCACACTTTTCCATAGCAGCTTCCATGATTTGGTTTTAAGTTTTAAAACAAAGATCCTCTGACTTATGATCTTATTTTACCTTCTAATATTGGGGAATTATGGGAGGTTTGATCTTTTTTTCTCCTTAATGTGGATATTTTAAATTCATAATAAATAATTTATTTGTTGAAGAGTAACTCAATGGTACACAGATCATTTGTCCTTTTTCCTTTTACTTCCAAATTCCAGTTAAACTATCTGGCCTCTAAATCAAAATAATTTTTGATTCAACAGCACAGAAATGCAGGTACATGCAACCACCCCATTTGAAGACAATGTTTCTGACAGCTTGAGTTTTGATGTGCAGAGTAGTTTGTAAGATTGATGCTCAGCCCAGAGCTACCGCACCATGACTACAATGGTACAATCTGTCCTTTTCATAGTTCCTGCAGCTGTTGCTTCTAGGCCCTAAACTCTACTGATTTTGTAAATAGTATAATTGTTTCTTTAAAAAGAATGTCTGATTTGGGAAAATTCTGTCAGAAAATTTCCAAATTTCCATATCTGGAGCTAAATTTCTAGGTTATGTTTGTAAAACTTCACCATACTGAAGATCGTGGTCTCTTTTTAGTGTGCTTTACAAAGTACAGCTGTGGGTTTTGTTTCACTTATTTTCATAACCTAAATGTGATTAGTCAGGTAAACACTCTTGGAGGTAATTTTCTGAATATTTAAGTTTTATGTGGAATGGCGCCCTGGAGTGGAGACCATCACTAGAGGAGAAAATGAACTGTGAATGCATTATTCAAGTGCTCAATCTGGCCTAGAATTTCTTCCAGTATCAAAGTGCCTTCTGGGAATTGTCTAATCCCAATTTAGCCTCATGGTGACTTTTTTCCCCCTTTGAAAAGCAAGTCCAAGAGAATGAGTCGCCTAGTGCTTCTGATTATTTACTCTCTGAAAATAAGTTCTGATAGACATCCATAGACTTCACCCTATATGTTTTGTTCCCAACCATCTATTTTGCTTGATGAGAACGCAGCAAACAGGGCAGGTTTTGACCACTCAGGGTGGAGTCAGTGCCTGGAAGAATAACCAGAAATAGCTGAGAATGACCTCCCTGATGTTGATTTAAAAAAATTGGAAAAAGAATATGGTAACTATTTCCAGTAATTAGCAAAAGAAAAAATATAAGTAGCTCCTCCTTTTAGGGGGCCTCATTTATTAAAAAAAAAAATGTTGCAGCTGTTTGTGGGATACATCTTGTCAAGTTCTTGGATAAGATAAACCTGATAAAAGCCATCGCAAAAGAGTTTTTTTTTTTTTACCTCTTAGAAAAATTTGGGAGGAAAGATTCTTTATTACACTTCATTTTCCCCATGAATTCAATGAAAATAGGGGTAGTCACTATATCTAAATGCTCCCATAAATCTTCCTGGTTGCCTTAAGGTAAGAAGAATTAAGAAAAGTTAATTATTTAAAATTAGAGGACTCTGATACCATGCCTAATGTTTGTATGCAAGGGACAGACTTCAAAACAGGAACATGTGGCTGGGCTGTAATCCCAGTAGCTCAGGAGGCTGAGGCAGGAGGATGGTAAGGTCAAAGCCAGTCTCAGCAAAAGTCAGGCACTAAGCACCTCAGTAAGACCCTGTCTCTGAATAAAAATACAAAACAGGTCTGGAGATGTGGCTCAGTGTCAAGTTCCCCCAAGTTCAATCTCCAGTACCACCCAAAAAACAAACAAAAAAACCAACAGGAACATGTTGCATTTGAAAAATGGCTGGATTCTGCTATGAAAATTAAGAACTCAGGTATGGTACACAGTTAAGATGGGTTTACTTTCTATGAGTGGCAGATATGTTTCTACCTCCTTGGTGGGAACCTAGATGTGGTTTTCAGGAATCTCTTCTCCACAAAGTGGAAAGTCAGATTGCATTTAGAAAAAAAAAAAAAAAAAAAAAAAAAAAACCACATATTTTATTTATTTCTGAAGCAGTTTCTACTTGGTTTAGTAAATGTACACACAATTAATTGTATTTTGTAACACAATACAAATAGGGATCTGCAATTCTGAATTTGCATTTCTGATATTCAAAAACTTATGAAAATATAATTCATTTAGCAGCAAAACAGGACCTCTCTTGACATGGATATATTCATGGTTTTATCTCAGATAGTGTTTATACATTTCTTTGATAAGTATTACCAAGTTCTCTTAGGGTGTGCTGCCCTAGACTTATAGCATATTCCTAACATATCCAATCTATGGGGTTTCTGGAAAGGATTTGTGGAGTATAAATTTGTCTTTTCCATGATTTTTATGGTTTCTTTTGAGTCTAATGAACTACTTATGGTTATTGCTTGTGAAAGTTTCTCAGTATTGACATTTGAACTTCTATTTATTAATCTTTCATTATGTCTTATTGATCATTGGAAGAAACACAGTGATTTATTGTTTTAAAAGTAAGAAAACTTGAGAAAGCCTTAGCTAATCTTGTACAAATGCATCTGAACCAAAACACTCAAGTTTGACATTTAAGTTCTGAATTTTGATAGTTAGCCTGAGAAAAGGAAAGATGCCTTAATCTAATGTTATTTTATAATTTAGATAGCAGGAGAATTTATCGTCTTAGCTTTATAATCCATTCATCTTTGACTTTTTTTCCTTCTACTTTTGTAACCTTAGTTACAAAATTGTGATTTTGCCCAAAATATTAAAACTCACATATTGCAGTTTTTTTCTTTTATGCAAAGCAATGAAATTGATTTTTCATAAAATGTCAGGATATATTTTTAAGAGTTTTACACTAGAGTACTCTCAAAGAAAACATTTGTTTACTTCAATGATGTTTTTTTCATCAATGTTTATGGATCAATCTTTTGAAGTTGAAGTCCCAAAACATCTATATTCTACTTCATAAATGTACACATATTTACATAAGTTTTTGTTTTTGATTAGTTGGATAGATTTTATTGGTTGTTAAGTTTATTTTACTATATTTTACTTTCAGTGGTTTTTATAAATTGTCATTGAGTTTCCTTTTCAAAAATAAAAATATTTGAAATTTTTGAGCATTTTCAAAAAATATATTCATTGAGTATTTATGAAACATCTACTTCTTTATGATACTATTATATATTGAGAATACAACAATGAACAAAATAGTACTCAAAACTCCAGACATCAATGAGAGTAGCATTCTAATAGGCAAGACAGTTTCTCAAAATAGAGTCGTTAAAAGATTGCATAATGAAAAAAGTGCCAGAGAAGGAGATAGAGTTTCAAGGCTGGGATTTGTAATTAAAAGTTAATTGATAGGGGAAGGCATTACTGAAAAAGTACATTTGAACAAATTTTAAAGGAAGACAATGAGTGAGTCATGTAGATCATTAGACCAGAGAACTCCAATGAGAGCAGCGTCAAGTGCAAAGATCCCGAGGCAGGAATTGCCTTTGTGTTCTAGGAAGGACGTGAAAGCCTGTGTTCATAATGGAAGCTCATTTTTTTTTTTCATGGAAATTTGCAGGTTCAGTTTGACTATTATTTAAATTGCTATTTACAGTTAACTTGTGTTTAAAATAAGGAGGATATGTGTAAATTCTCCCAAAGAAAACACATTGATGTTCATCATGGAGATGGGTGGAGGAGAAAAATAATTCTCTAGAAAAAAGGGGAATCAGAGTCACATGTTCTGCAATACTAGTCAGTCTGTTTGTGAAGCACTGCATGGCATTTTAGGTACTTTATTTTAGAAAATTTAACAAATAGATAGGATTCTGACCCAGAGGAGGAAATCACTATAGTGAGGGAACTTAAAACCATTTCACCATGGTTAAAACCATTCCATAGGAATGGAATGATCAGAATATTGGATTTGAAAACAATACCTCTTTTAGGAGTGGAATGAAAAGAGAAAATGATAGTTCTCAATTATTTGATGCTTTGCCAGAAGTAACTATGAAACTTTACATTTGAAAATTACCCTTGAGCTATGTAACTCATTATTACATGTTGCTCTTATATAGCCCAAATTACCATTAGACTTTCTATAAGAAAACCCAAGAAGGTTAAAAAAAATGACAGAGTAGTTACTCTATGAATACGTTTCTAGAGTCCTTAATGCATACCTAAACCATGCCTTTTAAAATTGTGGTTAGTCCTTGCAGTAATCTGATGCTGTTCTTATTTTCCTTTTGTAATTGAGGAATAAAAATTTCAGGACTTTAGGTCACTTGTCCAGAATCATGCCACTGGGAAGGACTGATGGACTCTAAAGGACACACTCTTCACTGTCCACTGCCATCCATGGATTCCACTATAGTGCCAAACATGAAAAAACTTTCTAGCTATGGAAACTGTCTAATAAGGTGGGGTCCTAGCCTCTCAAGGAAATATTAGTTTAGGTGGTCAGCTACGGACTGGGTCAGCATTTGTTGAAGATTCCTATTTCTAAGGTCCCTGCTAATGCTAATGCTTTGGCGATTCTAAGTTGTATAATGTTAAAACAATCAGAATACTTCAAGGTGATGATTTGTGCCTGGTCTTGTTTGTATTCCATATGAGGGTTTGAATCAGTTTAATCTAATTTTTATATATCATGCTTTTAGTTATTAGGCCTATTTTCTCAAATCAAAATTGATAGGTTGGTCACACACATACAAATCAGAGCTAGATTTTTGCATAGGCATTTATTGTTTTTGAATTGTATCAGAAACTAAAAGCACATCTCCTACTGAATATGCACTTACATCTAATGATAGGAAATTTGTAAAAAGATTTATTTTTCACATTGTCTAGAATATTTGATTTAACCAAAAACTGCTACAAAATCTATTCCTTTCATCTATCTCGTCACTTATCATATCCCTCAGTGATACAAATGTGATGCTCAGGCATTTGAAAGCCAAAACAGTTCCCACAAAATATTAAAGCATATTTCCCACCTATCTTTGTAAAGAGAGCCCATTTTTGTTGTTATATTAGCTTACGATTGCCTTTGTTTTTAAATGAATAGCAGCAGGCATTCCTCACTGCTGTCTGGACTCACCTCAGAGAACAGAAACTTCAAAGACATGTGCCTTTAGCTTTGGCATAAAAGGGAGACATAGGTGCATATTTTATAAATGGTATTCAACCTGTGCATGACAGATCAGAGCTTGATAGACACCTCATTAAAAATGTCTTTGCTGCTTGGCTTTTTCAAAATATAGATTTTAAAATTTTGATTTTCTATTTGCTTAATAGCGAATTGCCTAATTATTGAATAAGTTTTTCAACTTCCCAGACATATGGTCTAATTTTTTCCATATACAAAAAATAGTCTAATTAAAATGAAATAATATCCATATTCAGTTATTGCTAATCTCATGTTAGATTCATTTTGTACCAAGAATTAATTCTGTTATGCACAGGGAGTGAGGGTTAGTGTGAAATAAAGGAATCAGTTATTTATGGAGCAAAAATACTTGCCCCCAAGAGCAAGGTATTCTATCATGGCAACTGCATAATGCAGGTCTGATCATATCCAGTGTACAAAGAGCAAAAAAGAAACCATAGAGGGATTAGAATATTAAGTATAGTCTCACATGAGTTAAATGACCATCTTGGTATTTCAGTGTGAACTTTTGAAATATCAATCCTGTACTCCACCATGCTGTCTTAACTATCTTTTCATACCCATCCCTTGTCAAGAAATGCTACTTAAGGGACCTTATTTTCCTGACACGTATCTTGTAAAATTTTAAGTTTTATCTTTGCAATATTTAATAATTTCAGGAAGGAATAGTTGACACATATTGCACTGCACATTTTTAAAACGTTCAATTTGGTGCATTTTGACATTTGCATAACCTGTGAAACAACCACCACAATTAACAGTGTGCACATGTATCACCTCCAAAATTTCCTAGTGTCTGTCATCATCCCTCCTCCCACCACTCACTACAGCCCATTCCAATTACTGATATCCTTTTCTGCCACTATAAAAAAGTTTTTGTTTGTACTTTTTAAATATTTTTGTCTTATACCTTTCATTTACAGTATTGATTCATCTAAGTTGTTGCATATATCAATAGTGCCTTATGTTTTATTGCTGAGTAGCTTTATGTTGTTTGGACACCACACAATTTATTAATCCATCTATTTGCTGATGGGTTTTTAGTTTGTGTCTACTAAAAATATAGCTGGTATAAATGTTCATTTATAAGTGTATATATAGGCATGTATTTCCTTTTCTCTTGGGTAGATTCATAGGTTTAGAATGACAGTATCATATGAAAAGTTCAAGTTTAATTTTTTAAGAAGTTGTCAAAGTTTTTTAAAGTGGTGGTATAATTTTATATCTTCTTCAGCAATGTATGAGGATTCTGGCCTCTTTATATCTTGTCCAACATTTGGTGTGGTTAATTCTTGAAATTTCTGTTATTTTGTAAGGTGCACATAAGTACCTCATAGCATTTTACCTTACCTCTACCTAATGAATAATGACACTGAACAATTTTTATGTGGCCATTTGCCATAAATGTTCTTTGGTGAAGGGTCAACCCATAACTTCTGTACCTTTTTTTAAGTTGTTTTCTTATTGGAAAAAATTATAATGTAGATACAATCTGTTATCAATCATATTTTGCAAATATTTTCTCCCAGTGTGTAGTTGATCTTCTCATTCTCTTACCATTATCTTTTGGAAAGCAGAGTGGATTGTTCTTTTATGGCTTATTTTTTGGTGTAATATCTAAAAGTCATCGCCTGACCTAATATCACACAGATGTTCTGCAGTATTTTTTTAGGAGATTTGAAGTTTGTTTCATATTTAGTTCTGTTAATTACTATAAATTAATTTTTGTACATATTTGGAGGTAAAGCATCAAGATCCTTTATTTTGCCTAATGGTATTTGATTGTTCTGAAATCATTTATTGAAAATATTATCCTTTGTTTCTTGTATTGCATTTGCACTTCTGTCAAAAATAAATTGTCTGTATGTCTGTGATTTTATTTCTAGACTTAATGATCCTATCCATTGATCTCTTTGTCTACCTTTAACCAATACTGTGCTGTTTCAGTTATTGCAGTTTTATACTAATTGTTGAAATTATGTAGCATTAGCCCTCCAACTCTGTTCTTGGAGTTGATCAGGCCTTTCTATGCTGTTTGCATTTTTATGTGAGTTTTAGAATGAGCTTGACAATTTCAACAACAAAAATTCTTGATTGAACTTGGGATGGCATTGTCTTGAATTTTTAGATCAATTTATGAAGAATTATCAACAATCTTGAGTATCTGACCAATGAGCAAAGTATATCTTTCCATTCATTTAGATCTTTAAAATTGTTCCATCAGTATTTTGTATTTTCAATATGGAGACTTTCACTAATTTTGTCACATTTTTATCTGAATATTTCATATATATTAATGTTTTATATAAAGTCCTATTTTTATATTTCAATTTCTGTTTGTAGATACCATACAAATGTTCAACTGATTTTTGTATATTAGTCTTGCATCTTGAAATCTTGCCAAAATTTATGAGTTCCTGTATTTTTTTGGTGTGTGAATTCCAACTGACTTTCAAAAGAGATAATTATGTTGCATGCAGGTAAAGTTAATTTTATTTCTTCCTTTTTAATATAGATACTTTTGTTTCTTTTTCTTTGGCTAATTACACTCACCATAATCTACACTAAAATATTGAGTAAAAATAGTGAAACTGAACATTCTGCCTTCATCCATATATTAAGTGGAAAGCATCTGGTCTTTTATCATTAAGTATGTTGTTACCTATCTGTTCTCTCCATATGGTATTTTGAGTAAGTTCCCTTATATTTCCCATTTGCTGCTGTGTAATATTTAAATAATGAATTGATACAGAAATAACAAGGAACATAGCACTAAAAACATGGTAAAAGACAAACCTGACATAGTCACCCAATTCATGCAGATATACTTTTTTCTATGTGAGCAATTGAAATGTAAGTTCTAAGACTTAACACTCACTATATATCACGAACTTTAATCTATTTTGGTCTTTGTATTCTACTTTTCTAAATAATGTATAGTTTACTGCTTGTGTAATTGATTTTACAATGCAATTTGAAGGTTGAAAACCAGTGATAAATTCAACAAGATTTTGGTCATACCTGAACCTCTCCTAGAATCCTTTAAAAGTCAAGACCTTCTTTAAGTGTTTATGGATAAGATAATTGAAAAAAAAAAAAAGGCTAATTCTCACACTTTGAAATTTTTATTTTGCTATGTAAAGGAGTCAACAAAGACCTACATTTAAAAGCATAGACTGAAATCTTGCAAAAGTTGTCTTTTGGCAAAACAAAACAAAACTTTATTCACTTATAAAAAGTAATAATAAGCACTTGTATCATGAGGTTATTTATTTTTTGGTACCTCCAGTACAGAGCTCAGGGGCACTTGACCACTGAATCACATCCCCAGTCCCCACTTTGTGTTTTATTTAGGGTCTCACTGAGTTGCTTAGCACCTTGCTAATTTGCTGAGGCTGACTTTGAACTCAGATCCTCCTGCCTCAGCCTTCTGAACTACTGGGATTACAGGCATGTGCCAGCTTGGCAGGCTGCATCACTAGGTTCTTATGAATGGGTTAATTTATTTAAACTGATTTAAAGACTAAGTTGTTAATAAGCAGTGAATAAGTGTTAACCGTTATTATTTTATTGGATTTAATTAGTGGGTATTAGCTATTAATTACTTATTGGGTATTAGCAGAATAACTGACTTAAATGGAAATCAGTTTTTGACACTGACCTAACCACATTTTCCCCACCCCTATTTCCCTTCCATGGTTTTGACAATCTAAAGGAAAGGACAGTTCCTTGTTTGAGGGGAAATTTTCTTGTATTAAGTCCTTAATTTGCCTTGTGAAAAGAATCGAGAAAACTCAGATTTATTACATTAAGAAAAGGAATAAAGAAGGGAAAAAAGCTGTAAAAAATGTGATAATTATGGTATTGCTTATTTTTTCCTTAGAAAAGTGGAAACTAGAAAAATCAATGTTTCAGAAATTGCCAGCTATATCATATTTAGTGGTTTCAGTAGAGTGAGTATCAATTAATATTGAAGACTTAATAATATATGAAAATAAAAATTACAAAATCTCACCAGTTTTTAAAGAAAACCAGAGTTTAGTTTAACCAACAATGCACTAGATGTTTCTATTTTCCTTCTTAATGTACATTATATCTATATTTCATTCCTCATCATTTTTTTAATCAACATGGAATTTTAAATTATTTTATTAAAGTTGGTAGCCAGTTACAACTCATCAGAAACTTTTCTAAATAATGTTTGTTCAGTCATGTTTCCTACCTGTAATTCATTAGAATCTAATTGTTAAATATTTAAAATTAAAAATTATCTAAATAATGAAAAGCTCTGACCAGGGCTTTGAAATCAAGTTCAGTTTGGGCCTCACTTCCAACTTGTAAGGCATTGAATAAATTAGCATACCAATCTTGAATTTCTTCACCTCTAAATTATTAGTAAGTACTTACTTTATAGGACTATTATGAGGACTAAAGGCTGAAGTTATCTACATCAATAGATTGTGTCATATACAATCATAGTATATTAGTTTTTGAGGGTCACAGCAATCACCAATAGTTAAGCCTCAGAAGAGGGTAAGACAAAAGCTGTTGACAAGACAAACATCTGAAATTGGAGTGACACTCTTACTCAGAGCATTATAAACACATTTAAATGAAAATGTCACCGAAACACGTGACAAAGTTTCATAATCTGGAGGTGGGATTTGATTAACCTCCAGATGAAGACCTGAAATCAAAATAATTCAGAGCTGAAACTTCAGGCACTGTGGCTAAAGTTAGCAGGTACTGGGATCAGTAGAGTCAAACAGCTCATTTACTTCAAAGTTGACTACATGGCTAAACTGTTTTAGCCAATCAGCATTTCATCAATGAGAAATATTTTCTTTTACAATGAGAAAGATTTTTAGTAGCCATATTCTAATTCCAAGTGAAGGCCAATTCCTTTCACAAATGTTATTTGTTTCTGCTGAGATATTTGGAACAATTTAAAGGAAACTGAATAATCAGAAATAGAGTTTAACCAAAGGAGAATTTACGATGCTACCCCTTGGCTAGCTTCTTTTCTTCTATCTGTGATACTCAACTCTATTAGAGTGAATCCTCCTTTTAGCAGCAATTATTTTACTAATCCTGTTTAGCACAATTAATCGAAATTTAAGAATAGCATAATATAAACAGATGCCTTTATGTACTTGTTTTTTATTTTTACAGATTGCCCTTTTAAAAATCATACTTAAATGGCAAAGAAAATAATTAAAATAAGACTTGTAGCCATAGTGAAATCAGAAGCTACAATGTAGCTAGCAATGACTGAAGCAGCTACTACAGATAGGTTGGCAATTCAATAACCACACCAGAGCATTTGGCACTAGTAAACAAAAGATGTACAAACTGAAGTGCAATTTAGTCAACTTCAACAATAGTAGCATTATAGGAAAAGCAAAAATGTACTCAAGTTACCAAAAACCACTTTGCTTTATATGTCAAATGGAGTTAGGTGCCAACTTGTTTCAGCACTGGATATGCATTGAAGAAAGGCTAGCCTCTCTGGTTATTTCTTCTCATCTCCAGGGTACTTACATTTAAAGCCAACCAAGGAACCATCCTCTGTTTCTTTCTAAAATGAACAATTGGGATTAGCGCTGTTCACACTGGAAATCCCCCTGAAAATATCTTCTACAGTCCCAAATACCATGATGAAAGACAGAGAGAGAGAGAGAGAGAGAGAGAGAGAGAGAGAGAGAGAGAGATCTTTCTTCCTTTGCAATATGACCCACTTAGTTAGTTCTCATTTTTCCCTCAGAACTGACAGTGTGAATAATCCTTTCTTCAAGAAAAATTCCAGAACTTCAGATTGTAGTGTTGATTTGTCCTTTGACCTTCCAAAAGACCTCACCTTCCCCCCCTCCACACACTTACACTGAAATTCATTAATGATAATACACACTTAGATAGGAATGTAGGAAGGTACAAAGGTAGGTAGATGAAGTGTGAAGTCAATCTTAAATAATTCAACTGAAATAATTTATCTCACTTCCCTACCTATTTGTAGGGAAAATAATGGAAGGGAGGAAAAGGAAGGGAGAAAAGGAGAAGGATCTCTGACACAGGTCAGCATGCAATCATCTTTTATTCTCCATTTTTCTTCATCCTTCTACTATTATTCTTCATCCTTCCTCCCGTGTTACATATGATTTTAGCCTTTTATACCCCTACAGACAAAGAAGGCAAAAAGCCAACAGCAATGAATTCCCAGGCAAAGCAGGCAAATCACCAACAGCAATGGCTAGGGCCAATGCGCAACAGCCAGATAACCACTCCTTGAACTACATCTTAATCTAACCTAGACTCAAACATTTTGAGCTCTGTTCTTTCTCAGGGCCAGAGAAACATTCTTGTTTGCAGGCAATGTTCTCTCTGTTTCTGACCTCTTGGCAGAAAATCCTGTTTGCAGGCAAATCCCACCAAGGACTACAAAGTCCCTAGTTTGTAAGAGCATCTGTAGTAAAAACTCCTGATTTCTCTCTTGGTAGAAAATCCTGTTTGTAGGCAGATTCCACCAAGGACTACAAGGTGTCTCGTTTGCAAGAACACCTGTAGTTAATAAGTTTGATTCCCTACACCTATTAGCTTCTCATCTTAAAATATTTGTTCCAGGTTATTTTAAATTTCTCCAGAATGAATATATCCTTGTTTCATATTTATATATCTCAATGGCTGTTCATAAGGTGAACTTAAAACAAGGGCAACCCAAATAGGATGTCAAATCATAATGTTTCCAGATAAAAAGTATTTCAGCCCTTAAATGTCAATGAAGGTTGAATCTAGAAAAGAAAATCTTTGGCCTTGAGCTTCATCCATGCCACTCTACATCATTAGTTATATCATCAGAAAGAATGTCTCAGGAGCTGGAGATATAGCTCAGTTGATCGAGTGCTTGCCTTGCAAGTACAAGGCCCTGGGTTCAATCCCCAGCACCACAAAAAAGTCTCACCTAGATATACAGTGTATATTCATATATACTTATTTTCTCTGAACATCATTGTTGATGCAATTTTAATGATGTTTTTAAAAACAGTTTAGGACTATGTATCCATTTTATGTATCCATTTTCTGTGACTGTAATACAATTTCTGAGACTGGATAACTTATTAAAAGAGATTTATTTAGTTCACAGTTTTGGAGGTTGAGGTCCGAAATGCAGGGTGCAGTTCTTTTGAAGGTTCCCTGGCTGTGACACGTAGTGGTAATACATGTGAGAGGGAGAGATCACATGGCAAGACAGGAAGTCAGAGAGATGGGTAGGAGGCAGTTCGTAATGTCCCCCTACTAGGCCACCTCTCAAAGGTCCCACCACCTCTTGTAACTGCCACACTAGTGACCAATTTTCCAACATGTGAACGCTTGAGGACAAACAACACCCAAACCATAGCAAAATATAAGGCATTGGAATCACTCCTTTTTACCTGATCACCAAATTGCCCTGTAGCAAATCATATTGCCAACATACCACGTTTCTTTAGGATTCTACAGTTCTTTAAAATAACTAAGTCCTCAAGTTTAGGGCCAACTGTTTGCTCAAGTTATAACTCTAAGAAGGTTCTGGGTTTGTTTACACAGGGCAAAGAAAATTGTATGCTGTGAATTTCAATCCAGTGGTTAATACTGTTATATATTCTCAGGCTCATAATGCCCTTAATCATGCTTGATATTCTGATGATTGTTGCACATTAGGTTCCAATTTCCCGTAATATTTATGTTAGAATACATAGGAGGGAGAATTAACTTTCTACTTACAGCATGTGAAGAAGCAAGCCGAAATGAAATTCTAACAAAGTGGATACTTTAAAAATTAAATGTTATCAAACTCAAAAAGGTTTTATATTATAAATGTAAGGCTCAATGTAAGGTTGAAAAATGCCCCTGTAAAGTGGTCCATGGCAGCTGTCAAAGGAGAAACCCAGCACAAGGCAGTGTACTGATTGTCATATTTTCTTTGAGAAAATAAGTGAAAATTGCAATAGACTATTAAAGTTCAAAACTCTGTGGCACAAAAGCTAAAGAAATTGGAGCAATTATTGAGATTTAAGGAAGCATTTTTCAAGTCCAAACTGCTGCCTTTGTATTCTAAACAAGATGTACGGGTGAGGTGGCTCAGGTGTGTTGATACAATGCACGGAGATTTGAGAAACTGAAAACAAACAAACAAAAATTTTAATAAACGCACACAATCAAAACACCTCATATTTTGGGATCTAAAACTTGGGATGCAGCATGACCTCAGGGGGTATTTATAGCAATCATTTGATTTTAAATAGTACTTACATATTTAAATAAACATTATTTTATTTTCAATTACATATGCTTTATTTATTTATAGTTATTGTATTATTTAGAATATTTGAAGATATGTACAATTTAGTATTAGATATATTTGAATTCAGGAGATGAAAGAGAATAATATAAAATATTTGTTCTATGGAAAGAAGTTTGAATTTGATAGGGTAGAGGAACACTGCATGACCTAAATCAACATTGTTACCCCTTATCCTGGTTAATTTCTGAAAAATTTGTGCTTGTGCATGTTTATGAATACAATAGCTATGTCTTTTCATGTTTAAATCTGTAGCATTCAGAATGGTTCCTGGCACATACTGGATCCTCAGTATGTTTGTCGATTTGGATTAATTAAATTAATTACCTGATGTTTATTGATTTAGTCAAGCAAATGAAAACATTATGCAAATTACCATTGGGCAGCTGTTTGTGGACAGAATCAATATATTACAGTATTAATATAAGCCAAATTCTGAAGTTTACCACTCCTGGGTCTCACCTTCATCTCAAAATAAAAATATTAAGAAAAAGACCTTTACTGGACCTTGATATGTTGTTTTTGTTATCCCAAACCTATAAAATGGCCCCCAAATTGAATACTATGAAATTCAATGAAACCTTGGTCTGGTCTGAGAGTTAGTGTAAATTGGAATAGGTGTCCCAAATCATATGATTGTAATAGGGAAACAGCAGTAACCAAAAAGAAAGTGGGATTGGGTTACTAGATGTAAAAATATTGGTTTAAAGCCAAGCTTCTCTCCATCTTTTTGTTTAGTTTATTTATGTATTTATTTAAATTTTTACAGACTTCATTTTGATTCATTGTACACAAATGGGGTACAACTTTTCATTTCTGTGGTTGTGCATGATGTAGATTCATACCATTCATGTAATCATACATGCACATAGGGTAATAATGTCTGTCTCATTCCACCATTTTTCATACCCCCACTTCCTCCCTCTCTCATTTCCCTCTACATAATCTAAAGTTCCTTCCATCACTGTTTATAATAGCACAATTCACAATAGCTAGACTGTGGAACCAACTTAGATGCTCTTCAGCAGATGAATGGATAAAGAAAGTGGTGTGTGTGTGTGTGTGTGTGTTTGTGTGTGTGTGTGTGTGTGTGTGTATAAAATGAAATATTATTCAGCCATAAAGAATAATATTATGGCATTTGCAAATAAATGGATGGAATTGAGAATATCATGCTAAGTGAAATAAGTCAATTCCAAAAAACCAAAGGATGAATGTTTTCCCTGATAAGTAGATGATAATATATAAAGCATCCCTCCATTTTGACAAAGTTATGGTGCTAGACCAATATGAGGCATTGGCTAGGTATAGGATCTTCTCTGCACCTGAGCAAAGCCTGGTCTATGGAGAAGAGAATTATACCTGGCACAACAAAGTGGAAGAGAATGATTGGAGTCCTTTGACCCTATTGTGCCTGAGTTTGGTTTAGCACACAATTTTCAATTATATAAGGCAATATATTTGAGTTTTGCTTATTTTGTCTTGATGCTGTTGTTTGAAACCAAAAGTATGTACTCAATAATGATTGAGAACTGTCAATAAACCAACAACTGTATTATAATATAAGCAAAATTGGTTGACCACAGAATCAACACATGGCACTACAAAATATTTGTTTTTTAGTAACTAATTTTAAGATGTAGGGTAAGTATGCATTCAAATTTATCTGGAACTGATGTTGAGTTCATTTTCTTAAAAGAGAGTTGTTTGGTAATTTTCTTTTTAGATACATGAAAACTATTCCTAATAGGACATGTTCATAAAGGATAAAATATTTATACTCAACTTGGGCTACAGTGATGAAGTTCACTGAATCCTAACACTTACCTGCTGGCAGTTTGTATATGACTCTTTTAGTGGTGATTGTACACTTCAGGATTGTCTGCCACAATGCTACATGTACTTTTTTTTTCCAAATAACTTAACAGCATGTAAAGCAATTGTCTAAGCACTGAGGTCAGACAAGCAAGAGCCCCTGATGGATTGTCTAAAACCTAGAACTTCCCACACATTCTCTATAGTGTTTAAATGAGCCACAAAGCCAACAAATGAATATTGTATAGAAAATTATGCCAATTTTCCCACAAGTTAGTTTTCTTCCAAGTTAATTTTGCTCCATTTTAAATTTCAAGTAAGACATCTGAAAGGATTGTGAAAGAAACATGTTTCTTTTCCTCTGTTTCAACATAGAAACAACATTGGGATAAACATGGAGTCTCATATTTGCTTGTCTTCTTAAATACATGTACATACTTGATGATAAAGCTTAGTATTTTAATTATGAGATTAAAAAGTGGATTTTCTTGTTCATATAGTCAGCCTAACAGCACTTTCCATTAAGTTATCTGAATTAATTAGACACATCATACAGATCAATCACTTATATGACTAATCAAATTTTTTATTTTAATTCATTCAAGTATTTTTTGATGTAGAGAGAAGTTAATAATGCTAGAAAAATGAACACTTACATTCCAGATAGAAACATACATAGCAAAAACAAAATCACTTAATTAGATAATTAACTAATATTTGTGACTGGAGTCCATGACCCTGACTCTTGATCACAGAGATGTTCAAAGCAAAAACTATCCTCCCTTTCTAGATCTTCTAGGTATTTAACTTATTTGAATGAGTTTTTATTGTTTTAAGGATCACAATGGCTAACTAATTGTGTGTATTGTCATGTTACCAAGTATATTTTCTTTACCTAAACTTGCAAGGATATATATATAATTAATATCTAATTAATAGATATATATCTAATTAATGTATCTAATCTAATTAATATATAGATATGGATATGTCCTTTTTTTGTTCAAAGTTCTGACTTTGAACTTTTTTATTATAGTTACCCTGTAAAGGTTCATTTGAATTGTCAACTTGATTGGATTAAGAGATGCTGACGATTAAGAGGCTTCTGAGTGTGTCAATAAGGGTGTGTCTAGGAATGATTGACCTGTGAGATGGCCAACTGAAGTGGAGACCCTCCCTAATTGTGGGCAGCAACATCCAATAGGATGATGGCTTGGATGGAATAAAAGTTGGAAGAACAAGGAAGCAGCAGCAGATACAAGCTCTATTCTTCTTGAAAGGGTTCTTGATTGCTGCTACGATTATGATTCTTGCTCCTTCTCTCTTCCAGAGCAGAATCTGCCAGTGATTCTCCAGGAAGTTTTCAGAAGGTTTCAATCTCAGACTTGGGTAGCACTGTTGATGCCTCTTGTTCTGAGGCTTCAGCTTTTTGGACTGTGCAGCTACTGGTTCCTTTAGCTCTCCAGCTTGCAGATGACCATTGTGAACTATCCAGCTTCTGGTCTTGTAAGCCAATCTAATAAATTCCCTTTTTAAATCAGACTTCCTATGATTCTGTTCCTCAGGAGAATCCTGACTAATACAGAAATTGGTACTGAGAAGTGGGGTTGTTGTGTGACTAATCTGACCATATGGTTCAGAAGTTTTTGTAGCATTTTGGAATTGGTGGGAGGGATTTTGAGATGTGTAGTAGTGCAAACTGGAAATGCTTTAGACTTCTGTAAGCAGAGATTAATGACCACTTCTAGTGGGATCTGAGAACAGAATGCCAATAGGACCTTTGACAGTTAAGACAGGGTTTGAGAGGGTTTAGAGAAAAGGAGGCCACTATCAGTGATTGGACTAGAGGCCATTCATGTTCTGGCTGAGAAGTTAGCTGCATTTTGCCTATGTCCTGAGATTTTCTGTGAGGCTGATTTTAAAAGAGATGGACTTCTTAATTTGGCAGAAGAAATTTCTAGACAGTATAGCATTCAGGAAGTGGTATGGGTATTGCTGGCAGCTCTTAGCCAAGTGTATTGTGATATTCAGGAGCAGAAAACAGAGCAGAAAGGTCTGAAAACTTGAAAGGCAGGAGTAAAATTGGGACTCAGAAGTTGTAGTTCAAGACATTATAACCACTAAAGAAATGCTAAAGACTTTGCCCAGAGACAATAAGAAAGATGGCTTGAGGCATCTCAGGAGCTGGCAAGACCACACCCATCTAAAGCTCAAGGGAGTAAAAGTGAAAGTTCTTTCAAAAAGAGACTGGTGGAAATTCTTCTTGCACTGGGGACCTAGGAAGTTTTTTCAACATGCTCAGCCACCCAGACACCCAAAGGTTGCTGCAGCCAGGGTCTCTGGGGGCTTGGTTACTGCTCAGAATTGTGGCAGAGCTTGGTGTAAACCACGTGATGCTAGTTCTGCAGGAATGCAGGATGCTGGAGTTAAGGGGTCATGAAGTCTTCCATCAAGATATCAAAGGAAGGCCTGGGTGACCAGGCAAAGTGCAGTAAGGTCACAGTCCCTGCAGGGATCCCCTGAGAAGTTAAAGTGTGGAGATGTGAGGAGGAAACCAAAGCTGCTGTGGAAACCCTGAGATTAAGAAATGCCATTAAACATGGGGCATCGTCCTAGGAAAGCTGCAGGAAATGAGCAGAGACAAGCCAGCAGAAAAACCACTTGGGCTGCAACAAACAAGGCCATAGGGGCAGAGCTACACAAGCCCTTTGGAGAGAACATCATGATGCCATGAGTCCCAGATGCTGGTTGTGGAGCTACCGGCCTTGTCTGCACAGCTGGATTTCAGTCTTGCTTTGGTACTCTCCCTTATTTTTAGGTCCATATTTTTCTGAATGGAAGTGTTTACTCTGGACCTTTATATAATGGATACTTGTAAATTGTTTTTAATTTTACAGGAGCTGACGATGTGAAATTGCCTTGAGCCTCAAAGAAGATTTTAGACTTAACCTTTGAGCAATCTTAGAACTGTTGAGACTGAGACTGGGGACTCTTGAAAAGGAACAAAATGTATTTTGCTTTGTGAGATGGTTGTGAGCTTTTGGCAGCCAGGTGTGGAGTGTTATGGTTCATATATGAGGTGTCCCCCAAAAGTTCACATGCGAGACAGTGCAAAAAGGTTCAGAGGAGAAATGATTGAGTTGAGAGAGTCTTAATCAGTGAATTAATCCCCTGATAGGGATTAACAGAATGGTTACTGAAGTGGTGGGGTGATTGAAGTGTGGCAGAAGGAGGTGGGGATTGGGACGTGGCTTTAAGGTATGGACTGAGATCTCTGAAACCATTGAGCCCTTAAACAAACTTTCCTCCTTTGCAGGTGTTCTTGTTGGCTCCTTTAGTCACAGTAGCAAAAAAGTTGACTAAAACATGCCCATATATATATATATATATACCACACATAAACACACATATACATTTTAAAATAATACAGTACATTTTGCATTTCCACAGAATATTCATTATACTAATTGGATGCTGAAAATTAAAAAAAATCACTATTCTAATTATTGTATCACTGGGGTGAGGAATTTGAGTATTTCAATGAGTACTGACATCATAGTTCCACTGGTATTGTGTAATTTTATGTATCCCAGAAGATGCTTAGCATGTCTAATTCCAGATGACCAGTGTGTTGAGGGGTTGAATACACAAATGATTTACTAACGAATTTCTTACTTTAATTCAAGTTTAGTTTATTTATAAATACTACATACAGTTTTATAAGAAGAAATTTTGTATTTTTGAGGAAATCTTTGGTTTGAATTGGGCACAAAATATAGCATTAGCTAGTTTTGTTTAGTTCAGTAATTATGAAATTTACTATATCTAGATTGTAAATATGAAACTTTCTCATTCTGTGAGAGAAACTTTTGAAATTTACTTTTAGTTGTTTTTTGAAGGCAGGAAGAGAAAAATTTGGTGCTTCTTTCCTTCATTGTTTCCCTGGGGTTACAAGGAGCACATTAGTAGATACATTATCTCAAAGGTGGTTGTTTAGTAAGATATGAAACTGCATAAAAGAAACTCAAATGTAGAAACAGATATTACCCTTTGAACCATTTCTTACTGAGATTGATATATAAGGATAAAAATTTATAGCAAATAACTAATTAATAAATCTCCTCTTGAATTTCATATTTCTAGAGGAGAAATGACAGGGATTCCTTGAGTATTTTATGTCTAGTCCACATTTGCATGACTTTGAAAATGTGGATCAGGGTATAGAAAGAATATAAATAATATATTCTGTCCTATTTTGTACAACTTCCAGGTTTTTTCTATTTTCAAATAACGAAGAAACAATATCTCTAGATTTCATCTCACTTTTGGGCAAGGAGAATTCTATCTGTGGGATTGAAAAATGTTATTTATTTAGACTTTGAACTTTTCAGCTGTAAAGATCAGTGGCATGCATCATGCATCCTAGGGCTTGTATGATATGGACATCTTGTCTTGTTGTAAGTAAGAATCTACCTAATCTTACAGAGACCACCTTTGACAGTTAAAGAAAACAGAGTCGTAAGTTAATATTTCAAGCAGACCTCTATTTTAAAAGTACATATCATAAAACAATTTTATCATGTTATCATACCTCTGCTGAGCTCGAAAGAATTTAGAAGAAGTGAATATGTGAAATAAAAAGGTGACTATATAGCTGGGCATGATGGCGCACGCCTGTAATCCAAGGGACTTGGGAGGCTGAGTCAGGAGGATTGCGAGTTCAAAACCAGCCTCAGCAACTTAGCGAGGCCCTAAGCAACTCAGTGAGACCCTATCTCTAAATAAAATACAAAATAGGGCTGGGGATGTGACTCAGTGGCTGAGTGCCCCTGAGTTCAATCCCAGGTTCAAAAAAAAAAAATGTCAATTTGCTTGAGTGTATGAGTGATTTTGCTTTGTATGTGCATGTGTGTGTGCATATATTTATAAACATATTATGCAACTTAAATATATATAAAAGTAAATGAATAAATATACAAATATAAATAAATTTAAAGAAAAGAAAAAAAAAACTGTGCTGTGGAGAGCAGTGACAAAGGATGGGAGAGCAGTGACTGAATTGGTGTCTCTGATGACCTCATGACTGTGACATGCCTGATGCATAGGAATGTTTCTGTGCAAGAGCACAGGATGCTTAGCTGCTGTGGCAATGCCCTGCATGAGGAGGCTTTGTGCAAGAGTTCTATCAGTTCTGACCTTGACCTCAGGCACATAACTACTAGGAATAGAGGAATTCTTATGCTAGACAACCACAACGTTTCACCAGTTCTGTTGCTCCTGAGCCTGCCGACTTAACAGTAACTTTAATCAATGGACTTTCATGAGAGCTACACAAAGCTCCTAACATTGCACTTTGCAACTATGGATTGCAAGTGTGGAAAAGCTGCATAGATGTTCTAGTTTCTATAACTTTCCTGTATACAAAGAATCATGCTAGGATAGTCTTTAACTTGATAATGAGACATATAAAAATAAAGATTGCTGGAGTAACTCTTTAGATCACAGAGCAGCACTCCACCTGATCCCAGCTGTTTATCTTCAAAATTTGCAAGTGTGAGTCTTTATTTTCGAATCCCCCATAACCCCAAGTTTGGCCACGCTGGACACAGCACTGTGCTTTCCTTAAACTTGCCATTATTTCCTTGCCATATTTTATATAATAATATGGTTTCATTATTGAAGACCACACATATCTGTAATTCCAAGTGAAAACAATGAGGTAATTGCTTTGCTTCTGTGGCATGCCTCATTGTGTACTGAATTAGATATCTTTAGACATACTCCCAGCCCAAGCACTAATACTTCATGTGGGCAATATAAATTTTAAATTGCCCAGCACAACAACAACAACAAAATAAGTGCCAGAAACATAGTGTCACTCAAGATATTACTTGTGGATATTTGCTTTTCTTTTGTATCTATTTGAATTTGATCCAGGATAAAGAGGCTTCATTGGGCAGTTGTAGGCCAGAAGTACTAGGAATATATCTGAAAAATTAGTTCCTGATTATGTAAAAGTGTGTCCAGTTATATGACTATTTTTAAATGAATTAATTGAATCAAGATGGTGGTCACTTACTAGTAAATGAATGAAGTAAACAAAGAGGAAGACAAGCTATAAAAGCAAATAAAGATGAACTTTATTTGAATTGGAAGTAAACACATTTGTCCATGAGAAAATATATAAATGAAAACAAAACTATGCATAGTATAAGAATTTTTAAGGCGTTTATGTTCTGACTTAAAACTACAGCCCACGTGCTTGCCACAGAGAGACATGAGTAAATATTTAACAAATGAAAGGAATTGAAAAACTGTTTGCATAACCATAAAGTGGAAAAGAGTCACATAACATTTCACATCTGTTTCTTAGGCTAAAAAGATAATAGAATGCCTAATAAAATTACCAAAGGAATAACTTCTATTGATTTCAATATGGAGACTTTTAACATGAAAACAGACTAATGGTGGGGACGCATGGCAGGTAATAAGCTGTAAACACTTAGAGAAGAAAGTGGCCATTACACTCATCGGAGGTCAGTGTTAGTCATATTATCATCATACAATGCTTCTAATGATCTGGAAAACTCAGCAAATGATATATTAAAATTTTTGGATGGCACTGGTTATGACTATTTGCTCATAATATGATGCAGCAATTACTTTATTATTACTTGAATTCAATAGTGACAATTTTATGTTGGTATAACAGTGCAGAACTAAAATAGAAAAATGAAATTGAGCAACACATTTAGAGGGCAACAGAATTATATAATGAGAACATTTAAATATCTGTATGAATACAGATTAGATGCCTTAAATTCTGATTTCTTCTCAGAATTTCATTGAAAAAGGAAAGGAAAATAGTATTTCTACAGTACAATAAATAAGTATTTTACTTTCTTTCTTCCATATAGTATTTCATCAAATAAATTTTGTTTTCATTTCAAGTGAAGGAATGATATTATAATTATTAGAGAACTTCATTGTACAGGGAACCAAATTAAGCAATAATAGTAGTTTTGGTCATGGTAGATCTGTTGGGGATCTAGTACTACTTTTACTACTAGTACCATTCCCAGATAAAACTTATCAGTATCTTTCTATGTGCTGGGTCCTACACTGTATGCATTAATCTCATTTAATTTTGCAGTATAATAAATCATTTATTTTTAATATCTTGTTATTAAACTTGTTGTAGGTGCATAGACTATTTAATAGGAATATTTTCTTTGTCTACTTATTGATTTCTAAGTACTGATGCATAAAATATAGCAAGCCCAAACATTTAGGATATTATTGAAGCAGGTTGTTGATAACTGTTGGTAATTTCTTTAAAGAAATTGTATCATTATAGTTCATATTGAATTCTACTATTTGTAAATCAGTATTTTTAAGGAAAAAACACATTGTGTGAGACTGAGAACTCTCTCTGAAATATGACATCCAATCTGTGCCTGAGGTTAAAAGTTTGTGGTTGATTAAAGTGATAATGTATAATTATTAGTAATTGATAATTTGCAAATTATGAGCTGATATTGATTTCAATATGAAGAGTTTCAACTGAAAACAGACTAATGATAGAGAAACAGCAAGTAATACATTTTAAATACAGAAGAAAATGGCCATCAGGTGTGGTCAAAATCAATTCAAGTCATAAGTTCATTAAGACTGCTATGATAAGTTGAAAAAAGTTCATTAAATTAATCCAAATTTTATTCTTGTTCATTGAGTTTTGGATATGCTTATAAAACTAAAGCAGATTATAATATGCATTAAATAACTTCTTGGTAGTAATTGGTTTACAAAATATGTATCTTAAAATATATTGTATATGTTAAATATATAGCTTAAAATTTATTTTTAAGAATGAATATTTGCTCAATTTCTGACTAATGCAAGACTGGTTTTTACATAGTTCATAGGCTAAACATCAAATATTTCAAAAAGACTGTGGTAATAATTAAAAGTTTAATAATTAAAATAATTAGTAGTATATTACAATCCAAGTATACATATAGGCAAATAGGAGAATTACTGTGAAAATATTAAAGGTTGTGTTAGGTATAATATGGAAGAAAAGAGTCCTGTTCTTAGACTTTTAGTCATGTTTGGAACTGCCTGATGCACTAGAGCATAAACACATGTTACCTTTTGCAAAGGCATCAGTCATATTCTTAAATAGGCTATTTGCCAAGTTCATTTGCGCTACCTCCATGAGCTGAGGTTGGGATTTACCACTTGGACTGCATATTACATAGATTTACTAAAATGTTGTTTCAAGCATGTAGCCCTAGAGGTCACTCAATTTAACTGTCTCACAAAGTTATAATAATTGATTATAGTAGAAGTCAAATGACTAACGTACAAAACTCATAGCCATAACTGAACCCCATTAAATGCATTCACAATGTCAAAGTCAATTGCTTCTGGCAGTGCCATTCCTGTTATCATGTTGATCAAAAAGTAATGGGAAGTGACAAGCAATATCAGAAACATTCCATTGCAAACAAAATATTCCTCAAACACTTAAGTGACTGACCATGGTGGTAGTCTGTTTTCATAATAGTCAAATCCAAGTCTTTTACAGCTTTAAGAAACATCCCTGGGTTTTATAGATGTAAATCTTCCCCTAAGGACTTTGAATATAAACTGGTAATCTACCTAAAGAGTGAAAGTGAAGAAAGTGTTGTCAGGAATCAGTGTCAGGAACTCACTTCCAACTACAGAATGCTTTTCTGGTCATTTTTTGTTTTAAATATAAATAAGGGTGCCAGAGTTATGAATATATTACTTTCCACTTTTTCTATATCATACACTTTCAGGGTTTTATGAACTTATGACTATTTTTACCTTGCCTAGAAAAATCTGTCTTATTCTTGGCAGGACAATGCCACCTCTTTTTTCACAATTTACCTCAAATTTTACTCTACCTCAATTGCTTTACCTAAACAACTCCTCTGCTAAACATAATTTGCCTTCTATTTGTGTTTAAAGTATTCATTGATAAGCTATAGTACAATAAACTAGATATCTCTGTCTGTAACTCAACTCACAGATGCTGAAGTACAAAACTGAACTCCATGTGTTTTCTTTCTTGAAACCTAACTTCTCATTCTGCTTAATCAATTAAGTAAGTGATTAGCATTTACCATTATCTTTCTCTGTGACCAAGTAAAAAAAGCTAAAAATTGCTAATAGTTTCATTGTCTTATCAATTATATTTGTGAATAAATTCATTAATACCTCATAAAAAGCGGTCTAAACCTTTCTGACTTCCCTTTGTTAACTACCACCAGTATCAGATGTCCATGGCTTGCCGTTGGCTTGCTTTCTAACGAGGCTATCTGCACACTTAGAGTCATCTTTGCAACTGCCAATGTTACCTTTGGGTCAACATTATTTTCCCAATAAATATGGTTTGATGACATCATCAGTAAGTCTAAAAACATAATAAAGAATTATTCATGGACTCTACATTGCCTATGGGCTTAATTATTTTTATTTTTTTAAATTTATTTTATTAGAATTGGGGATTTAACCCCAGGAGTACTTTACCACTGAACCACATCCTCAGTCTTTTTTAAATATTTTATTTTGAGACAGGTTCTTTCTAGGTTACTTAGTGCCTTGCTAAGTGGCTGAGACTGGCCTCAAACTTGCAAACTTCCTGCCTCAGCCTCCCAAGTTGCTGGAATTCCCAGGCATGCGTCACCCCACCAAGGTAATTTTTCATTCTTTAATAGATGAATAGATATTTTTACACAAATTCAACCCACATTCTCTCTTCTCTTGATACCTCTGATTCTCTTTCCTTATCATTGCACTACAAATTAAATCATTCATTTAACATTCAACAAATATTTATTGAATGCTCACTATGTTTTGAGCTTTATTTTTGTCTTGATGTTACAACAGGAAATCCAATGCACATCCCAACAGATATGTCTTTATCTTTCATCATCTTCCAATTTTACTAAAATGTTACCTTCCTGTGTAGGTCTTCTTTGACACCCTATTTAATATTTTGCTTAGAAATACTTACTTTCTCTTCCCAGTACAACTTTTTCATCGGCTCTTTGAACCCTGAACTGATTGTATATTCTAGATGTCTGCTTACATTTCTTCCTCCTTAACCACTTGGAAGGCTGCAATTTTTGTTCCCCATAAGTCTGTGAAGTGAACAGCTCTAATATGGGAATGATCTTTAAAAGGAAATTGAATCCTAAATAACTCAAGCCAGCATTTTATGGTCCCCTGACTGCTGTCTGAGTGGAGATTGTTTTTTCTCCATTACCAATCCTGAATGATCTCACTTATATTTTATTAAAAAAGGTAGAGGTTTTATGTAGATCTGTACATTCCATTTTCCATAATCCAATTACATTCTTTTCATTTGTCAAATATCGCCTGTTTCAAATGTCTCCTTCTCTATAAAGCCTTCATGGCATCCCTACTATAACTGCAATCTTACTTCTTTGTGGCACCAAAGAATAAGCAGTGCTTTCACAAAATTGTTTATCATGACATATATGCCTGCCTTATTTTATTCACAATTGTATTGCATTAGGTGGGATGAAGAAAGAGTAAACAAATAGCCTGCACTAGAGAATATTGTTTTGTTCGTTTTTTTTTTTTTTTCTTCTAGAGAGGAATTTCCTAGAGAATAATGTTCTGTTTCTTTCTTTCTTTTTTTTTCTTTCCTAGAGAGGAAATGAAAAAGTCATATTAACAGAGGTTTTCTGTCTGGATTAATATATTTTCATTTAAAATTTAAGACACTAATACTAAGAAAAAAGATTCTAAGGTGCACTGCTATTTTGAAAAATAATAAAGGTGGTAAAGACAATGTGTAAGTTTTGCGTGAGGAAAAAACTGTTGAAAATTTTTATTACTCATTTCTTGTACTTACTTTTATTTGTGCCATATGAATATATTACCTATAATAATAAAAATGTAAGACAAAGAAATAGACTTCTTATCCCTTATTTGCACTGGTCAGCTTTTCAAAAGATTGAGATATATTCTTATTTCTAAAGAAATATTTTGATTTTTTTAGGATATTTGAGTTGTTAGTGATGAGCTGATATAGTTAAACACCAATATTTGAGAAGAAATTAGCAAATGAGAGTTAAGCTCTTGTTGTGGGCTGTATATAACATCCTTCGGGAGTATTAAAAATGTTCATTGAATTAATAAGTACTTATTGAGCTTCCGTGATAAGTGTCGTGTATGCAGCATTTAACTTGATGGCTTTATTTCCTGCCCTTCTGGAAATTACTGCCTACTCAGGAAAACATAAATAAATACATAATAAAGATGCAAATGAATAATGGCCAAAAAGTAAAGCGAATTAATACAATGTAAAATAAATACCACATAAGGAAAACAGAGAGTGCTGGTATACATCAAAATGAGAAAAGTCTAATAGGGAAGGCCTTTGAAGGGAGGTAAAACCTATGTTGAAGCCCAAACAATGAGGAGGATTTAGCCAAGAATAAAGACTAGGAGAACCATACTCCCAAGCATGGAATGAATTGTTTTCATGCTCTGAAGCAGAAATGAGAAGGAAGACCAGCAAGGTATGAGGTTGAGGATGTTTTTGGACATCAAATCCGATGGAATCTTGTAAGATCAGGTATGAAGTTCAGATTTCACTCCAAGTTCAGTGAAGGAATAACTTAACCTATGTTTTGTTCTTAAAAGTATCATTCTTGGAAGCAAATAAGATTTTCTTTCATAGATGAATGGTTAAGAAAACTTACACTCATACAATGGAATATTATTTTGTGATCTTAAAAAGAGTTATCAAGCTATTAAAAGATATGGAGGAACATTAAATGTGTATTGTTGAGTAGAAAAATCCATTTTGAAAATGCTATATATTTTTAACAATATAACATTCTAGAAAAGCTAAAACTACACAGATAGTAAAAAGTCAGTGGTTTTTGGAAGCTTAAAAGAGAAAAGATTAATAGGTGAATTTGGGGAGCAATGAAATCATTCCATATGATAATAAAAGAATGGATATGTGATATAACACATTTATAAAACCCATAGAATTGTACAACAGAAAATGTGAATTTTAATGTAAACTGTGAACTTAAGTTAACAATAATCTATTTATTGTCAGTATTATTAAAAAAGCTCTTATCCTCTTATGGACAGAAATAAGTTCTATTGTTTTGGATATAAAAGTTCAGTTGCTGAACAAAAACTCAAAGATCATTGTGCCTTAAACAAGAGAGTTGAGATTTGTTATGGTTTGGATATGAGGTGTCCCCCAAAAGCTCACATGTGAGACAATGCAGGAAGGTTCAGAGGAGAAGTGATTGGTTGTAAGAGTCTTAACCCAATCAGTGAATTAATGGCGGGTGGGGTTAATTGAAGTGGTAGGTGTGGCTGGAGGAGATTGGAATTGGGGCATGGTTTTGGGATATGTATTTAGTATTTGGAGAGTGGAGACTCTCTCTCTGCTTTCTGATGATGTGAGCTGCTTCCCTCTGCCACACTCTTCCTCCATGTTGTTCAGCCTCGCCTTGAGCCCCAAAGAATGGAACCAACCTTCTATGGACTAAGATTTCTGAAACCATGGCCCTCAAATAAATCTTTCATCTTCTATAATTGTGCTGGTCAGATCATTTAGTCACAACAGCAAAAAGGCTGACTAAAACAAGATTCCTTCCCTTTCTCCTAATAGAAGAGTATTAACATTCCAGGCTGGTTATGGCAGCTTTAGGACGTCAATGAATATAGGTTCCTCTTATTGCTCTACCATCTTCAAATCTGCCTATAGAATTGTGTATGTCATGCTTACTCTGGCATCTCACCTCTATTCCAGTCAGCAGGGAAAGAAGAAGAAATGTAGAATGCAAGTTTCATCCCTTGGAAGACCCAATAAATGCTCAGATCATGTCTAACCTTATTTCATAGAATAGAATACCAGTCTTATGGGCATGTGTGTATTAAAAAGGGGCTGTGAAGATAGACTCTTTAGCTCGACCTCCATGCAACCACTTTAACCTCATGACTTTTATTATTACAGAAAGAGTAGCAGGGAAAAATTAGTAGACCTGCCCAAGTCCTTTGCCCTGATCATCCAAATAGCTATGCACACTTTTTTCCCACATAGCAATATTAATCCCATCTCCATTAAACAAAATGCTATGTCCCATTCAATGATTGAAACCAGTTCAGTGTTTAGGACCTGTGGGTGATGATACATCTCCTCCAAGTCCAGGGATTTATAAACTGAAGAAAGTACATTTATTTCTCAACTCAAATATAACATCACAAAACAAAATCATGAAGGTTCTATTCAAAAGACTTTTTCAGAAGCTGAATGAACTGGAAAGACAGAAATCGCTGGTCTGTGCAAATGTCAAATCATCCTGGGCAAGTACTGTCACAATTCCTTGCTTGGTTGTGGATAAGTTCCCTGAAAACTCCTGGGGCTGCACTATTGAAGGAATTTGCTCATTCATTTTTGTGTGGCTTTGTTGTGAAAAGTTAGAATTCAGTGGAAAGGCTAGACAGCCTGAAAAGATTAAAAAAAAATCTGCCTTTTTTTTATAAAACAAATTTTTCAAATGGAATTGATGTATTTAAAATATTTGTTCCTAATTATTTAAACTTTATTTTATGAATTAAGTAGAAGCATAATTTAATACCAAATATATGAATCCTATTTTTAATAAATAAATTGAGGTAAATTATACTTTCATATTTTAAATATATTTTATTTATTATGCTATAGTAAATTGAAGTTTAATATTTTGAAGTTTATATAATTTATAAGTTATGTGATGCTTTGATATATAGCAGTGTCATATGCCATATTTATATATAATTTAAACATTAAACAGGAGTTGCTCATTATTTTAGGAAAAGTGAAAACACATATTTTAATGCCAATCATTTTATTGAAGGCAAATACACACTTATATCAATATATATATTTGAGACCCCAGAGGTTATAAAGATGCTATGTGGGCACAAATGTTTGATTGCTTCTTTAATCTTCTAGCATCATTTTCTCCAAAATATTTAAATGCTGAAATATATATTATTTTGTTATTAATCCAGTTTTTAAAATTTTTTCCTTTAAATTGCAGTTGAATCACTATGTAAATTTACTGAAAACTATGTGTATATTCAGAGTATCTTTTTATTTTGTATCTCCATGGATTAGTACCATGGAAAGGTATGCTAAACAAAAAAGATGATTATAACTATTTAAAAAAATCACAAAAATTAAAATTTTAAACAAATACTATTTTAGCTTATTTTGACTACTTTTTCTCAAAAATCCAACACAGAGTAACGAGAATTTATTTAACATTCTTTTAGAATTATTTCCTGAGTAAATACACAAATAATATATAAAGGGAACATTTGCTTAATAATCAAAGGGTAATATTAACATCAGACACTGATAAATATTAACTACAATAATATTCCACATATTTATATCCCCAGAATATAAAAACACAAATAAATATCATAATATTAAATTGTTCCTCAGTGCGTTTTCATCCTGTATGTCATCCTACTCCATTCCTTCATGTTTCAATAATTCAATCCTCAATATTATGGGAAAAGAGTTGGAAAGACAGATGATTTAAATTTAT